>JAJJWW010000861.1:0-205366 GCA_023531295.1 Papaver armeniacum | reverse complement strand
AAAAGGTTTAGCATGCATCTTGAATGTTTGACCATCACACAAGACATTCCTGGGATATCTTGCAAGGTGAATATGGAAAAGGCTTTCGACAATGCTGACTGAAATTCTCTTCTCATGGTTGTGCACAAACATGGATTTGGGACTAGGTGGCTCAATTCTCGATTTTGGTTAACGGTTCTTCTTCAACTCGATAGAACTCGAACATTGAAACAACCATTTTCTTTTTTCATTCCTAGTGTAGAAATTCTATTGAAATTGATTAATGAGATAGGTTGCATGGGTTTATAATACCGATGGATCTATAGATCTGGATATATAGCTTTCTCCTTCTGGACATGTGTTTAGACACCGATGTTCCTAGGAATCGAAAACAGTAATCAGTGATGCCAAGTTGCCAACAGTGAAAGATTCAAATGAAAATACCACGAACACAAAACTTATAGCAATAAATCAAAGGGAAAATTAATAAAGTATCCAGTGTTCCTACCATATATTTAATAAACCTGCCAAAAATTTCAAATCTTTTATAAACCGGCCTTCCGTTAGATATAACACATGGTCCCACTAAGATGGTCCACCTAGTCGACTTAGTCAATTCCGGGACTTAAAATTACCAATATATCCTCGCCTCTTATTATATGTGATTGTAGCCTGATATGAAAGAGATGTTTGTCATAGTTAATCCACGAAATCAAAAATCTTCACCAACAATTTTCTCAAAAGAATAAGTCTCTTCTTTTCTATTTTGTATTGTTCATAAATATTTTTATCTCTGAAGTGCTACGCTAAAATTTTTCATTTTTTTCATGAAACTAGGGTCCGCTCGCCAACAGAGCTTGCTGCAACTCATTTATGATGTTTGGACGTAAGGGATTGTGATGGTTTCCGATTTCAAGTGAGATAAGGAAATAGTAGAAAGAATGGGTTGTTGTTGGACTTGAAAATTGAGCCGTAAATCAGCTTAAGGAAGTGGGTGTTGCCATCAAGTATGGCATGAAGATTAATGGGTTATTTTTCCTTGATTTAATGGAGAACAACATTTGAGCTTTTTTAATTTTTGATTTGATATGATTTTGTTAATTTGGCATGATCGTGCAAGAGATTTTATTTGTTCTTTCATTTTGATTTTTCGTCAAATTTCGAGGGTTCCAATTAAGGCTTCAATTGGTAGATATATTTAATTTCAGCGATGGGTAAATTTGAGTTATTTTGACAATTAGGGTTCATGATATTAATTTATCGATTCAATTTGGGGAAGAACATCTTTCATTTTGTAAAGAAGAAGATGAACTCGTTATTGTTTTAACTTGCAGTGATTCGGACTCTTAAGTCGCTTAACTAGGTCCGATCTAGTGAGTTCATAAGGGGTTTAATGTCCTTTCCTAAGTAGGATAATCGACACTAGGCAATTAACCGTCACGCACCTGCTTTTTTTGCAAAACGGGACTGGAAATGTCAAACTCTGGCATTTTATATAAAGATTTGAAAAACGGCCACTTTCCAAATATAGTGCAAATATACAATTGTTGATGGTGGTTTTTAGCTTAGGGTTAAAATTGTAAAACCTTGCATCTCGATGTGACGCCACTCGCGAGGAAACTGAGCGATGAGTGTCAACCTCTCCACCGGCATCTTTATCGAGTCGTTCAATATGTTTACATGAAATTTATCTAGACCGGCGCATGTAGCAACCGCCCTCGTGATGGCCTAAAATTTCTGACGCTCTGCCTATACTACTTATTAATATGAGACTCATTGAGTACTTTTCTTGTGTTATGTTCCTGCATGTAACCCTTACATACTTCAGTATGGCATGACTGATTGGTGTTCACTACCACAGCAGAGTAGCACTGGATTTCCAAGCACCAAAAGTTAAGACCCTTGCAAAAATGCTCACCGTAAAGCACACCGCGCTCTATAAATAAGGAATTTTGTGCCAAGCACATAAAATTCAATCAATTTTGTGATAACTCACAAAACCCATGAACCTAACTAATTTGCAAAATTAGGGTTTTGCGCTTCATGCAAAGATATTAGACCATATTGGTCGAGACTATGCTTAAACAACTAAGCAATTAATCCGTCGTGGATTAGTAGGAGCAAGGTCCTACCCAAAATCTAAAATAGAGAATAACGGAGTCGCGGAGTAGGAGAAGCAATAAGAGAGCGTGGCCAGTGCCATAGAGCCAGCCATCCCCACTTGGCCACGCCCATGCTACCTAACCGGCCCTTATTTCTTTGTCGACCTATAAGGTCGCATCAAACTCGCCACGCGCACCAATAGGGTAGCCGCGCCCGTGCTTGGCCGAACCCCTACTTTCATTGAACAATCGAGTTACTCTAAACCTCGCCACAACCTTAAAAGAGATGGAAATTATGTCAAGAGGTTTCCATACTAAGTTGGCTTCCCAAAACCATGCCAACGGCATGCCGCATGCCAAACATGCCAAAAACGCGCATGCCATGCACACATGTCAAACGACATGCCAAACATGCCAGCGCACATGCCAAACGGGAGTTGGAGCTGGTAAGGAGAATAATGTCATCCACATAGAGTAAGAGAAGAAGAAACTCACCTTCACAAATATATATATGAATAAGGAATAATCAGAATCACTCATTGAGTCATTGTGAAGCCAAAGTTGATTAGAAAGCCACTGAACTTCTCAAACCAAGCCCTAGGTGCTTGTTTGAGACCATATAAGGACTTTTTGAGCTTGCATACATAGTACGGTTTGTCAAGATCTACAAAACCTTGAGGTTGCTTCATGTACACAGTTTCATGCAAGTTTTCATGCAAAAAGCATTGGAGATATCCAGCTATGTGGATGCTCCAGCTTTTTGTAAAAACTATAGTTAGAAGAGTTATTATTGTACTCGGCTTTCAAAACAGATCGAATGTTTCATTGTAATCCGGTTCATCTACCCGATGATACCCTCAGCCACCAGCCTAGATTTGAGCCTCTTAATACTTCCATCACCTTTATACTTAATCATGTATACCTATTTTGATCCTAGAATATTCATGGAGGGATGAGGCTCAACCAAAGACCAAGTATCACCGTCTTTTAGAGAAACAACTTCTTCAACCATGGAGTGCATTCAGCTTAGTATCATTGGTTGCAAACTTCAAATGACTTGGGTTCTTTTTGTTTAGTCAACTCAGTGTTGAAGGTAGAATGAAATGGATGAGCAACACCGTAGTGGTGACATGATGTAGAATGTATTTAGGTTTGTAAATTCCCACTTTTGATCCGGTTACCATATAGTGAGTCGGGTAGGTGGAGTTGGAAACCGGGGCTGCAGGTAGGTGGTCTGAGTCATTATCGATGATTTAGTGTATTCATCACCGACCACAATGAATGGGTCATCAACATTCTCAGTAGGTGGTAGTGGTATTGAGTAATGTGAGAGCCGGTGAATGAGGTACACATATGGGTGGTGGGTTATTAGAGTTGTTGAGTTAATGTAGGTACAAAAAGGGAAACTTGATTCATCAAATATGACATGCCTAGAGATGAAAGTCTTTTAGAGGCATTATCATAGCACTTGTAACCCTTGTGCATAGGACTCGTACTCAATAAAAATGCACTTAGCAGATTTTGGACTTAATTTATCCTTCCTAGTAGGGCCTAGAAAGGGATAGCAGTACGTCAATAAACTTTAATAGAAGAAAAATCACTTATAAAATAGTACCTCATAAGGGATTTTAAATTTAAGTAACTTGGATGGATCCTGTTAGTAACAAAAGTAGCAGGTAAGTCATACCAAAATTCTTGGGCATGCATGCTTGAATAGACAACGTAGTACCCATTTAAGTAATGTGCATGTGTTTCCTCTCGGCAATTCCGTTTTGTTGAGGGTATTGATACTAATAAGTACAAAGCTGTAATGCAGTTCTCCCAAAGGGAGATTCTTGAATTGTATGACTAATTCATAAGCTCCATCTGTACGAAATATTTTGATAGTTTGAAATAACATATTCTCATTGAGTCTTTTGAAATGTTGAAAGCACACCAAACTTTCATCTCTCGAGGTCATGGGATAGATCCAATTAAACTTGTTGAAGTCATCTATGGAGAGTATATAGTACTTGTACCCCAAAGTAGAACCATTGTCTCCACTTCATATAAGAAGGATTTAGTATCACCTGACAAACGACGGCAGTGGTGGTGGGATGCTTTGTCTATAAATCCAAACATATATATACTTATAAGAATAGATTTCATTTGTGTTTTCCACACCAAATAGTTGTTCTCAGTAAGTTTTCCGAGAAAAAAACTCACAATGGTGTTAAGCGACAAGATTGAAAGGTAAACTCAAGTGCAGTGGTTACGGTTTAGGGGGTGTACCAAGAGCACCTTAGAGGATATCATTATCACTTGTTTGTAGCCATATAGGAGGTCTTTTTCAAACATCGGTATTGAAAGTGATTGTTCAATGATTTAACATGTTTGATCCCAAAGAAAAAAATTAATGATTTCCTTTGATACCATGTAGGAGCAGAGATATTAATGATGTGAGAGATATCAATATTTGATAATGATTGATAATGATCGATATTGAGTAATAAATGTTTGTGAGATATTGATAATTAAGTTGTATTGATAAGTTGAGATATTAAAGAGATGGCCTGGGCGTTATTACATAGCGTGACTTATATATGATCACTACAAGAAAAAAGAAAGAAAAAACCTAAAGGAATATCCTAGGCTTATGCTAGTAAGAAGCGAGACAAAGGACTTCTCGTAAGTGGCTCATACGCTTACGGGAGACGAGATAATATGAAATTGAGTAAATCTAACCGGGATATAAAAGATTTAATGGTTCTTTGTAATCATCAAAACACAGAATATCTAGTGATAAGCCCAATCAATTGGATGACCTTTATTATTATTTTTGATTACCCTAGACTAGTGGTCCATAAACTACATCCAAACTCCTTTAATTTGGGGTGAATTTTGACAATTATAGGGTTGAACCCCTACCTCCCACAGTGGGATGTGGGAGTACACCAACCATCAGACCACTTGATGGTTCAGCCAATTGGATGACCTTATTTTTGGATATAAAAGTTTTAATGGTTTTGGCAGTCGGATTATGATGGTAATTCATCAAAATACTAGAGGTGAATGTTAATTCTCCTTTAAACTGAATTTTTACTTTTTAGACTTATTCATTCAAAATCTATTTTTAAAAATTTATTCGAGTTGATCGAACAAACTCATTTAACAAAAATTCTATTCGAACCGTTATTTCGAACTAAAAGAAAACCGCATACTCACACATCCTGATAATGGGACCCCTGTTTGCTTTGACAGGGGCGGGGCCTACGATTTTATGTGTCTGGCGGTTTTCACCTGGTCTGAAATCTCGGTCTGTATAGAATCATTGCTCATTTAACAACTAGAGTCAAAAGTGCTTCTACTTTTCCCAAAAGCATATACTCTTTTTCGAAGTTAGATCAATTTTTTTTAGCTTAACAGTTCAAAAAGCTATTGTTCATACGATATCTTAAGCAAAAAGTCTCAATGAACTGTCAAAAAAAAAAAAAAAACCACAAATCAACCGCAACTTTCACACATCTTAAAACTGTGGGGCCCAAAACTGCCCATGCTCTTCTCCAGGAGAGGGATCCACTATCCCTGTCTCTAGGCGTTTTTAAGGTGGTTTTTTGAGCGGTCACATCAAACCACCGTATCCAAAGCTGAAATGTTTCGGCCAACATTAGGCCATCACAGTGAGAATGTGAGAGAGGAGGTGGAACCCACACTTTATCCACCCCTCCAAACCCCGGCGAGTGTCAAGAGAATACCTTTTCCCTTATCGGGACACACCGCGCGACCGGCCAGCGGTGAGTATATCATTTCGGTATCCAAAGACCGCCGAGCACCTCACGATCCGGTAAAAAAGAGTTAACTTCTTTGGAACTCGTTCCCACAAATAAAATATATTACGTATTTTTAGTAGCTTGATGGAGTGAAACAAATATCGACACCTTGACTCATTTGATTGGTTGTTTTGGCATTTACATTGAATATATTTTGGCATGGACCCAAGATAGTGGCACCATCCATCACATACAGATTCACGCTTTAGGCTTAGTCCTATGGGCTAGATATCTAGCTACTAGACTGGCCATCCATGCCGACATGGGCAACCTTCTAAGTCTTATGGGTTAGATACTGCAATTAGATTGGTCATCTACGCTAAATGCTGGGACCACTATAGAACGTTGAACGGTTCAGCGTTTTAAATCTCAGTCGTAGATCATAAAATTTATCCAAGCGCTGAACTGTTTAGGGTTAAAAACACTTTTTGAGTCACCTGAAGCAGATTCAGCCCGTTAAAAAAATACTTTTGAACGCCGAACCATTCAGCGCTTGATCCGATAGTTGACTGCGAGCACTTGCTAGGAGAGAGAATTATCAACCCGCTAGTGTTAACTTTTTTCCACGCTTTTCATGATTTGCAACACTTTTTGGCCAATTTAGCGAGTTCAATCTGGCCCATAAAGGAATTATCCGTACTACGGTTGCAATTGGATGAGTCAATCGATTATTCTAACTCAAAAACATTTATTCGGCGGGAATGAAATGAACATGTAATGAGATACATGAACACATATTTTACTTTCAGTACTCCTGTTTCTTTTATTTATAAAGTTTTACAACACCCCTGATTGGGGTGCCACATTATTGAGGGCGTTAGCGAGGATTCTTTATTTTGTTTCATACGAATTTTGGTACTTTTTCAATAAACTAGTACGCCCATTAACAACTCGAAGTTTTAGATCACTGAGATTTTCAGGAACTTATGGCAGTAAGTCATTCACAATCTCAGGAATCAAATGATCTTAGAATTATTATTTTTTTTCCCTTCCTTTTACGAGTGGGAATTTTGGAATCCAAAAGATTATGCTTCCTATTGTTTTTACTCGATCAATTCTTTTTCATTTTTATTCCGATGAATTCATTTATCGTTCCTTTTTCAACTACTCCTCTGCTCCACTCTTAGATGATGTTTTTGGAGTTTTCACGTAGCATTAAAAAATGGAGAGAGATAGGAAGATTTTCCATCTATACGCTTGAGAAAAGTCTTCAAATATTAATTGCTATTAGTGCATTTAAAAATAAACTTATAGTTCCAAGACAAAATGTAAGGGTGTTATTGTCAGTTTTGTGAAAAAATATGAAAACTTTCAAGTAGTGGAACAAAAAAATAACCCTAAAACATCATCTAAAATGAAACAGAGCGAGTATAACTTTTACCGACCGCTAATAATAACTACAGAAACAAAGTGTCTTCAAGAATCTGATATCACATTGCTTGTCAAGCTTGTGAAATTCATCCCTGATCAAGCTGGGTTTTATATATTTTTCCATTCACGGCCATAAAAACTATTGTCGACATTGCTAGTGAATTTTCGAAATATTTCTTTGTGTATCTTGTTTAATATTCCAACTATTTGAAGGTCGTTTTCATTCATTCGGAACAAACTTTCTAATGGAATCGATCAGTCGTTCACGGTTCACCACTCAACAAACTTTCTGTCATGATTTCGTATCAAACTAAAGAAAGAAAAGCTCGGAAATGCAGGGCTTTTCTGAAATGCAGCGGGGAGGGTCTTCAGGGTATGTCAGGTCCTGGCTCCGCCACTGGTGGCACCACGAACTCAATAAGCTATGTGTTTAAGGATTGGATTTCTCAAGTATAGACCGACTGATGAGCAATCTGACTCGCCATATTGTAAATGGCAAGTCACCTGCAACAAAATCATGAATAACTCCATCAATTTGGATCCAACTTCGCGGATGGTTCTTTCGCCCGCATTTCAACCATCTGTTGTTTAATCTTCTCGACATTATCCCACTCCTTGGTTGATGCATACAGGTTGGCTAAGGAGAACTAGATGCCCAGCAGCCCGATCTGGTTCAAGCTCCACTATGTGGTCTCCTGCATACTTTGCAATCTGTATATTCTTGTAGATCCTGCAACCACTGAGTAGAGCCACCCCATATAACATCGTTTGGTTTCATCAGGTGGTGTGAATGAGCTGTTGTGTGCTTCATCCAGTTTATAAAGTTTTATATTTCATGATACGAGAATCTTTGAACTACATGACAATCACATGTGTATGCATATCGTATAGAATATATGCTAACGTTGAATCGAGTAATCCCTCCTTAGTAAATCTCATTACTGCGTAATACCACTATAGAACTCTTTAGTTCTTCCTCTTGACCTTTAAATGGAGTTTGTAATTCTTGAATACGATATTGATGGGTATTGTATTCCATTTATAGGCGGAGGAAGGACCAAGTTCACAGAATTTTTAACATTAACACCCCAATACTCAGTCCATCAAGGGAGAGTTAATGAGTGTTAATCCTTATTGAAACTTAAGATAATAACTCCTATGAAGATGCATGTTTAGCAATGTCTTGATTATCTTATGTTAGCAAACATGGAGACGAGAGATATTTCTAACGATGTAGAAATAATCTTACATTCTCCCACTGGTCCATGTGATAATCAATTTAATAGTTAATCATAGACAACATAAGTGCGCATAATTGCTGAACAAAATTTAATGGTTAAACATAATACCTTAATCAAGAAAACTACTCATGTGAGTCGCCAGCGGTTGCAACGTTGTCCACAGTTATCAACATGTTTCCTTCCATGTACCACAACATAAATAACTTACTGACTAGGCCTTAAATAGGGAGTATCGTAATGGTCCAATGATGTCTTAAAAGAAAACAATTTACATTAACATTCATCCATTCCATAAATATATACTAAAAATGGATACAAAAATATATTAATTTCATTAATAAGAGCTCGATGATTGTTCAAAATAAGCACATTAAATTTAAGATTCAATAATCAATTACTCCTTTGGACCTAAGATATCATTTTGTTCTTAAGAGATCTTAAAGGTAATTGTTCCATAAATGCATTTGCGGATATAATTGTACTTAGCGGTAAAGTGAACAACTGTGTATACGAATTGCTTGAATTCACGTCATACATACTCAAGGTTCATGTGTTTTGTTCCTCTTGTGTCATATCGTGCTTTAATGTATGATTAAGACGATAAATTCGTGATGTAGAGACAAACCTCAAGTCTCTAAGTCTCGCAGTCATAATTATTCAAACTCGGTGTAGGATTAGTATTAATGGATTCTTTAACTTTTATAGAGAATCAGTGCATCCACCAAAATTAAAGATTGAAAAACCCGATTAACTCTGGTGGTTGACGACTAATTGTAACACGTAAGATAAGATTAGTATCTCAAAATTCTTGATTGCTTTCCCTTAATTTGTTCTTCGATTCTTTAGGCATTTAGTTAACATATCAACAACTTGTTATAAGTTTCATATCGAGAATTAAGGCGTAATGAAGATTAAATTTATATCTTCAATCCAACATGAAATAAAAATACATTAAATATGTGATTATCTCAAAAAAATTTGAGTATTCGATATATACCTTATATGAGAGCTTAGTAATCCATATGATATGTACTATCACATGGTAAGCTTTTCATTGATATCCTTTATTTAAAAATATAGAGATATGCATAAATTCAAGATCATTACTCATAGGTAGTATGTCTTAACATACAAGACCAAGAGTATAAATTTCTCCCCACTGATCTTGAGGTATATGCATGCATAAAGCCAATAATTTCATCAAAACTTGAAACATTTATATTTTTGTTGAATTTTAGATACCATTATGGGAGGTTTCTTAAATTTCATACTTTATTTCTAAAAATATAAACATGACTAAAATTTATCATTAATAAAGTTATTTTCACATTTAATTAATGCAACTCTTAGGTCATACTGAGCTACTAATAATGCTATGATAATTCTGAATAAGTCTTTCATGGATACGAGAGAAAAACTTATTTATAATCAATGCGTCCTTATTTCAGAGTAAAATCTTTGGAAATAAGTCTTGCTTTACACCATTTAAAATTGCTATTACAGTTGTATTAGGTCAGAAAGACCCACTTTCATACAACCCGATTTGTGTCATTCGAGCAATTAAATAATATCCAGAGACTTGACTTTCAACCAATGATTTTTGCTCATAACATCAATCCATTAATCAAAATTATTAAACATAATATTTGTGAACCTAAAACCGAGTCTTTGCCATTCCATATCAAAATGAAATAAATTCTTGTAAGAAAATCATTGAAACAACATGAATAACTTTCTTTACAATCTCTTTTGAGACCTTCTTAATCTTTGGTTCATGTTGTTATCAAAAATTTCTTTATTGCGTAGTTATATTATGGAGTATTGGGTCGGTAATTTGTGGTCTTTTCATTATCTAACATTCTGATAAATGAGAAATTCACAATATCTGTAGAAATCTTAAATAAAGGATCATTATCATGATTTCTTGAACAAATATATCCATGTACTCCCAACGATTATGCCATCATTAACGAATTTATATTTTTGGTTTCAATAAGTCTCCGCATTACGGTTAGAACGTTAAAGATACCATTTGGATCATTTAGGAAAACCAATGAACCAATAATAGTTTAAAATCCAATTTTCATTTCTTTTGGAATGTAAGCCCTCACCTCCAAAGTTAACAACATAACTTAAAGGTGATTTAAACTAGGTTTCCAACCATTCTAGTCCAAAGTGTCTTTGAAGCTGTTTTGCTCGAAAATCTATTTAAATTACACATTTTATTCAAGGAACATACATTCACATATGTGTGGTCATTATGCATAACTCATCATGCTTCTAACCATTTTCATAAAAGTATGATTTTGCCTTTTGTTATACACCATTATGCCAAGGATAAGTTGGCCTTGTGTATTGAGCAACAATTCAAAATTTTTTGAGATATTATGCAAAGATTTAGGATATTATCCTGTTTTTGTCATACCTTTCACAATATTCACCACCTTTATCGGACTTTATGATTTTCGCTTTCTATAATTGCCTCTCAATTTCAATAATGAATGTTAAAGAAAAATATCCACGGATTGAGACTGTAATGCAATTGATAGATGTACACGATAACGCGAAAATCATCGGGTGATAAAAACAATTTTATCTTCAAAAAATGGACCATTAAAAGTCTACAAAATAATCATAATCAATAATTAATAAGAACAAAAGTGAAATTTATATTAGAGATAAATGACAATTAAGCTTACAATAGTTTCATACCTTCAATAAGATTCTCACTGTGGGTAAACCTTATCAGGAACAATGTGAGACATGAAAAACATTTATAGATATTTACCATCTCATACACACAACATTATGTTTGTTCAATACCACAACTAGAATCACCTGGGAAACTCTCGTCCTAAAATGTATTAACAAACTCAAATAATTCTAATGTTCAACCTAATACATCGAAATAATAGTCTCCTGGGTAGCTATTATTTTACATGTATATGAAACATTTATATAACCTTTATGCTTGTTTAAACGTGTGAACCAAAACTACTTGTAGCAGCATTGTTCTTATCATTAAATCAAACTAAGATGACTCAAAATATACAACACTTACAAGAAGAAAATTTAATATCGCTGTGGTGATAACTAAACAATCCTGCAAATATGTACAATTGCAAATATCACACTAACTTTTCTTTTGATATTGCATAGTCCCACTTAATGATATGAACATACTTGAACTGATCATAAATTTAATCGATTGTAAACAACTACGAGTAACTCTAAAACACTAATAGCAAACATTTATTTGAAAGCATGTCATATATAAATTGTGAAAAACATCAACATAACTTAATTTAAAAATATTCAAACATTATGAACCTTTATAACCCAAGATCAAGCATTGTGCAATAATGATCCAATAATGAAGATTCGTTGAAGAAAACTCTTTAATGCAATGTTAATTAAATTCGATATTGGCTTTAAGGATTACGATAAATAAGGCTCTATAAGGTTGATAAAGATGAAGGTTGTTTAAAATAGACGATATGGACATCATTTTAACAAATATAAACTTTATCCGAGATAAAATAAAGCTTAAATTTCTTTAAAAGGATGTACTAATCAAGTTTTTATTGATATAATAGAACATAATTTGACATGAACAATAGAAAATTCGTAATGGGTTACCAAACCTTATTGAGTTTAGTCCAGAAAATGCCCTTATTATGCATTTCAAGAAATAACATAAAATCATGTGTCATTTAGTTAATTATGATCTTTATTCTATATCTAGAAAATATAGTCAAAATTACTCAAGGAAGAAAATAAAGAGAATGACACTAGACGCTCATTCATACTTAAACCATTCAGATCCATAATATATAATCAAATTAATAAGATCATATCCTTCATTTTTCTCTTAAATATGTGAACTCAAATCACTGTGGGTAATTGTTGTTCTAATATATTTAAGTAAAACAATAGTGTAAGCATTTAGCAATTGATGATTATGGACCGAAAAGTTAGTTTGACATCATTGTGGTGATTGATAAATAACTAACAATAATGTCCTTATCATATATTGGTAATTCGGAAACCCTAACTTTACGGTTTGGTGAATTTTTGCTTATAATAACATTATGATTATTATTGTTAAGTTAAAATACTCTAATATCATTGTAGTGATAGCTAAAGAGTCCGAAATAATAACGTAAGCAAAATAATCTTATATAATTAAAAACAATCAAATGTTGGGTGAGTAACATAGCATAACCGACTCTCATAAACTATACCATAATGCAATACAAGTTTATAAACTATTCTCGTTCATTTAATGAAGTCGTTCGGTGAAAAAAATAAAATCATTATAGGTTATTCTTAAATGATTTTAATAAGCGGAAGCATAATAATGGGTATACTTTATTCATAAAATATTTTTTTATGATAAACATGTTCAAATTAGATAACATTTGAACCTAATCAGAAATCTAAACCAGATCCAATTAAGAACTTGTTCGAGCCCGAAGTCAACAAACTTGTCAACGCAAAGTCAATGACCAAAGTTAACAATCAAAGTCAATATTATGGTCAAACTCAAACAATCGTGGTCTAAGTCATCAAATTTCAACTTTAATGTCAAACAAGAAACTTATGACCGTATTAGGCATGTTTTCATTAGAAACCCAATAAGCATTACCAAATAAATATATATAGAACATATGCTCATTAGTTAAGGTTTTGGGTTTGATATAACAAAGCCTAACATGCATACAAACAAAACAACAAACATTATAGGTGAGCGTTTATCTTTATCAGGATCAAATAAAATATTAAATATGTATGCATGTTTTGTTTTAAAAACTTTTTTTTTTTTTTTTTTTTTTACAAATTTAAATACAAAAAATCAATCTTTTTAACGTAATTAATATGCATGAACCATTATGATGTTATATGTTCATGCATACTTGTAACATAAGTAAACGGTGGTGATGAATGATACACACATCCTAAACAGTTTAGACATAATTCTAAATTTGCAAAATTGCATGAGACAAAAAAAATGATTTTAATTACTTTATGCGTGGATCATATCAAAGCACGTCATTATACACATGCATCACGCCAAACATGAATCATCAAGTATGCTAATTTGTCGGCGTGGAAAATGAACAAGATATATGGTAATAAATCATTATCCATGAGACATCCTTATTACAGATTCAATGGACATGATGATGGATCCCATATAGACATAATATAACACATACTATATAATGGACAATCATGCATTCTAAAACCTGCTCTAGATGCAAATATAAGTTTTATATTTCATGATGAGAATCTTTGAACTACATGACAATCACATGTGTATGCATATCATTATGAATATATACCTCACATTCAATCCAAGTAATCCTCCTTCCGTAAATCTCCTTACTGCATAATAGCTTATGGAGGTCTTGGTTTTCTTCCTCTTGACCTTTACGTAATGAGTTGTAATTCTTGAATACGATATTGATGGGTATTGTATTCCATTTATAGTGCGGAGGAAGGACCAAGTTCCTAGGATTTTTAACATTAACTTTAATACTCAACCGTCCATCAAGGGAGAGTTATAAGGTATTAAATCCTTATTGAAACTTAAGATAATAACTCTAGTAACCTAAGATGCATGTCTAGCAATGTGACTCAATAGATCGACCATACACCCGTAATGTTTGATGTTAGATTCAATTTCACAAGATAGAACCATGTAATCGAAATAATGACGGCCTTCTTTGACCATCCCGGTGTGGCTACAAGCACAAAGTACACGAAGAAACGTTACTTCGTCAGGTCTCACTCCCGCAGTTAGCATCCATCTGAAGACACGTAGTGCTTCCACTCTGCAACCTTGTTTCGCAAATCCTACAATCATAGTATTCCAGGAAATCAAACTTTTGAGCGGCATACCTCTGAAAGCTCTATAAGCTTCTTCAATTGCTCCGCAACTTGCGTACATGTGAACTATCGCATTAGCCAAAGAAACAGATTGCTGCAGATTCGTACCATCAGAACCTTTAGCTATGTACGAATGAATCCGTCTTCCTAATTTCAGGCCTCCTAATTCGGCACAAGCCGATAAGGCTGCCACCATCGCGACCTGATCCAGCTCTATACCTGCTCTTTGCATTCCACCAAACAACATCAACTCTAGCTCACATCTCTGCGCGCGTAACCAGAAATCATGGTCGTCCATGAAACAATATTCCTCCAAGGGATTTGTTACAAAAATTTCTGCGCTTCGTCTACTCTGCCAGACCTGAAATGCAACGAAAGCATCAAATTACACGTCGCAACAATTCTTTTACCGAACATATCGCAAGCCATTGCACTACCATTATCACCTCCAGCCACGGCATACACGTTGACTTGTTTGGTCTGCAAAATGACATTGGAACACAACCCTTTGAACAAAATCCTTGCATGAACCTGTTCTCCTTCCCTCAATAAAAACGCCGATTGAGAACAAGCAGTAAGGAGGAATGAATAAGTAAACTCATCAGCAGCATGTGCTTCTTTCCATCTGTTTGAATAACTTGATTAGACGATGATTCCCTCGAAGCGTACCCTCTGATCATCTGATTCCATATACTCAAACTAGGATTTTCAATCAGCTGAAAATTTTTGTGCGCATATGGAAGCTCACCGGAATCAATACAGAAAGATATGATCTGTGTGTGTATCTGAGTAAGCTTTCTAGTAGTTTCGCATTGCTGCAACAATGAAAACAGGTGCTGCTGCAGTTGTCTGGAGTTGGGTAAAGATTTCGGTTTCATGAAATACTGCCCCGCAAGTCAGAAAAAGCAAAAACCAATTGGTAAGGTTGGTGCGACCCGACGATTACTGGATAGTAAGGCACCCTGAGCCTGGCCACATTTAGGTGGCATTGGAGTACTCATAGAGTACCCCAGGACAGAATGCTACCCGTAACTCACCTCATATACATGCATATACGAGTTGAATGGCCGAGACCCAGACCTAGGGAAGTATTTCCAAGGGTAATCAAGGTTTCCATGCCTTGCCAATTGGCGATAGTAAGTCTCCATGTCTTTCCTTATAAACTATACAAGCCTCTAACCCGGTGCATACGCACCGGATATTCGTCTCTTAGGGCTTGATATTGTTACTTCATCCATCCACAAAAGAGAAGTATAGTGTAGAGAGTTACACAAATCGTTCATGAAATATATAGGATTTTCGTTTTTGCATCTGTCTCATCCTCTTATTCGGTAAGACATCTTGATTAGACATTTTGATCCTCTTGTACGGATCCGATGATTAACTGTGTGAAATTCCAAAAATAAATCAAAAATAAACCTTGTCAGTACATGAACACCATAAAGGATCTATAATATATGGTTCAAAAAATAAACAAATGATCTATAATATATATCGCGTGTTTTGTAAGTCAATATCACTCGTATATATTATTTTGATACAACCATTCTCATTCGAGTGTAGTATCGATCGGTGAATCAATACCACTCATGTTCAGTACTAACAGTTCTCCCGAATTGGGAATTGCATACACTGTGAAAGACAATTATCGTAAATCTACTAAAAATGTTTTGAACGCTAATAGTTGTAGATCTAACCCGTTGCCTACAGTCTATTCCTAGTTTTCAGAGCTGAAGAATCATAAACCTCCAATACATAATCCTTATTACTTCTCTTTGGTGCTAACACCGACCTATTATTACATAATAATTCATGTAATGAATTGAGAGAGAAACAATCAATAATTATTGTAATATCATTCATGCGTATGTTAACCTTGGTTTATTCTCTTTTTTCTGGTTTCTTGTATGCTTTCCAAATGTGCTTTACTTCCGTCTTTTGGTGAATTGTGAAAGCAGCAAATACTGCACTATCTGTGGCGTTCTCAAAGGTATTTATTGTCCCATAATCAAGGCAGGAGAGGATTCTTAACTGGGGTCCCTAAATTCGTTAATGATTTTGTTGTGCCTTTCTTGTTATTCCATTATCGCTCGAGAGGAGTCTAAAAATATTTGAAGGCACAAAGAGGTCTGCCCGTCATTCGGTTATTTCTTGGGCAGCCCGAACTTCAAGAGATCGAAAAACTGGACTTGGTTAATGTTGTTTTAACTGGGATGCCTTTTTACAACTTTTGTCTTTCATCTTTTCCTTCGTTTTCATGTCCATTTCTAATGGGCTTCTGAATAATTTTTTTGTAAACTATAGATTGATCATTGATCTCTGTGCAATATTGTATCTCCTCTCTGTTTTTCCAAATACTATACTTGAACAAAATGGATGAAGGGTCACCATCTATTTCTGAAAGGATACTGTGGCATCCCGTTTACGTCGATTGGTGTTGAATATCATTCCCCTTATCAACATACTCCTACCATCACTACGAAGATCCAATTAATGAAGCGTTTATGTATAAGTTAACCCAAAAAAAAGTGCAAGTCTCAAATAAATGTCATAAAATCAACACCTGAGGAGTCCAGAATCCAGATGCATCTTTTTTTTTTTTTGCCATTTAGTACTTTCCTAACCTTCATCCTGTTGATTTCTTAATGATCAGCCCCTTCATGCCATTGTAAGTCTCCCACAAATAAACACTTTAAGAAACTGCAAAAGAATTGTGAGATCACGATGAATATGCTTATAGCACGATGGGTATCAACTGCACTAAATGGACCATCCGGAAAAATATCATCACCCTGATACGGTGCACGAGCGAGTTGAATACGTTGCTTTTGGCCACCATTCAGAATTATTCCTATTTCTCCTATTACGGGTTCACATGGAAGAAACAGACTTAAAGTCCTAATCCCGGAGATCAATGGTTATGTTTCATTACAGTTCCATGAGAGCCAGAGGTGTTCCAAAGTAATTTTTGTTGGAGAAAATGAGTTTTAATTAAAAGGTTTTTATGGTCTTGGTGTGGTTTGATCTAATGACCAAGGGTCTAAGGATACTCACTCATTTTTGGGTGAATGAAGTGGAACCTTTAGTCCCACATTGTGGAAAACTAAAGAGGAGCTCCACTATATAATCATACACTTATGTATGAATTGTAAAACGTGAGTGGAGCGGGTGGGAAAAAATACATATTCTTACCCATGCGATATGCGCGTATGCCATGCACCAAGTCCCTCTTCTACACGGATTTATTTTTGGCGAGTTTTGGAGAGAACTTTTTTGGTCACGGATTCCGTATTCCAAAATTCCGTGTTCCAAAATTACACGGATTTATAATCATCATGAGTATAGTATCGTGTCCAACTTGGCGAAGGAGAGAACTTTTTTGGTCACAATATCAACACGATACTATACTCATCATGAGTAACCAACAATCTGCAACATGCATGGTTTGCAAAATGCAAGACCAAATCGGAACTTTTGAATGTTAGCTTATCATTCAACCATGAAACTGGTTAATTACCAAATGAATACGGATTGCAGTTTTTAATCTACTTTAATTTTTTACCTTTGCAATGGAGACTACTGCAACCTAAAAGCCTTGATTTACCGGAAGGTTAGATCATGCCATGTGAACGCTTCAAGTCAGAAGTATCCAAATAATCATTGAATATTTATATGCACTTTCAAACAGTCGCCTCTTTTCTTTGGATAATCTTCAACGGACATTTATTTCCAAAGACATATATAACTGTTCGTCTACTTTTATATTGCGCCATTTGCTCGGATCAATTTGCACATTACCGCCTGTAGAGATGCATGCACAATGCGCCATCTTACAGTCTGGCGGATGTCACCATGCATACACCAATGAATAATCTCACCGGAACACAAATTCCAATTGTTACGATTTATTATTAGGTTTTCATCTGGTATTTTGATCCAACATGACTCTTCCATATCATTAAGTGCAATCGAAAAACATTTCCATTACCAAGATCTAGTACCCACTTGTAAGTAAAAACGGCAGGTTTGGCAGTGGTGTGCGGCTGTATTATAGTGTTACCAAACGATATGATGTCTTAAAAGATTTCGATTTGGGATATGAATATATTTTTATGGATTGTGGCGGTTTAGAAGAAGGATGATATTTCCTAGTTTATAGGTGACTTTTCGTTTGTTTATCTTTTGTTTCCCTTCAAAGGAGTAAAGATCATCTGAAAGATGCTACTGTTACTTAACGGGGGCATTATATGAGCAAAGAGATGCATAAGTCAGTAAAGAGACGTGTATTTTTTTAAGTGACTGTTGGGGTTGACCATTGTGCATTGAACGTTAAGTGACCTTTGGGGATGTTACTTGATCGGTGTCTTATAGGAGTAGCCAATTAGATAGCGATGACATGGATAGTTAGTGCTGATGTGGCTTCACCAAAATTAAGAGTGATTATAGCGGTGACATGTGGCGATTTTGGGGTCTCTTATTATAAAGAAAGATTATAAGTCTTGAAATAACCGATGTGGGATTATTAATTTTTGCAAATTGTACCTAAAAAAAGGAAAGGAAATAGGGGCCATGAAGATTATCCGGCAGGCTGAAAAGACGGGCCGTAACTAAATCTGTATGACCCGTAACTACGACCCCCACCAAAAAAGCCCAGGCCGTTATAAAGACCAGGAAGCCTTTGTCCTAGTGGCTTCACTTCAAGATATTGTTGAAGATATTGGAGAGAGACACAGAGGCTAATGCAAGATATTGTTGCAGGTATAGTTAGACATCTTGACATGAGTAGGTAAATAGAGCTAATAATCTCTAGAATCATACCTTAGGAACACACAGCCGGTGGGTTCGTCAGCAGATTTCCTACGCTGTGCTGTAATAAATCCTTGTGACTTGCAGTGAATATGGCAATGTTCTAAGATTCATGTACCCTCCATGGCTTCGAACAATTCCATTGCCTTGTCTACTTTTCCATTCTTGCAGAAACCATCCATCATGGTAGTGTATGTCACTTCATCTGGAGATTGACCAAAAGTTAGCATCTCATTAAGAAACCTCTGTGCAGTCTTCATTCTTCCATCAACTGATTAAATTTTAATCTGAAGAGCAGGACCAACTTAATCTGGAGATCATGATATTCACTTTGTTTTGGACACTAGAATATCATGTCTTGGCTTCACTATGTGCTGTCAACTGAGTAATTTTAAACCACAGTTGATATTCTAGTGTCCAAGACATGATCTCCAACTTCAATCGCTGTTTATTAGGTTCTAAATTTTGATTACTTACCTTCCAGTAGTGTTCAAGAATATTCCGTAAGGAATCAGGTTAATTAATTGATGAACTACTTACCTTGAATCCCTAACGAGGTTCTGAATTTTGAAGTTGTTAAACCTGACCTGACTGCGAAAACTCAAGCTTGAAGCAAGAAAGTATGCGCGAATTATTTTTTTCCTTAAACAATTCGTGCAGACTTTCTGGCTGCAAAGCTTCAGTTGGTGGGTGCTTGATCTTATCTCCAGCCCATACCTCCATATCTCACCGGAAGCAAATATCAAAGCAGGTATTTAAAGGGTACGTTTTAGTTGTCAAGTCCGAATCCCGAATTCTACAACAAGTGTTTCTGGTTTCCAAAATTTCACCAGTTCCCCAAAATAAACCTGGTAACGGAACCGACTTTACCAATTCTCCAAATTTTTTTATTTAATAACTGCTTGTCATAATACAACTGTGGTGGGTTTTAATCTGAAGAGCAGGACCAACTTTACCAATTCTACAAAGACCAGTAGGTTGAATACCTGTGTGAGTCATTTTAGCAAACAGTTGAAAGGAATTTAATCTCCGTTAATGATCCCAATACATAATTAAATGTAACAATGGATGGTAATAACCTTTCCAAAACCAATTGGTCAAATTCTGAATCTTCCCTGACTTCCACGCATGCCATTGGCACATGCCAACACGCTCGCTGGTAGCTTTTTCTACCAAGGCGCGACCCAAATTGTCCACGCATGCCATTGGCACATGCCAACACGCTCGCTGGTAGCTTTTTCTACCAAGGCGCGACCCAAATTGGCCACGCATGTCATTGGCACATGCCAACACGCTCGCGGGTAGCTTTTTCTACCAAGGCGCGACCCAAATTGGCCACGCATGCCATTGGCACATGCCAACACGCTCGATGGTAGCTTTTTCTACCAAGGCGCGACCCAAATTGGCCAAGCATGCCATTGGCACATGCCAACACACTCGCTGGTAGTTTTTATTACCAGTCCATGGCCCTAATGGCCGAGCATGCCATTGGCACATGCCAACACGCATCGTGTGACTTTTCTTACCCGGGCCACGGCCCTAATGGTCGAACACGCCATTGGCAATTGCCACACACGTCACTAGCAGGCATTGCCACTTACACTCAACGTACAACCTACCACCAAGGCATTCCGCACATGCAATTGGCACATGCCACACACGCCACTAGCAGCTCTGGCATTGCCACTCGCACTCAAGATGCAACCCGCAACAAAGGCATTCCGCACATGCCAATGGCACATGCCACACGCGCCACTAGCAGCGCCACTTGCACTCAAGGTGCAACCAACACTCGAGATATCAACACAAACTGGGGGATGCTTTCCCGGGGTTTTGGTTTGGCGGTCACGGCTTGCGGCGTACACTACGCTCACATTAAGAAAGCGTGAATAGGAATAAAGCGGTCAAATAAATGAGGAAATAATGGTGAAAACGTTTTCACCCATTAACACCATGCGGTTACCACCTCCTCCCATTATTTCACCCTTTACTCTCTTCCTTCATGAGGCCGAGTACGTTTCAATCTCGACTTGTATAAATAGGTCTTACCTATTTCCACCGGACAACAAGTCTCGGTCAGGAGAAAAATACAACACTCTCAGAAAAGGCAACTTTGCAAGCTATCCAAAAGCTTTCATCTCTTGCAAGCTTCCTAAGCTTTCACTTTCTGATACAAGTCGAGACACTACTCTCCCAGAATTATTCAGGCCTCAACACCTTTCTTTGCTTCCCTCCCCAAATCAACCCTTCTCCTCCACTTTGTGACCGAAGCAAGTCTGAAACGACCATTTATTGGTTTAGGCCGGACTTGTGCAGTTGATCTCTCGAATCTATAAAGTGCTCACGTGCGGCACATTTGTTTAGGGTTTAAACCACTCACTCACCTACCGAATTTAATGAAATCGGCGAAACGATTTTCACCCATAAACAATTGGCGACCACGGCGGGAGGATTGATCTTTCGGTTCAATATCAAATTCTAACTTCCGTCTTCAAAATTCGCGCAAGCATGGTTTCCGCTATCGGCCATCTCTACAAACATTGATCCCGCTCAAGGTCATGATGACTCGTCAATTTCCCAAGCAATACGACCAATGATGAGGTCCCAAGACCGGGTTGACTCGATGCATGCTCGGGAGATTCACACCAAAAACATGGATCTAATGAAGGATGCGATTAACAGCATACTCGACTTCCTCATCAGCCTAACATCGGAGCTAAGTGGTCCATTTTCCCCATGAGATCAAGAGCGGGGACCCGACATCCAGAGTGAGCATTCTCAAATCAATGGTTTTGTCACTGACTGGAAGCCAGACGGACCGGGGAGGCGACCATGTTGGTAGAAAACTTGTGTGAATGCTACACCTCTCCAAGGACCAGCGAATAAAAACATTCTCTCGCTATTAACCGAATAGCACTTGAACGCATCACTAGTTCCTGCACCCACGGGGACTCAAGGATCCCGGAAAATCCACCAACAATATTGTTTTCACCGATGACGATATGATGGTGGAAGAAGGTCACAAGGGCCTTGCATGTTACGGTTTTTTCAGAACATAGAGTTTTGAAGAGCGCTCATTGACACGGGTGCATCTTCCAATGTCATCACTCTCAAGACACTCAAAGCTGCTAGGGTGCGACCTAACGAGATCATACGACAACCCACTACGATGACAGATTTCGAAGGCAACCAAACTAGCACATACGGCTACATCAACTTGGAGCCGGCAATAGGGCCAATTCAATCAAGCGTGAAGTTTGAAATGATTGAAAAAGAACCAGACTACCACATGATATCTTTTGGGAAGGCCGTGGGCCGCACAATCTCAAAATCGTTCCTTAAACATACCACCAATGCACAAACAAGATGCGAACGGAGAAGTCGTCTGCATCCTCTGCGTCATTGTCCCCCTATGCACCGGTCATCTGCGTAGAAGCATATGGGCCGAAGGAGGATTCAAAAGGAGTGATAACCAAGATTCACGGTTTTTACGCTCACAGAAATGGACATCGCTCGAGAGATAGCGACAAGGCGGAGATACTCCGAGAGGAGACCGCACTCCCACCGTCTCCTCAGAAGGAAATCCCGCCAGTCTCCCGCCACCGAGCGTAACCCGTGCCCGCACCAAGCGAGAATGCACCCTTACCGCAGGACGAAGCAAAAAGGGAAAAATCACACATCATCACCGCTGTTAGCAATTAGCGGGGAGACCATGACCCGTCTCTCCGCCCGAAAGAATGTTTTCACAATAACCAGGAGGAAATTCCAGACGCCCCTCAAAAACTGCAAGACGGGACCAACTTGACCACCGATAAACTCGAAACTGTCAATATAGGGAATGAGGAATTCCCGCGACCTCAGTTCGTCTCTACACTCTGCGGAACGCTCAAAGCTAGTCGGCCTACTCAAAGAATACCAGGACGTTTTCGCATGGACTTACGAAGAAATGCCTGGCTTGGATGAAAAACTAGTCACCCACCATCCGCACGTGATACCGGGTCCAAGCCGTCAAGCGACCTCCAAGACAATTTAGACACGACGTAGAAGAACAAATCAAGGCGGAGGTCCAGAAATTACTAGCCGTGGTTTTGTCAAACCTATTCATCATCCCACACAGTTGGCCAATATCGTTCTAGTTAAAAAGAAGAATGGTCGGATCGGATGTTGTGTTGAATTCGAGAGATCCGAACAAGTGCTTTGCCCTAAAGATGATTTCCCGCTCCCTAACATCGACATCTTTGGTAGGCGCTACCGATGGACATGGTATGTTCTCTTTCATGGATGGATATAGCGTCTATAACCAGATAAAGATGTATGAGCACGACGCAAGTAAGACTCCGCTTCCGATCCCCTCTCGGAAACTTCTATTACAAGTAATGCCTTTCGGTCTGAAGAACGCTGGCGCTACTTACCAACGCGCCATGACTACCATCTTCCACGATATGATGCACAAGCAAGTCGAAGATTACGTAGATGATGTGGTGGTTAAATCAAAGACTCGAGCGGATCATCTAGGAATGCTACGACAGGTGTTCGAAAGATGTCGCGAATACAAGCTGAAGATGAATCCTTTAAAATGCGCCTTTGGTGTCTCTTCGGGAAATTCTTGGGATTCCAAGTAACGGCCGCGAGGATAAAAGTTGACCCAGTCAAAACGCAAGCTATCCTCACGATGCCACCACCACGAACCGTGAAGGAGCTCCCGAGCTTCATGGGCAAGGTAAACTACATTCGTCGCTTCATACCGGGCCGCATACTCATTCTTTGCGTTACCCCTCTGCTGAAAAAGGAGCGAATTTCGCGTGGACTACGTCTCAGCAAAAAGCGTACCAGAAGATCCAACAAACGCTGTCCTCACTACAAGAAAATTCGCTTTTAGTGGCAAAATATTGTGTCATGAAAATCAATTTCTTCGTTGCAAAAAGAATTTAGCGGCGCAAAAAAATTCATCACCTATAGTGAGTCGTTGAAAGTGTTCTGTGACGTCCTTAAGAAATTGTCACCGAATTTTTTTAATTAGCGACATAAGTCTTTTTGCCACCAAAACTATTTTTTCGTGAGCAAATAAAATTGACATTGTTCACTAATTTTGTGATGAAGAATTTTGTCACTCAAGGTATTTTTTGGTGAGGAAAATATTTTATCACTTAAAATAGCTTTAGCAGCGAAATTTATTCGTCTCGAAACACATTTTTAGTAAGAAAAATAATTCGTCACATAAAATAATTTTAGCCACAAATTCGTTCGTCTCAAGATATTCTTATAGTGAAGAAACAAATTTGTTACCTAAATAGTTTTAGCCGCGAAATCTTTTCATCTCAAAAAATAATAGTTTAGCAGCGAACTAATTTCGCTACAAAACAAAAATATCAATATCAAAATTTAGTCGTCTCTAAAAGTACGTATAATGACAATTAAAATTATCTTTGTATGGTGTTTCCATGTCTCCAAAAACAACTTTGCCGGCGAATATAGTCGTCTCCAAAACAATTTTCCCAACATGCCAAACTCGTTTGGTGACTAGCCTATATTATCACTGATCGTTCCAAAGAGATTTGTTACACAAAAAATAAATATAAACAAATAAGCATTTAAATAAAAAATAAAAAAATATTAAAAGTATACAAAATAATTACCCATTAAAATAAATTTAACCAAGATCCAAACTAAAAACAATCTGATAAATAAACAACGCTACTAGCAAAAAAATAAATAATACTATACTAAAACATTAATGTGACTTGTGGTGCAGCATTCAACTTCAACTTTTTTAGCCTGAGATTACGTATCATCATATTCTGCATGTTTCTTAAGACCTTTTCGCTATCTTCTTTCAACTTTCTGATAACCTCATTCTGGGCACATATTTGCTCATCCTGAGCTTGAATTCTATCATCCTATGCTTGTACCATCGCATGAATTCCTTCGTTGTTAGAAACATTGGTATTTTCGCAGTCCGGCTTTCCTTCTAATTCGGAGAAGTGAATAGACAACTTCCCTTTGTTGGTAGCAATCAATGCATCCAGCTTAAGCCCTCGTGTCGAGGCCCGCACGTTCCTTGATGTGGATGTTGTGCCTACAAAGATGAAAAAGATCAGTTTTGTGGGAAGGTAATAAAGATAATGTGAATACTACAAAAGTGGTACCTTACACAGATTTTACAACAACGCATATTATACAAAAGTGGGAGCAGTAAGCACTAAAGAGATGAACAAGATGGAGTTCAACTTTGTTTCCAGAGTTCAAGTAACTTAAAGAACTTTCAAACACTACTTCTTGCAGTTAGAGAAGGAAGGGGCCAAGTAAGCTACCAACATTTTGTGAGCGTTGCATAGTTAACCCAGCTAAAAAATTTATACATTGCAGACCTAAATTATGTTCTGTGATAGTTGCTGACTTAAAAGTGCTTAATGCTACTTTTAACTATTAAAGTAAGAACGTTACCAACTCAATTAAATAACGCCAAGTATCGGCTGGCACACAAATATGTGAAGTTAATCAAGATCCATACATAAGTCTAAACAGATTTGTTATCCGGCACACAGAAATGTAAAGGAAGTACAACAAAGACCCATTTATTAGTTTTCCTTAAATGACAAAAGATTTGGTTAGGCATTTTTTCAAATAATTTGTGTGTGGGCAACCCACTTTGTATTAGCTGCAGTAGAAATGTTGAAAAAGGATAAAAAAAACTATTAATCTAACTGTTCTGGTGAATGAAGTAAGAGTCCAAAAAAAAGAGAAAAGGGAAAAGTAATAGGTACCCTCAGAAGATGATGTTGCTGGAACTGGATGTTCATTGTTGTTAGCCATTTTTCGCCTGGGCAATGAAACAACACCATGATTAAAAGAAAAGCTAAGAAACAATGTTACTACCAGGAACTCATGTTCGGGTAGGTTAAAAAAAAAAAATGAACAAAATGTTACTACCCCATAAATAATTTTTTGATGGACCAAACCTTTCGTAAATATGGATTATTGCAGTGTTGAACAGTAAAACGGCCAGTCATAAACAAGGGTGTCGAAAAAAATTAAATGATAGGGACATAGTTATCACCCTACAAATACTTATGGTCATACATTGAATCAAAAATATTTAATGCGTCATTTAAATGTATACATTTCAGGAGGAATTGCCTAATGTTAGTGTATATCTTATAATATAGAATGTATATAATTGACCAAATTGGTATTACCAAGAGTAAATAACCACACAACTTAACAGATTCAAACAACTTACGCATGGAGGAAAAAAGTAAAGATTACTAAGCCAATTTACATTAAGAAGTGGTGACAATTTGATTGCATTACTGTACTCAATTATCGAGCAAAAATAAATAAATTACGGTACTCAACTACTGACTACAAAACTAAACGTGAAATAGAAGAGGGATACTTTTGGGTCAATTTACATTAACAAAAAGAGAAATAAGCTAGCACAATGGATATTATTATTATTTGATTATTCGTTGAGACAATTGATCAAACAATCAACTTACTGACTACTAAAGAAAAAAAAGTACAGAAATGCAGCTTGTTCAGAGATACAAATTGATCAAACACTTTCAAAAAAATTAAGAAAAACAACTTTAGGTTCAATAAAACAATTCATCAAACAATTACCCTACTGAAATTAGTGAAAGTTTATTGAAACAACTTTGTGTTCAATAGCACAAATCATCAAACACTAAACCTACATACATGTATAAAATAGAGTATACTACTTATAGAGATTGAGCACTGCAGTGATCAATTGAGTTTTTAACTTGGGTAAAGGAATACAATTAAACAAAGAATACAAAGGGAACTCAAAGTCGCAGAACAAACCTTAAGTTAGAGTTTTGAAAGTACTTGAAATTAGGATAACCAAGGGATAGAATCAGCCTGGAGAACAAAGAATTACAAAATTAATGCTTTGCATATACATATGAAATCGAAAGTAATGTGATATCTAGAGAGAAAATACCTTCTATCAGTATTTGTGAGCAAAACTTGATAACTTTGGGACTTTATTTATAGGAGAGAAAATGGAAGATCAAGCGGGAAAAGATCCCGCCCAGCATTTTTTTCCTTTTGATTTACATGGCGCTAAAAAATTTGAAGATTACCCAAAATCGAAATGGTTTCTTAGCTTGAATTTCTCTGATTTTGCAATATAATTAGGGTTTTTCTGTTTATCCATATATTCTTTCCAAATAAGTGAATATTCTTCTCCTCATAAATCAAAAACTCCCATCAAAGATAATTGTTAACAAGGAAATTTTCACCATTTGATCTGCTCCTCTACCCACGAATCAGCCGTTCATCCGTCGAAAAAATATTATGAAAATCTTTGAAATATTTTCCAGCTCAATCAAATCCTGATTTCTAAACAAATCCCTTCTACAAACAGTTTAGCTATCTCTATATTTTAGGTAATGCATAACCAAAAAGAAGAAATTTTTATCCTAGTAAGTGAATATCGCTTTTTAGGAAGAAAGAACGGAGAAGAATTTCCTGGAGATTTCGATGGAAAAAGGAGATCTCTCCCAAAGCATATACTAGAGAATGATTTATGGTGTAGCAAAGAGTAATATAACAACATCACCCTTTAGTTATGAGCCGTTCAAACTTAACAGGGACACAAGTAAAGCTTTGATGTCATTGAATAAAATTAGGCGTATCGAAAATCAACTATAGCGAAACTATATCCTAGTAAGTGAATATCATGCGTCACGACGTACCAATTTCATATACATATGAACCCCAAATCCAGTAGCAACTTGCCAAGTGTTAAACAAGAAAATGAAAGTGTCAAGTTAAAGCCTTTATTTTTAGTTATTGGTCTAGTGGTAAAATCTTATGACTTTTATTTATCCCTAAAATTATTCTAACCCGCTGTAGATTGGTATTAAAATATGTGTCGGGGTGTGTTTTCAGTCAGGGGCGGAACTACTTATAGACTTGGGCTGGCTTAAGCAAGCCCAAAGTCCCTGAAAAACTCAAATTTCTACCATGGTTGTAAGTTTGGCTAAAAAATTCATGCCTAAAAAATAGGCTTAAGCCACCCCTACGAGATCCAATTAGTTTTCGGGTCACCCCGCCATTTTCCAGCTCATACTTGTTTTGATAAAGAATACATCTTCGGATTTTTGAAAAATTCTTTTTGACCTTGCTCGGCGTTGCACCTAGGACTCGCCCGTGCACCTTTGGCAACCCCCACCTCTGCAGCCGCCGAAGATGTACCTAAATTTAACAAAGTAACCTTGAGGATTGCTAGCTCTACAGGAGAATGCACATTTTAATACCGAGCAAATAGGCTTGTGCAAGAATTTTAAGGTCACCGATTAAATTTCCGGAGCTGCTAACAAATTTCAGTGGAGTGATAAATTTCGAGTCGGGATGCAAATGCTTAAATCACGGGTAGTTACATTACAATTGTGGTTGCAATTTATTTTAAGTTGGTGAAATCACAAAGAAAAATTCAATAAGTAAATCTTCATATCGAGTCTTTTCCTTCATTAGACTATTTGCTTTTTGTTTGTAAGGTGTAGACGGGGAAATAAAATGACCATATGTGGCCTTAGAACTTGATTACTTCTAGTTGAGATTGTAGGATTATTGAAACAAATGAAAAGTTATGGAGAAAAAATTTAGTCACAAAGTATTACCTTCTACAATATACTTTGTGTATATATATATATATATATATATATATATATGCATAATGACCACTTTCATAATGGGAGGTGGATGAAGTACTGAACTTCTCAATCAAAAGAACTTTGGACGAATTAGAGTGAAATTTGAGGAAATTTTATGCATATATAATCTTTTCGTTTTATTTGTATATATTAGATGACCACTTTTACGGTTGGAAGCCAAAGAAGAACCTGATATCTCAATAAAAAAAAAAATTGATAAATAAGAGAGAGCTTGGAAAAAATTTTATAGTGAGGTCGTAGAATTATTGAAAGAAATGAGAAGATACCAGGAATATATGTCAAACCGAGTTAACTTATTTTTGTCGCACCGTAAATATTGAAGCTGAGATGTATTGAGATGTAGATTCTTGGGTTACAAGTTAAATTTTTTGGCATAATAAGAAATTTATTCTTGTATTTAATTTTGAAATTTGATGAGAACTTCGAGTCACAAAGAGATTTTTGATTATAGGTAATAGTATTTCTTGTACATATGCAAGGTATTTTGAAATTGAGGCCATTGCATCAATTGTAAATATATATTTTGATATTTTCTTACATAAATGTTGAATTAAAGAGTCATCAACTCTATGAAAGAGTCACGGATTTAAATTTAGCGATTTCCAGACACAAGTTTTGAAAGGAGTGTTTTTATAAAATTGATTTTCTTTAATTTATAAGTTATTGTTAAGTATAAGGAGTATATTTTGCATGGTAAATTACATTGTTACCAAAAACCTATTCTTTAGCATCTATGTATTCTTTTATCACCATAAAGAATTCTTTGTGACACAATTTCGGTAATCACTGATATCACGAACTGCGGTTAAGTTATAGTGTCACTGAAAATTACTTAAGCGACAAAATCTAGTCGTTGCAAATGTTCTTACTTGTGACCATTAAAAGTTGTTACTATATAAGTATTTGCAACCAAACAAGCTTATGGTCACTAAAAATAAATTTAGTGTCAAATATTTAGTTTCGTCACTATAAAACTAGTCAGTGACGAATTAATTTGGTCACTATAAATTTTTCTTTTGTAACGAAATTTATAGATTATCACCAAAAAGATTTTATGTCAATTTTTTTTAGCATCATCACAATAGACTCAAATGGTGACAAACACGTATAATTACAAAAAACTTATCAGTGACTAGACATTATTTCGTCTCTAACTGAAGTCACTAAAAACTTATGAGTGACGAAACCCGAGTCCTGTCGCAGAAAATCTAAAAACAGTGACAAAAATTATTTTGGTCGCAATAACTAAGCTTTAGCAATGAAATATTCTTCGCCGAAAAAACTATCGTCACCAAAGCCAGGTTTTCTTGTAGTGCCTCCCCGAACGTCATGAAGCCTCCTATGCAAGGGAAGCCACTATGTCTTTACACAGCCTTTAGCGATACGCCATTGGAGGCCTCCTTGCTCAAGAAGACGACAAAGGAATTGAATATCCCATATATTACTTGATCGAATATTGAGAGACGCCGAACTCGAGATACCCCAAAGCGAGAAAAGGCATGTTTAGCGTTAATTTATTCCATCCAAAATTTCAGGCACTACCTACTCTCGAAACCCGGCCTGATAGGGAGGCCAGCTAAATGGCTCCTGCAGTTGTCGAGTCGACATAACGTGCGTTTCCCCGGGACATAAAGGGACAGGCAGTTGCACTGTTAGCGGCATTCCCGGGAGAAAACACCGCGAGTTACGAGAAGATCTTCCGGAGACCTTCCGAGTATCTTTTTAGTCGAAAAAGAAGTATGGCTCTTGTTCTTCGACGGCTCTTCCACCCCCTAGCACTAACACCGGAGGAGTAGGTGTGGTACTAGTATCTCCTTCCTCGAGAAGTTTTCTCGCACTCTTTCAAGCTAGACTTTCCATGCACCAATAACTCACACGAATACGAAGCCTTCCTCATTGGACTATCACTAGCTAAACGGTAGGGGCCACGCGTTTGGAGATAAGAGGAGATTCCAAATTACTCATCAACCAGTAAACGGGATTTACGCATTGAAAGAACTGACGCTGGCACCATACATGGCTGAAGCACAAAAACTATTAAATTATTTCGCCGAAGCAACCATCACACATGTCGGCCGCAACAGTAACAAGCATGCTGACTGCCTAGCTACGCTAGCATCAAAGCTGCAGTTCAAAGGATCCGAGGAAACCCTAACAATAAAACGACGAACCATAGCTTTGACATGGCTTTCGCAACCTGAGAAAGCCAAGGATGATGACTGGAGAACTCCTATCATTCAAGAACTCAACAACTCACTTTTCCAAGGGAAGGTCGACCTCAAGACTTTGCGGAATTTATTTATGCTTCAAGATGTTACGTATCATCGAAATCCAGACGACTCTGTCAAGGTGTCTCGGAAAGAGGAAGCACAACAACAACTTGAACATGTTCATACCAAAGTCTGTGGAACAACATCAGTAGTAACCCTCTATCGTCGTTTACAACGACTTGGATACTATTGGCTGGAGATGGAAACCCAATCCCGATTACTCCAGAAGGCGTGTCCCAGTTGTCGAGCGCCCCCATGTCGGACGAAGTCCTCAACATCAGTCACACTGGGACTCGGGAGCCGTACATCGTTTTCTTTCGCGAACGCATTCTTCCTACTGACAAAGAGGATGCGTCCAAGCTAAAACAAAAGTCCAAAAGATTCGTGTTCCATGACGGGGTTTTATATCGCAAGAGTTTTGGAGGAAGTCTACTGCGGTGTTTGGGCGGTACAGAAATCCCAGTTATGTTGAGAGAAATGCACGAAGGCGAACACCAAGGGAAACAAACTTTCTGCGGATACACGAGGTACTACGGCTGACCATGAAAGATGACGCAGCTACTTTCGTTCGAAATGCCGAGAATGCCCAGTTCACGGAAACCTCATCCACGCGCCCCAACATCCCTACACTCAATAAGCAGCCCGTGGCCCTTTTATAGCTGGGGACTCGACATCATTGGGAAGATCAACCCGCTATCCTCAAAACAGCATGAATACATAATAACCGCGACTGAGTACTTTACCAAATGGGTTGAAGCTGTCCCATTGAAAGGAACCACTAGAGCCACGATCGCGGCATTCGTCAAGGAACACATCATCTGCCGTTTCGGCGTACCTAAACACGTCATCACCGACAACGGCACACCTTTTGCTAACAAGAAAGTGCAGGAACTACTTGGGAGGTACGGAATTAAACAAGTCTTCTATACTATCTATTATCCCCAGGGGAATGGACAAGCCGAAAGCACCAACAAGACTCTGATCTGAATCCTCGGCCGAACAGTACACGACAATCCCAGAACCTGGCACGAGCAATTGCCGATGGCTCTATGGGCGTACGCAGAACATCTCCTAGAAGTTCAACCGGCATGTCTCCCTACTCCCTTGTCTACGATGACACGCGCGATCCTCCCGGCGAAAATCAAGATCCCGTGCGCGAATCGCCGCACGAGTGGACCTCGGTGGAGTGAAACCGAATCACTCAATGCGAGAATCGCGAGAACTAGATACTATGGACTTTAGAAGATCCGAGGCGGAGGAACATGCGCAAGCATCTGAGAACGAGGATTTCCGGGGCATACAACAACCATGTAAAATCCGGGGTTTTCAAGGAAGGAGATCTCGTGCTAAAAAACCGCCAAACACATCCAAGAAGATGCATCGGCACCGAAGTTTTCTCCCAAATGGGAAGGGCCGTATATAATCACTAAAGCGTACGGACGATGGTTACTACAAGATTATCAAAGAAGATGGGGGAAAGCTAGAGGCAGTCATCAACGGAAAGTGGCTTAAGGCATACTACGCCTAATCATTTCCTTGCAACATGCAACATCAAAAGTGTGAACGTCCAGACACCCTCTCTGCTTTTACTTTCTTTCTTGCCAATTATCAAATTTCAATGCAATCCAACGGATTAATGGAATTTCTTTATTTCTTCAACAAAAAAAAAAGAGGAGCCTTCAAATCTCGTGATACAAGTCAGAAAAGCCCATCTAGTAAATTATAATCCCTACAAAATATCATCTTCAATCGACCGTGATATCTTTCAGCCCTACTCTTCAAGTCGCGAATTAATTCTTCAATCCTCTGGGACTCTAAGGCCAAAGCTTTCTCCTCTTCCAGCATGGTTTTTGTGGCAGGGATCACACCAGCAAGAATACCGGCTCTGTCGACTTTCACAATATTGAGACGATGCCGCAAACCGGTGATATTAAACTCCAAGGATTCACGGTGGACACCATATTCTCCCACCTTTGAATGGCTGACTCCGCGGCAGAAGACGGATGGACATATTCTCCATCTCGACAATCATTGGCAAAAGACAGTTCACTATGGAAACCAAGGAGGACGAACAACACTTCACTACGCTCCTGGTAGCAATATGGCCGTATGTTTTCCATTTCCTCGTATAAAGGACCACGAACTCCTTCCGCACCAGGAAACCGCCAAAATTTCGGTAATTGGAGGAGAGACACCTCATACGGGTCCCAAACGACAAAACTGCATAGGGGTATTCATGATAAGAGAGCCCTAAATCAGCGTTCTCCAAGTCTGCGGCGATCAACAAGGTTGAAATTGAAGGGAGGGGAACGACTAGGTCATCCTCGTCGATAACGAGTAACACATGCTCCAACGGGATATCTCTCGCACAAAGGGGAAATTTTCCATTCACCAAACAAGTGATAAAGCGCACGTCGGTCCACCAAGAAGAAGAAAACATCTTAGGTATGATTTTCTTAACCCGAATAACCTTTGTTGGGATGCTCTTGCAAGAATCGGATCTCGCGCCATCACCTAGAGAATCTCGGCTGGTTAGAAGATGATTCATCTACGCGCGACATGACAAAGAGAGAAACTCGACAAGAAGAACCCTTTCTCAAACGAGGGAGATGATGCAATTACGTTGGGTATGAATACGGAAACTTAAAGAAAGAAAGGAAGTAATGATGGACGTAACGCTTCCAGTTTTTGGCATGGGTGATGCCCGATTGAAGCCGCGCGTGAAGGAAGGCAAAATAAGGAAACTTTGCTATCTCGTAAGAAACACTTACTCCCTCCTTGTTTTCACCGGCCCTATCAAGTTGCACCTGGTCCCACCAATTGCGCCCAACTTCCCAAGGACCGCCCAAGTCGCGCCAAAAAGCACGCATGACTTCCCCACCTTCGCCGGTCCCACCGGCTAGCACGCCCGGTTCCCAACTCACGCCAACTTCCCTAGGACCGCCTGGGTCGCGCCAAAACACGCGCGGCTTCCCCACCTTGCGCCGGTCCTACCAGCTAGCACGCTCAGTTTCCCAACTCGCAACAACTTCTCAATGCCGCCCAGCTTCCTGTCTCTCATGACGCTAACTTCCTAATTGTGCCAGCCTCCCGATTTGCACAAAACTGCCAGAGGCAAGGATTCCAAGTCCTATTTATAAAAAGGTCAGACGAGCCTCCTCAATTCTCTTTACAAGTTTGTTATTGATAGTTTGTCACCATCTTATGCTTACCTCGCAACAAAGATCCTGTTCCGAGCTAAGCAGGGGACTTAATGTTGATGGTGGTTTTTAAACGAAGGGTAAAGTCGTAAAATCCCAAATAACCTAATGTCACCAGTGACACATTTATTAGGACATTTAATGCATGTAGTCGGTAATTAATAGGGGTATTTTTCAAATTAGGGTTACAACGAACAAAATCCTAATTCCCCTCAGTGCCAATGGCAAATCATGCCCGACCACACCTAGCCCAAGCTAGCCGCGCCATGCCAAATGCACTCGCTTGGCCCTAGCTACGCTAATCACACCAAATGTGCCAAAGCATGCCAACCATGCTAGCCGCACCTCCGTCCGATGGCAAATCATGCCACCACACCTAGCCCAAGCTAGCCGCACCTCTATGCCAATGGCAAAGCATGCCAGCCATACCAAACACGCCGAAGCATGCCAGCCATGCTAGCCGCACCTCCGTGCCGATGGGAAATCATGCCAGCCACACCTATCCCAAGATAGCCGCACCTCTATGCCAATGGCAAAGCATGCCAGCCATACCAAACGCGCCGAAGCATGCCACCATGCTAGCCGCACCTCCGTCTTAGATGGCAAATCATGTCAACCACACCTAGCCCAAGCTAGCCGCACCTCTGTGCCAATGGAAAAACATGCCAGCCACACCCAAACGCGCCAAAGCATGCCAACCATGCTAGCACACCTCCGTCTTAGATGGCAAATCATGCCGACCACACCTAGCCCAAGCTAGCTCCACCTCTATGCCAATGGCAAAGCATGCCAGCCATACCAAACGCGCCGAAGCATGCCAACCATGCTAGCCGCACCTCCGTGCCAATGGCAAATCATGCCAGCCACACTTAGCCCGAGTTAGCCGTGCCATGCCAAATGCACTCTGCCTTGGCCCTAGCTACACTAATCACGCCACGCCAAGCCAAACACCCTTACAACCCCGCGCCATGCCAAAGTAGCGCCCACACCTAGGCTTGCAAACGATGCAACCTAGGCCAAATTAGCCACGCATGCCATTCGCACATGCCAACACGCTCGCTGGTAGCTTTTTCTACCAAGGCGCGACCCAAATTGGCCACGCATGCCATTGGCACATGCCAACACGCTCGCTGGTAGCTTTTTCTACCAAGGCGCGACCCAAATTGGCCACGCATACCATTGGCACATGCCAACACGCTCGGGTAGCTTTTTCTACCGGTAGCGGCCCAAATTGGCCACGCATGCCATTGGCACATGCCAACATGCTCGGCGGTAGCTTTTTCTACTGGGCGCGGCCCAAATTGCCACGCATGCCATTGGCACATGCCAACACGCATTGGGTAGCTTTTTCTACCCGGGCGCGGCCCAAATTGGCCACACATGCCATTGGCACATGCCAAGACGCTCGGCAGTAGCTTTTTCTACCAAGCGCGACCAAATTGGCCACGCATGCCATTGGCACATGCCAACACGCTCATTGGTAGCTTTTTCTACCGGGGAGCGCTAAATTAGCCACGCATGCCATTGGCACATGCCAACACGCTCATTGGTAGGTTTTTTTCTACCGGGCGCGGCCCAAATGGCCCACGCATGCCATTGGCACATGCCAACACGCTCGCTGGTAGCTTTTTCTACCAGGGCGCGGCCCAAATTGGCCACGCATGCCATTGGCACATGCCAACACGCTCGTTGGTAGCTTTTTCTACCAGGGCACAACCCAAGTTGGCCACGCATGCCATTGGCACATGCCAACACGCTCGCTAGTAGCTTTTTCTACCAAGGCGCGACCCAAATTGGCCACACATGCTATTGGCACATGCCAACACACTCGCTGGTAGTTTTTCTTACCAGGACATGGCCCTAATGGCCGAGCATGCCATTGGCACATGCCAACACGCATCGCTGGTAGCTTTTCTTACCAGGCCACGGCCTAATGGCCGAACACGCCGTTGGCACTTGCCACACACGTCACTAGCGTACATTTCCACTTACACTCAACGTACAACCTACCACCAAGGCATTCCGCACATGCCACGGGCGCCACTAGCGGCTACGGCATTGCCACTCGCACTCAAGATGCAACCCGCAACAAAGGCATTCCGCACATGCCAATGGCACATGCCACACGCGCCACTAGCAGCGCCACTTGCAGTACTCAAGGTGCAACCAACACTCGAGATAAACTGGGGGATGCTTTCCAGGGTTTTGGTTTGGCGGTCACGGCACGTATGCACTACTCTCACATTAAGAAAGCGTGAATAGGAATAAAGCGGTCAAATAAATGAGGAAATAATGGTGAAAACATTTTCACCCATTAACACCATGCGGTTACCACCTCCTCCCATTATTTCACCCTTTACTCTCTTCCTTCATGAGGCCGGTACGTTTCAATCTCGACTTGTATAAATAGGTCTTACCTATTTCCACCGAGACAACAAGTCTCGGTCGGAGAAAAAATACAACACTCTCGGAAAAGGCAACTTTGCAAGCTATCCAAAAGCTTTCATCTCTTGCAAGCTTCCTAAGCTTTCACTTTCCGATACAAGTCGAGACACTACTCTCCCGGGTATTCTCGCCTCAACACCTTTCTTTGCTTCCCTCCCCAAATCAACCCTTCTCTTCCACTTTGTGACCGAAGCAAGTCGGAACGGCCATTTCTTGGTTTAGGCCTGGACTTGTACGATTGATCTCTCGAATCTATAAAGTGCTCACGTGCGGTACATTTGTTTATGGTTTAAACCGGTTTTTCACTTACCTACCGAATTTACGAAATCGGCGAAACGATTTTCACCCATAAACAATTGGCGACCACAACGGTAGGATTGATCTTTCGGTTACAATATCAAATTCTAACTTCGGTCTTCAAAATTCGTGCAAGCATGGTCGGCTATCGTGCCATCTCTACAAACATTGATCCCGCTCAAGGTCATGATGACTCGTCAATTTAAGCAATACGACCAATGAAGAGGTCCCAAGATCAGTTGACCGATGCGTGCTCGGGAGATTCACGCCAAAACATGGATCTAATGAAGGATGCGATTAACGGCATACTCGACTTCCTCATCGACCCTAACATCGGAGCTAAGTGGTCCATTTTCCCCGGAGATCAAGAGCGGGGGTGACATCCAGAGTGAGCATTCTCAAATCAATGGTTTTGTCACCGGTAAGCCCCGGCGGACCGGGGAGGCGACCATCTTTGGTAGAAAACTTGTGTGAATTGCTACACCTCTCCAAGGACCAGCGAAAACCTTTTTCACCCATAAACAACTATAAAAGAAACATACCTTCTCACTTGATTCTAAGATATTTCTGTAATCCAAATTCGCGTCTGGCGTGGGGCAAGAGGTGATGCCTCCTCCTGATGAAGCTTGCAATATTAAATTGAACTATCAAAGTTAGGAAGGCACCAGAACTCATCATATTTAAAAGCTGAGATGATATATAGGCACATGCTAACTCATAGACACATAGACCATCAGCTGACCATGGAGAACATCCGCTTAAACTGCTATATGCAACAGTTTTTGAAATATTACACACGAACCATCTTGCTGGGTCCGAAATACTAGTACGAAAATGCAGTTTTCATGAGGTCAGTATATGGGGAGAAAATAGTAAGATCCTGATCTATCCTGGTGATAAAACAGAACAATTCCCTCGATACGCCACAATTGGTATTAGACTAGAAACCTTATTTGCATCAAGTTGAGCGATCAAATAGTAAAATGCGGAAACCCAAGACGGGAAAGAAAACCTTAGCCGCAAGATCTTTACCTTTTCCGACTCTTGAAAAAATGTGTCCTTCCACAATAAAGTGGGCTTGGCATCTCCTATATTCACACTTTGTATGCGGGAGGTATCTTGAGTATTTTCGGAAGAGGAGGTGCAACGAGAAATTCATGGCTGCATGCGGTGACTTCTTTCCTTGGATGACATCGTCGCATAAAGTTGAAAGATACAAAAGCAGACCTACGTAGCAACATACGAGAATTTCAAGTTTAAATGTAGCAATGACATTAAAATCTGATGGAGAGGGATAGTTACACTTACGTGCACGATGGGCAAACGGATAAACCGCTACCTAACCGGAGAACTCTAATGAAGACACTGTTCGAGCACGAGAGATGGAAAGAGACATACGTAAATGATTAACTTCGTCTCATCATGATAACAAAAAACGAGAGGAGAAAAGCTTACACCTAGGAGGGAATCACCAAAGAAAGTTTAATAAATATGATTTTATCGAACCCCTTATAAAACATATTCCCGAGGACGGTATTAGGGGTGGCTTACCTAGGTGAAGCCCACCCCAAAATTTCTAAAAAGCTGTTTTGCCCATATAATTTTCAAGATTTAAATTTATCCCGGGTAGAATTTTATAATAGCCCATTAGGAAGATACGATTTTGGCATTCTCGCGTAGACGTAATTCAAAGAGATTGATACTACTTGTCCCACATAAATTAATCTTTTATAATATCAACTCCGTCGTTATATAAAAAAACACGTATTTATGCTATTTCTTAAAATCTCGTAATCAAAAAGGCTTACCATTGTGTGTCAATTAGATAAACCGCGTGTCATTAATTTTCTTGTTTTACTCCTATTAGCTCTTTTACTACTCATGTATACAAGTTAATTAGCAAAGTGTCAACACAAACCAAATCATTTAAGCCGTATAATAATTATTTTAAGAGTTGATCATCAAAAGTATTGAGAACAGTTCATAATCGATTGAGGACGTAGTCCAAATACCTAACGAGGATTTTATGTTTGGGTGGGCTAAAAATTTTTTCCCACCGATACCTTTATTTTGTTTTCAATTACAATAATCATAAATTCATTGTAGTATGCGACGTGTCATGCTTCCTTTCTTTTCCACATATCAAGTTTCAACTCGAGAGTTCTTCCATGAGCACCATTCTCGGAGGCGGCTGCAATTTTGTTGCTACACAACGGTTTTTGTCCTTCTGGAATGTTCTTCACCCTTATGCCTTTTCCGGTATATTTGTTGCGGAGGGAGAAAAACAAAAAGATAACCAATTAAGCAGTGATAATCTAGTTAATTGGTGTGGTGAACTATTATTGGAAATTTTAGACCAAGGATAACTAAATCATCAATAAAAAGCATATTTTCTTGGGCGGGTTTTGCCAAGAGTCATTAGGTTTTGCCAAGATTCATTCTTGCCCGGGGAATCGATCAAGGATTCAGAGTTGTAAAAGATCAATCATCATTGTAAATGATACAACATCAATCAGTTATTACAAAACCATACCAAAACAGCTAGCCAAGAGTCCCTAAGAATCAATCATTTTTCTTGAAGGCACAAAAGCCATTTCTTTTGTTGCTCAGTGACTACGTCCTCAATCGATTCTTAGGAGAGTATAGGTGAATTCAAACTATCTGATTTAAAAAGAAATCAAATCATTAATAGTCGTCTCACCTTGGACAAAAGCAAAGCTATTACAGGCGGTTGATGCCTATGCAAAGAAGATTTGATCTTAGTTGAAATTCATGAACAATGATACCAAAAGACATGGTAAATGACGAGAATCGTGACTATATTAGTATTATACCATCACTTCAAATTGTTCAATTGTATTAGTAAAATGAAGTATCTCTTTTACGCACCACAGGATACCATTTGGAAGATAAGGGGTCAGAAAACCTTACATAGAGAGAACCTTTAACTGCTGCACAATGGCAAAAAGCTTGTGGAAGTTCGCCCTGGCCGTAGGTTGGATAAATCATCGCTCCAAGTGCATTATTAAAACCCTAAAATGAATGTTCGTTGTTTATGGAAAACATAAGAGGTTAGATAATATAAATCACCAAGGCAATCGATTCTTCTCTGCCAATCCAAGACTCGGTTTTGAAAATCGCGATCTTGAATCACAAAATGACCAGAAACTCTCCATTTGCACCATAAATAAAGCTACCACCATCACTGCTCTTAGTCTAGTATTCCCAACCTCTTAACCTTTGAAAACCAAATCCGAAGAGATGGACTTGCGTGTCAACTCCATATGTTGAGTATAATTTCTGAAGTCGCATAAAACGATTTGGTAAAATATAGAGAACATGTAAAGAAGCACATACGTAGAATACTGCTTTGATAAAGAAGCACATACGTATGGTAAGTCTAGGTTTTTCCTCCTATAACAAGGAAAAGAAGAAATTTAAATTCAGAAATTGATATAGTGAAAAAGTTAGAAGGTTACAGCTTGATAATATTACAAGGCTACAACTTGTCCATGTTTATGGATATTAGAAGTTACAAAAGTTGCACTTGACTGAGGAGGGTATAGAATTAGCGAGAGACAGAGAAATTACCTAGTAAAGAGAGAACTGAGAGAACCTTCTTCCATGGAGTCTGTAGCTACGGGTGGAAGCATACTAGGAATTTTGAAGGAAAAATTCGATATCTCTTGACCTGATGCTGCAACACCCAAACACACAATACCAAAGTTATTTCACCCACAGTACACAAATAACATCAACCAACTTCTGGCATTGGGTCTCTTCATTATCAATCACCATTTTTGTGGAATGGTGAGTGTCATCATCCCATCCATTAGGAATAACCAACAAACCAGTTCTGGCTTTGACATGGCCAAAGACTTTGGCTATTTTGTCTACTACAGCTGAAATACACTGCTTAAGATGTCAAAACCTTTGTACCTGATGAACTGCATTATGTTACCAACTTTGCACCATTACTAGTCTATTAGAGTTAGATACATAAAATTTCACTGGATTCGAAAATTTATCCCCTAGTATATCATTCATTCAGCAAGCACATACTAAATGATGCAAATCCTGGCCAGAAGATAATTCCACTCTAAAAGTATATACATGGGGTTTCCATCTAATGATAATTACTAGAATACATATACTTCTAACAACTTAAAATCCTGTTCAAAAGATCAAAAAAAAAAATTGCTACAAATTATTATAAATGAAATTCAATAATACCTTTACCGGTGTGACAATACCCAACAATTATGCTTTGCCCTTGAGGATGTGGGATGAGAAGATGATGAGCGAGAGACCGGGTCAAGCAACGAAGGAATCTGGTTGCGGTTCCATAGAGGTTGGCTGTGAAGTGCATGAATTTGTTGTCAAGATAAGAAGCATCCTAAATGTAATGCAATTTACAAAGTTCTCGAATGTATTATGAAGAACATGAAAAATGATGGCTGGGAACCTCCGTTTGAACTATAAAAAAAGATTGGATTCTACAGTCAAAACTATTATCTCTTGTCAAAAACCCTTCTCCTAGACAAAACTAGCAAAATCGGGACAAAACTACGGAGCTTCTTCCTCTCAAAGAAGTTCTTCAAATGCCATACCCACAAGCCTCTCTTGATAAACGAGACCAACGGTGACAAGAAACCTAACCATGCCATTTTAGAATTGATTGCTCGATTGATGCCTTGCATTTCTTCCTCCTCAAACACGCAAAAGCAAAACAAAGTAGTTCATTCTATCCCTAGGAAAATAAATCGTATGGATTGTATATCGTTCATGGAGATAAATCATTTCGTCATGAACTGATCTGACCATGTCTTCTAGCTTCCTCAGCTCCATTTCCATGAACTGTACAGAAAAGTGTAAACGGTTATAAACACGTGCATGGCAACCCTTATAGTTTGTTGAACTAAAAACGAGACTCTAAATAGCAATGAAACTAGGGAAGATGTTCTCAGCATTCAAACAACAACCTCATTTCACCCGCATCATCGTTTGTAAAAGGTACAAGAATGATAATCATGAGCATAGAGATTATAATGTATATGTGAGAATAATTCTCTGTGTATTCATTGATAGGCAATAGCCTGATTTATACAACTTTACACAACTAGATATGGCAAATAAAAGATACACCTAACAATATCTAGGATATATACAAAGAAGAATATATATGCGATTATAACTAAATAACGACACAATAATGTCAAGATATATAATATCTTGACCATATATTAACACCCCCCCCCCTCAGACTCAAGGTGGTGGAGTACACATCTTGAGTCTGGAAATTAAGAATTAAAGACCAGCTGCAGAGTGAGTCTTGGTGAAAAGATCAGCCACTTGAAATTCTGATTTGACATGCGAAAGAGTGATTGTACCTTTCTTAAAATGATGACGAGTGAAATGACAATCTATCTCGATATGTTTCGTACGTTCATGGAAGACATCATTGTGTGTAATTTGAATAGCAGGCCTTATTATCACAATACACTCTTGGTGTAGGAGCAGAAATAAGAACCCCCATATCACAAAGAAGCCACCGTAACCAAATGAGTTCAGATGTGGTGTGAGCAAGAGCTCTATACTCTGCTTCAGCACTTGAACGAGAAACCACACTTTGCTTACTTCTCCAGAAATCAACGAGTCTCCCAAGAACACACGAGTAGCCTATAATAGATTTTCTATCAGTAATGTCCCCAGCCCAATCGGAATCTGAGTAAGCTTGAAGAGTGAGATCAGACTTGGATGAGAAACACAAACCTTGATGAAGAGACCCCTTGATATATCTCAGAATTCTGAGAACAACTGCATAATGAGTAGACCTTAGAGCGAGACATAAACCGACCGACTATGTGAACCGCATGACTTATGTCCGGTCTCATAATGGTCAAGTAGTTCAAACTCCCTACTAGTTGACGATACAATGTTAGATTTGACAATAGAGTCCCATCTCGTAGGATCGTATTTTACATTCAATTTAAGAGGTGTGTCAGTTACCTTATTGTCAGACATCCCTGCACGCTGTAGAATCTCAGATGCATATTTGACTTGTGATATGAAATAACCAGTGGGTGACATGCCAACTTCAATGCCAAGAAAGTAACTTAAGGATCCAAGATCTTTCATCTTAAAACAATCACTCGAGGTATGATTTGAGTTCGATAATACCTTGTTGGTCACTTGCCCGAGAATAACCATGTTGTCAACATGCAAGAGAAGAATGACAATTCCTTTTTCTAGATGATCTGATGAACATAGCTGAATCACAGAAGCTTTGTGTAAAGCCATACTGGAGAATCGCATTGCTAAACTTCTCAAACCAAGCACGAGGTGCTTGTTTGAGTCCATATAATGCATGTCGAAGCCTACATACTTGATTAGGTTCATGAGGCAAACTAGGAGGAGGTTTCATGTAAACCTCTTCTTGTAACTCACCATGAAGAAAAGCATTTTTCACATCCATTTGATGGGTCCCCCATTGTCGTCTTTGCGCAAAGAAACAAAGAAGTAATGTACAAACCGTAACCATTCGGCCACCTAAGTGCAAATGTGTCTTTATAGTCAACTCCATACTCTTGTGTATAACCTTTTGCAACAACTCGTGATTTACATCATTCAAATTCACCATCGACTTGGTCTTCACTTTATAGACCCATCTTGCTTCCAACAACCGATTTTCCAAGAGGAAGATCCACCATTTCCCATGTCCCCTGCCGCGTGCATGTGCTTCCAATTCATCATCCATTGAATCTTTCCATTCTGGAATGGCTGCAGCTTCTTTGTATGTTTTTGGTTCATAAAATGACAAAATAGAAGACAAAGAACAATGATAGTCTGCATACTTAGCTGGTGGTCTTCGATTGCGAGGTGGCAAAGAATTCTCTTCAATAAGGATCTCGTTCTGAGTTTGCACTTTGTGGGTTGAGTCATAGAGTGGTCTCGGTCATCAGTATTTGGTGGATCAACAACTAGAGGACATGGACTTTCAGGAGTAGATATAGGAAAAGTGCTAGGATTGGATTCACTAGGGAATGGATCAGAATAAGTGAAAGACTCAAAAGATGATGATTTGCTTTGCTTCAAGTGACCAAAATGGAACTTTCTTCGAATGTGACATGACGAGAGACACGAAGCTTTTTATTAACTGGATCATAACAACGGTACCCTTTTTGTTCAATACCATAACCAAGAAAGACACACAAGACATTATTTTGACCAAGTTTATGACGTTCACGTTCTGGAAGGAGTACAAAACAAGTTGAACCAAAGACTCGAAGCTCAGAATAGTTTGGTTTATTACCATAGAGATGCTCATAAGGTGATATTCCTCCTATGATAGTTGTTGGAACTCTATTGATGGTGTAGACTGCAGTAAGGACTGATTCTCCCCAGAAATTGGAAGGAACTGAACCAGAAATTAACTGGGTTCTAGCTGTCTCTATAATATGACGGTGTTTACGTTCTGCAACTCCATTTTGTTCTGGAGTTTCAGTACATGACAGTTGAAGAATGGTGCCTTGGGTTTTAAGAAATTCTTTGAATGGATTGGAAATATATTCCCCACCCTGATCAGCACGAAAAACTTTGATCACTTTACCAAACTGAGTTTTTATCATGGTTGAGAAATCAACATATAACTTAAGAAAATCTGCTCTAGGCTCCGAATAGATATACCCATGTATAACGCGAATAATCATCAATAAACCGACATAATACAAAGCACCTCCCTTTGACATAATTGGAGATTTACCCCAGACATCGAATATATAAGAGCAAAAGGTTCGGTTGAAATAGAAGTGCTAAGATTAAAAGAAAGAGTCAGTTGTTTTGCCGTTTACAAGAGATGCAATTTGGTTCTTTATCTAACGAGTATCTCTAGTAAACCCTTATTGATCATATATGAAAGACGAGAAAAGGAAACATGACCTAACCTAGAATGCCAAGACATGAAGGGATATATTGACACGAGTGCGGTGGGAGTAGCTTGACTACAACATGACTTTTAGATTCTCATTTTGAGAGAATAAGAGATTGAAGGAGATACAACCGACTAACTCTACGGCCTATCCCAACTAGCTTCCCGATTTTGAGATCCCGTATAGCACAACCAAAAGGAAAACAATATGTGTTATAACCTTGATCACACGAGTTGACCAACTGAAATAAGGTTCATTGTAATATTTGGTACAAGAAGCACATCCGGTACATAAAAGTTATTTGAATTTTTGACCAAGCCTATATGACTTGCGATTACTATTGATCCATCTACATTATGAATCTTAGGGGTGATGACAGGGATGAAGACTTTCAAAAACTTTTGATTAAAAGTCATATGGTTGATGCTCTGAGTCGAGAAACCATTATGTTGAGTAAATACCCGAGGAGATAGAGAAGGCGCATCCAACTATAGGATTGTTACCAATTGAGAGTGCTTGTTTAATCATCTCCCCGAATATCAATAAGATTTGGTGCGGAACTACCACCGTACATCTAACGCATATGAGTTTGATATTGATGCGAGTGAGACCGGGGATGTCATGAATCTTGTTGGTGCACCTTTGCCTGTTTCCTCCATTAGCATTGATTCTTCTCATGTTTCTTGAAGTTGGTGAGGTGCAAATTACACCCAATTTTTGTGCAAAGGTACACTTATAAACCGGTTGGCTCTGATACCAAATGTTAGGGTACCGACCCCAACTCGTCATAAGCCCATGGGTAGAACTCAACTCGAAAACCGGTTGACTAGATGAGGGAACCCATTGACTTATAAACTACCCAATTAAGCCCCATCTAACCAATGTGGGACTAAGGTCCCAACATCCCACCACGCTTCCAGACCCAACGTCCTCGTTGGCCCACTCTATCGGCACTGACCCGAAGGTAGCCCTTTCTCTTATGGCGTCTTCACTCCCCTATCATTATTCAATGCGGGTGACAACTACACCCATACATAGGTGCCCCAATACTTTAATCTAGCCTATATGTCACCCCTTCCGTGGAGGGGTAATGGGTCGTGGTAGTTGGCTCTGATACCAAATGTTAGAGTACCGACCCCCAACTCGTCATAAGCCCATGGGTAGAACTCAACTCGAAAACTGGTTGACTAGATGAGGTAACCCATTGACTTATAAACTACCCAATTAAGCCCCATCTAACCAATGTGGGACTAAGGTCCCAACATCCAAAATACGGATGAATGACCAAGTTCCTTACGGTACACACTTTTGTGTTGAGGGTGTGTCGGGTATTATTGGAGAAGATGAGGAATTTGCTGATGGAATATTGCATTTCCTTGCAAAGTGCCCAAAAGTCTTGCAATTGTGACACTGCACTTGAGACATGTCACGTTGCACTGAAGCACTTGACTTTCTTGAAAAGTTATTTGAACTTGAACGTGTAGGCACAAAGAAATACTCCCGATATCTCCCAGCATGATTCTTTTTCTCGTTTCTTCTACAATAAGTTCGGACAAGGCGGCTTCCACATTGGAAGAGGTGATTGATGAAGAATAGATGCTCTAACAGACTCAAACTCATCACGTAAAGCCATTAGAAGTTGAACTAAACGTGTTTCCTCTCTATATTTACGCCTACAGTTCCAAATCTACGGTCCATTTTGGTTCCATAAGTTCTAATTGATTCCGGACTATAGACATCTCGGGAATGAAAAGCAAATGGGATCCGATCATGTGGTTGCTTCATAGATCTAATATCTTGTTCAAGTTTATATCTCTGAGCAAAGTTGACTTGTGTGTACCTTTTTGAAAGAAAATCCCATGCCTCTTTGGCTACCTCGAAACTGGTGAGTTGCATACTTATAGAAGGAATAACCGTATTTTCAATCCAAGTGAAAATCCTGTTATTGTTAATCTCCCATTCTTCTTTTAGATCCTTTGTTTGTACTTATTTTCCTTTGTCATTAGAACGCTTCTTTGTAGGGGCTTTTCTGTACCATCGACATACTTCCACATACTCTTTCCTTTAAGAAAACTCCTCATGAGGAATGACCAGTGGTTGTAGTTGGTTCCATCAAAACGAACAGTGATAGGTTGAGAATCTTCTCTTGACATGATTACTATGTTTTCTCTGGGTTGTATTTTCTCTGGGTTGTATTGCAGCGGAAACTGGTTCTCAGATCTTTCCTAGCTCGATGCCATGATAATCATGAGCATAGAGATTCTAATGTAGATGTGAGAATAATTCTCTGTGTATTCATTGATAGGCAATAACCCGATTTATACAACTTTACACAACTAGATAAGGTAAATAAAAGATACATCTAACAATATCTAGGATATATACAAAGCAAGAATATATATGCAATTACAACTAAATAACAACACAATAATGTCAAGATATATAATATCTTGACATATCTTAACAAAGAACATGTAAGATAACTATGTGGGACTTCAGAAGTTGTAATGATTTTCTTGCCAGGAGACGTGTCTTCTTATACACCATCAACTAAATTTCACCAAAACTTAATACGTAACTCGGTACGAGTAGAGTGAGAGAAAAATTGAAAAAACATTGAAGGAAGAAATCAATCAAGGAAAGGAATGGAGTCACAAGAGTTTTTGGGAAGGTAAGATTTTTTTTTTTTTTTTTTTTTCATAAGTTCAACTTTTAGATCTACAAGATGAACAAATAATACAGTGAGGTTAACTCATCTCCGATCTGTTTTTTTAGCAGCTCTTTAACATAATTATTAGAGAAAGTTGGTTCACTTAATGAAAGAGAGTATTGATTCTTCAAAAAGTTTATATATGCTGTTGTTAACTAGAAAAACATGAATCGTCTTTGACAGTTTCTCTATTTGTTGTTAAGTAGAGAGCTGCTTGCAACCATCAATGCTTTACGTAACAAACTTCATTGATCTTTAAGTAGAGAAATGGTTATGACCTTCTTTCAGTATTGGGTTGATTCCAAACTACTGCATTTTTATTTTGCAACTAGAAATCTCTTTTGCTTTCAAGAAAAACCAACACAAAATCATTCATCTTTATTATTATTTTTTTCTTTTTTGGTATTTTTATTGTGTCTTGATGAAAAAAAAAATATTGTGTCAAAAAAAAAAAAAATTGTGTCAAAAAAAAATATTGTGTCTTGATGAAAAAAAAAAATTGTGTCTTGATGAAAAAAAAAAGAATATTGTGTCAAAAAAAAAAATATTGTGTCTTGATGAAATTTATTGTGTTTTCTTAAAAACTGTAGCATGGGACAATAATTTCCGGGTACATATTTGCCGGCTATCTTATTGTTGGTGCGGATGGACGGATTTCAGACCGCAAAGGAAAGATTTTTTATGAAAATAATAAACCTGGAGAGATCAAGTATTGTAAAGAAGATTTTAGAAAGGTGATGGTAATTGGTCATCTTCTCGTCGCATGGTGTGGAGAACAGGTCGATGCCATGCTCATGATTTCTCTTCTTGAAGAAAAGGTACTTACTTGATGTTAAGCTAATGAAATTAGAACACTGATTGTGATACTATACAGTTGATTAATATACGATAACTTACATTTAATGCAAGTGGGAGCGGATGTTGAAGCAAGGCAAAGAATATCCTAGTGTCGACTATGTACAAATGTGCTCTCTAAGGGAGTCTAACTTGAAGCTGAACTTGAGTTTTGAAATCTTAATTGCGGGATACCATGGAAAGGTACTTTTTGAGCATATTGTAAATTAGTTTGATTCTTGAATTCCATGTGTTGATTAATTTCTTGGGCAAAAACATTGCTTAATTATAGTGATCCAAAAAGAATCCATTAAAACATAGTGGGTATACATTAGGACTCTAAAGTTTACACTTACAGATAAATGATGTAGTTTTTACAAGTGGTAAGAAAGATTCGTTGCTCGGACTCTTTTAAAGATTTGGTTTTTTGATTATTAAAACTACAAGAAAATTAGGATTTAGCGACTACCTTGATTCGGTTGGTACGGGGCCGTTTCGGCGGATGGAGCTCAGTAGCAACCAACATGGCAACGAGATACGCTCGGTGACTAAAGGCTTCGTTGCTAAAGACCTGGACCAACCATGCTTTCTTTGGAAGAGATATCTGTCAACTAAATGGAGCAGCGAAAGTTTTAGTCGACACAAGTTTCCAATAACTATTAACTATCGTTGTTAGAAGCATAAAAATTTGTTCTTTGAAACATTTCACCCGCTAAAATATTTTGTTGATGAAGACTAATACATCGTTGGTAGAGGTAGGATGTTATAAAACATTGTAAGCTGCTAAAGATCGTAACTTACCGAGTTTTCGGTTGGTGTAGGTGTTTGATGTCGTTGGTCAAGCAATTTTATCACCGAATATTTTGCCGGTCAAGAGTTTTATCAACTAGATCTTTGTTGGTAAAGGGTTCTAGCGGCGAATAGTTGGCTAGGCGGTGGGGGTGTTTGATGTAGTTGGTCAAGCAATTTGTTTTGACGGTCAAGAGTTTTATCAACTAGATCTTTGTTGGTAGAGGGATTCTAGCAATGAGAATAGTCGGCTGGCTAGGAGCGACGTTGGTAAAGAATTCAACCAACATAATATCCAGGTTGTTAACATTCACTAGGTGAAGGCCCTCAAATTACTACAAATTTGAAATGTCTTGAGTAATCTACGAATGCATTATTATGCAAAAATAAAAAAAAAATATATATGGATTTTATTTTGAAAATTATACATTAGGTATTATTAATATTGAAAATATCTAAAAACTACAAAATCTATCCACCTCTTCTGATTAATCAATAATACAGTACAAAACTTGTCTGCTCACATTAAAAAGAAAAACCGACCAACGTACTAAGACACGCCCGGGATCTAGGCTATCATTGAGGAATTGGTAGCATCTTAGAGTCCGGATTTGGGTTTGTACATGTACTTACTAATCTCTCACCATTGACAGTACCTCTGTTCATTTGGTATGTCTACGATTTGCAGGGTCTAGGAAGGGAAGCATTCAAACTTAGTCCAACTCATGAAACAACAGCAATAAGAGACCTCCAAATCAACAAATGAAGCCCTTGGCATGCTTCCTGCTTTGTAGCTAAGACAACCTTGAAATCACTTCCTGAATGTACCACTTTACGAAGATAGATAAGCTACAAACAAATCCATGAATGTGCAAGACATTAGTCAAGCTATCTAAAGCATAAACAGTCCCCAAAAAGAAAATCATTAAATTGAAGGCCAAGAAAATCCTAAAGAAAAAAAGAGAAAATTCAAACCTCAACAAGGTAATCTCTAACTGATTACTTCTCTCGTGTGGTGATGGACAACTTTATGAAAACAGATAAGCTATACATGGATTGGCAGGGGAAATCGACTTGGGAAACAAAAACCGAATGTCTATAGGAGGACAAACCATAGGACCTAATTCACTAAAAGCAAGCATATACTTCCCATATCGTAAGGCAATGTACGAACCATAGGACCTAATTCTCTCCACCAACAACTGATACAGGAAGATCCATCAGCAATTCAAAAAGGAAATTTTCATTTAACATAGGCAGGGCAATATTATGACTAAAATAACTGGTAATATATACACTAGGTATATACATTAATAAACACAACATCATAGTTTTAAAATACTCAACAAAAAAGCACGAAATAAAAATTGAGGTAAAAAGACTAACCTTAGCTTCTTGGTGTCATACAAGAGACGAAAGTTCTTGTTTGTCTTGGGAACCAATACAACATCTAATAAGTAAACAAAGAAGCCATATCAGGGTTTCACATTCTTATAAGCTCAAAAATACTAAGACAAATTACTCGTGAAAGGTCATAGTAAGTGGCTATGTTGTAAAAGGCGAGCGCCAAAGGCGCACTAAGCGTGTGAAAGGCGCACTGGCAAAAAAAAGGCGCCAGGGCGCCAACAAACCTATGTAGTTTTCCATTTTTTCCTCCACGCCTAGGCACGCCTAATACAACATAGGTAAGCGGCAGACACTCCAGTATCCTCGGATGTCTTGATTCAAAAGAATCACTAGGCACGGAGTCCATTGGTGACATCCTTCGAATTCATACATAGCATTTCTCAATGGAAACATGTTAAAAAAAAAGACTAAATAAAAGAGTATATTACTATATACACATACCTGGATGGATAGGTCTTGTCTGTTCTCACTTTCCCATCAACAAGAATGTTCCTTTACATCAAAATAGCAATAACCTCACAGTATGTAAGGGCCTACTTTAATCTGTTTCGCAGGAAAAAGAATCAAGGGAAGACATTCCCGATATTTGTGCTGATCTGATGATGGCTTGGGAGCCTACACAATGAAAATTTTGCATAGAGAGTAAGCATTACATCCTTTCCATCCCTACATAACTTTTCAAAATAAGTCATCTACGTACTTACAAATGCGCCTCCAAGTTTATCGAGCATCCGTTTTGGGGCATTAAGCCTCTTCAAATGCTTCTTCAATCCCCTTGCACGAGAATTATCAAACGGTTAGGATAGAACAAATTTGTATAATAATTCAAGATTAATGAGCCCCGAATCCAACTAAGCCAACAAGTGTAAAGGAACCTTTGCGGTTTTAGCCATCCTTAAAATTCACAACATCAGCGAAACTACTACAAAAGCAACTAAATTAAACAATAACAGGGGACAATCTCTTTGGAATGCATTTCCAAAGTAATAAGTTTCCAAATACCCCGCTTAATCTATAATTCATCTAACACCTAAGTGATTGCAGTCATTTTAGACCTCGGGTTCAAGTTATGTGTTTTTCTAATTCACGGAGCAATCAGAACCTGCCGAGATTCAAGAGTAACATCCCAAAATTCAGTGATCGAGCAATGAATTTTATAGTTTCATTTTTCAATTGAGTTCAAGAACTCAATTTCGATGTTCGACCAACATATTGTTGCTTTCGTTCTTGTCCAATTTCTTCTTGCACAATAAGAATCCTCACATTAGCTTGAATCTCAACGCCAAAATATCACAGATCGAGCTCAACATCATCCCTATAGTGTCTCATAAACTTCATATTAGACCCCATCTGGTTCACAGTCGAAATCTCCCAACTCCATTGTTGCTGATGTTGTTGTAGAATCCCCCATTCACGTCTCATCTTTCTCTACGGACACCACACATAACCTATCTGTCTAACACATGCATCCCTGTTTTATTTTGCAGCCATCTCCTGCCTCTCCTTCGATGAACATCAATTTCGGACCATAAACAAACCAATTCCATATTCAGTAGATGATGTATTGATTTTAAATCACCACGAAAAATCGAACCCATTTATTGATGTTGCTGCAGAGATTACCAACTCCTTCTATTTCGTCTATAGATTCGGGCCAAATATAACCCATATCTTCAATGATTCGAACCCCACTTTCAGAAATTGATTAGATCTACCAAGTCTTCATGATTTCATCTTCATTTACATCTCAGAACTACCCAACAGTCACCATTAGACAACACCAAATTAGGTCATGAATCGACGACACTCCAAATCAGATCTGCAATTACTCACAAAACCAACACAAACCCCTGTCTCCAAAACATTCACAGACCAATCATAAACATCATTTGCTGCCAATTCGAACTCAAGAAGAAACCCATTTTCTTTGAATCTACCAGCAACCTTCTCAAATCAACATAAAACTCAGATTTCTTCTCTGATTTCTTCAACAACGACCAAATCCAAATCTATGACACAAAATCTTATGTAATAAGAATTCAAACATACCCCATCTCTTGATTCTCCCATTAGCGACAACGCCTTGTTTCATTGCAACCAATTTCATCTTTGAATTTCCGCATCTCCTCACCGGTTTCTCGATTGGTAATGAAGCCGCCATCGGTTTCGAGGCGAAGAAAATAAAACGAGAACTAATGATGAGATAAATAATCAGATTAAAACAAAATGAAGCGGGAACTAATTTCAGTTGAAGCCATGGCCGATCTGTAAGTGGAAGAAGAAGGCGGAGGAAGCCATTGCAATTTCAGCGGAAGAAGACCTAATCTCAGATGAATGGAATGAAATGGAATGGAATGGGGTTTCGGCTACTAGGGTATACAGTCAAAGTAATTGTGGACCGTGGATTAGGAAGGTCATACGGATTGCAGAAATTCTTGGATGTCTTTGAACGGTAGAGATTTAATTAGGGAAGGTCATACGGATCAACCCCAGTATATGAGAAGTTTGTGTTTCTTTGCTAAATTGTGCTTCTTTGATAAACTAAATTCGGTTTTATTATCAACTTTCGATACGAAAAAAATCCAAAAAAAATATTAAAAAATTTAGGACATTGTTATCGACATTCTGATATAAAAAAATCCAAAAATTGTATAAGAATGAATAGGGAGAATGAAAAATGAATTCGATAATTGGTGTGTTTCTTTGTGCTTTCTCTTTGAATTTCGACTAGTCATATAGGTCATGAAGTAATTTTGACTAGTCATACATGTCATGAAGTAGCTTTAGTTCATACTGGTAGACTCAGGTTATAAGATTACTAGAGATGGACCACGAAATCCGGATGGATTCAGACTTTAGATGTGATATAAAGACATACAAACTATGAAGCACGAAGATCCGGGAGGGTTCTGACTTCAAAGTTAGCATGATACATCATCGAAATCGATAAATATGAAGCTCAATGTCGATTCGAACTTCAAATTTGGTATAACGGCATGCAAACTATAAACCCGAAGCTCTAGAGGTTCGGACTTCAAACTTAACATGATACATCATCAAAATCAATAAATATGAAGCTCAGTGTCGATTCGAACTTCAAATGTGGACTACTATAAGTCTGAGAGTTCGCAAAAATGATGAATCCAACCATTTACGGGTAAGATTCCATAGGAATATTCTCAGAAACCTTAAACACACACACAAATTCGTCAACTTCGAGAAAGAAAGCGCTCCCGATCGAAACCTGTCCAAGAGCGTACTACTATATATAAGTATGAGAGTTCATAAAAACGATGAATCCAACCATTTACAGGTAGATTCCATGGGAATATTATAAGAAACCTTAAACACACACAAATTCGTCAACTTCGGGAAAGAAACTGGCTCCGAGAATGAAACTTGGCTAGGAGCGGACTACTATAAGTCTGAGAGTTCGCAAAAACGATGAATCTAACCATTTACGGGTAAGATTTCATGGGAATATTCACAGAAACCTTTAACACACACAAATTCGTCAACTTTGAGAAATAACCATATTTAGCTAACACTTCTAGATCAAATATGATGATCAGTCAATCATAAAAGATAATCAATGAATTTAATTGTGTTTCAAACTTTGCATTAAGCCATTGTTTGCAAACTTTGCATTCCTTAGATCATATTGTATGCATACCAGGCTCCGAGATCGATACCTGGCCGCGAGTTGACTACTCTAAGTTAGAAACTTGGTAAGAACGATGAATCCATCCATTTACAGGTGAGATTCCTTCGGAATATTCTACGAAACCTTAAACAAACCCTTTTTCTGCATATTGTATGCATACCAGGCTCCGAGATCGAACCTGGCCACGAGTGGACTACTGTAAGTCAGAAACTTGGTAAGAACGACGAATTCATTCATTTACAGGTAAGAGTCCTTCGGAATATTCTACGAAACCTTAAACAAACCCGATTTTCGCATATTGTATGCATACCAGGCTCCGAGATCGAAACCTGCCGTGAGTGGACTACTATAAGTCAGAAACTTGGTAAGAACGACGGATCCATCTATTTAAAGGTAAGATTCCTTCGGAATATTCTACGAAACCTTAAACAAACCCTATTTCTGCATATTAGGCTCCGAGATCGAAACCTGGCCGTGAGTGAACTACTATAAGTCAAAAACTTGGTAAGAACGACGAATCCATCCATTATAGGTAAGATTCCTTCGAATATTCTACGAAACCTAAAACAAACCCTATTTTTGCTTATTGTATGCATCTTAGGCTCGAGATCGAAACATGACCGTGAGTGGACTATATAAGTCGAAACTTGGTAAGAACGACGAATCCATCCATTTACGGGTAAGATTCCTTGAATATTCTACGAAAACTCAGAAACAAACCTATTTACGCATATTGTATGCATAATAAAGCTCAGATCGAAACACGGACGGGAGTGGACTAATATAAGTCGAAACTTTGTAAGAACGACGAATCCATCCATTTACAGATTCCTTTGGAATATTCTAGAAACCTTAAACAAACCCTATTTATATTGTATGCATACCGAGTTCCGAGATCGAAACCTTGTGGAGTTGACTACTATAAGTCAAAAACTTTGGTTTAATCTTGTTTTGTTAGTATAGTCATGCATCTTGGTCATCCGACTACCTATTAGTTCAAAATTATTATTAAATCGGCATTTTGGATTTGGTCCTAAATAACTCAAGATACATAATTTCATAATAGAATCCACTTTTGTTAATGGGATCATACTCATATTGATGTAATTTTGTTTTTTTCTTTCAAAAAGTAAGGTGATGCATTTATATCATCTAGATGCTCTAGCGATAAAATCGCCAAGACAAATTTTGTTTCAAAAGAAGAAACTTGTCAACGATACGATGCTCTAGCGATAAACTTGCCAAGACAAATATTAATTGTTTCAAAAGAAAAAACTTTTCAAACTCTAATATCGTAAGTACTTAATTAATAAACCATGAAACTTGGTAGTTATCATATCCTGGTGGTTGAAAGCTACTAACCACACGAACAAACTAATGTCTTGGTACAAGTGTCAACCAAAAGATTAACTCGGTGGCTACACATAGTGTCTTGAAGTATTTACCTTCTAGTGTACTTTGTAGTTGTCAAACTCTCGTGGCTGAAAGCTACTAACAACACCAATAATTTGATGGTTGGTTGAGGTGTCTACCAACAGGTTGTTTTGTGGGTAACATGAGTGGCAAAAGATATGTACCTTTTAGGGTGCGTTTTGGTTGCCCAAACATGATGGTTGGAGGCTAATAACAACAAATACGATATTTCGGTTGTTAAGTTTTTCATGCTAAAGCCTTCCACCCACTAGCGTTCTTTGAAAACTGGTGGTTACACATTTCCTCCCACCATAGTTGTTTTTAGTTACAAACATTTGTTGCTGAAGAATTCCACCAACCGTAGTTGGTAAGAAAATAGTCGCTAAAACCAAGTTTTCTTGTAGTTAAGACAAACTAATTAAAATTGATTTTTGTTACCAAGGAGAGATGAGTCTAGGGTTTTGGATTCCACTACTTCTAATTTTTGTAAACTCAATAACAATTTCTTTGACAATTACTCTATTTTACTCAAAAGCAGTTTGAACTCAATCTCATGCTTTGGAAAATATAACGTTACAAGATCTTTTTTTCATGACTCTCGTCAATATTTTAAGGCCTAATCCTCCTTAAACTTATAAAAGAAATAGTATAAACTACCCAAAACAATTATTCGAAGCATGTAAAGAAGAGAGAATTTTTAGACAAATTGAAAACACAAATATGGAGTAAATATGCCAAAGAAATTAAGTACTAAATATTACCCATCAAAAATAGTTTCCTCCAAAACCTTAGAGAATAGATTTAGCTACTCATTGATCGAAAATTGGAGAAAATTTCATTAATCATTGTATTAAAAAATAATAATAAAAATGCTTACAATGATTTCGATGCGCTAAAGGAGTTTAACACCTGAATTGAGCACCTTAGTGAATAAACGACCGTGTCTGAGGTCCTTTGTTTTTCTAATGTTTGAAGAAACGATAGAGGATTCTCTATCGTTGTATCTAAGACTACTTGCTCTGCGACCGTTTTTGACAGGCATTGTTCTTCGTGTTCTTGAGTTTTGCAGACATGTAACTGTCTGTGACTTGTGATTTTTCGATTCCTAGCTCTATATTTCTTCTCCAAGGTATCCATCCGCCTTCTCTAGGTCCGACCATCTCTTTTATACTCAACAGGGCCTTCGAATCTCTTGAAATAACTCCCATTGATCTCCTTTCCTATTTTTCTTCTTCACGGCCAAGTTACGGGATTCTTTATTTGTTTTGAGAATTATTTCCATGTCTTTCTTCTTCACACGTCTTCTGGTGATGTGCACGGTCCAATCACGTTGCCAGTACAAGCTAAACTCATACATATATCGTCACCACTTCCAATAATAGAGAATCATACCCGATATACAATGTCCTCCTGTTTTACTTAAAGTACGTGGAAACTTCATTTTCTTGAATCCAAGACTCTTACCAAGTATGTTTGAATGAAACTTGAGTCTGAACCAACACTAGTCCGTCATTGAGTCTTGCCCGATACTCCTCCATTCTCTAACAAACCCAGAAACAAACCCTCTCCTCACGTTTTGCATCAAACATGTTATCCAACCAAGCGTGTCGAGAAAATCACCCATATACACCTGTTTAATCTTAACATGCCCATTGCAAATAAATCCATCGATTGAATCTCATCAATTCTCGGTCATAATTCGAACCCTAAATCCCGGTTCATGAAGAACAATTTTCCCACCAAAATCCATGAACCACGATTCATCTTTTGCCAATTATCTAGCCAATTATGTTGAAACAAAGACCATTACAGCCACTGTTTAGACCTTAGGAACAAACCCATTCAATTCGATTTAATTTCAATAGAACCATCAAATATTCAACCTAATTAGGTCCTCTTTTCCTTAAAATTCAAAATTCAAAAGGAGAAGATGACTTTCCCTTTATCCCACAGCGGTGTCCCTTTAGCAATTTGGGCTACATTTAGCAATTTCCGGGGGTGCGAACAGTAATTTCTGGGGTGCGAACATCACTTTTGGGATGTATATAGTGAAAAACTCTTGGGTGACTTTATCAACTCCTCCTGGACATTTCTGGGGATGCCTTTAACACTTTTCTGGGTGCTTTTAATAGTTTCTCGAGCAACCATCTCTTACCTCTCATATTTACTTCTTTTCTTCAATTTTTATACATCACTAAAGCCGACATGCCTTTCAGATAGAAAAGAAGTAAATAATGAGAAATAAGTCGCCTCAACGATGGTTGCACATGAAATGACACTTTAGCCCCTTTTAAGCGGCGTTTCCTCTTCTTCTTGCTCCAAAGTACCTAAAACTCAAAATCAAATAAAGTTTTAGGTACTTTGGAGCAAAAGATACATAATTTACAAGAAAACATAACAAAGAAAGCATAAAAAATAGATAAATATCAAGGTGTTTTAGACACCTATCAAATTCCCCCACACTTAGACTTTTCTAGTCCTCGAGCAAATCAAACTAAAATAATTTTTAAAACATACAACTCCATCTCGTCGAGGATACGGTCACACTTAGCATGTATAACAAGCCTTTAAACCCTTAGGTGGCCCTAGTGGCCGAGTTATAGTCTCGGGAGGGTTTACCAGAGGTGTACCCACAAAACCTTTACTCCAGTACTCTAGCTATTTACTTAGAACCTTGGAAGGCACTAAAGAATCTCCTTGGTTGGCATACTTATTGACTACGGAGGAAGTACCCTGATGCGAAGTTCCAATTGATGTACACGAGTTTGCACTCAAGCATACTAAAATTCATATATAAATGACAGATCTCTACTCATATGGTCTCACTATGAACATCAATATCCGGAGTCAACAAATCACATGGATAGATTAAGAGATGGATATAGAAAAACATAGACGGTTTTGATGTTGTCTAGGTGACCAGTGTTTCTCATATCTGTCTGAAGGCCACTGCTAAAATGAACCTATCCTAATGGACTGAGACACTGGTCTGACTAATATCAACACAACTGGCATATACAAGGGAACCAGCGGTCGATTTATTCACTTAACTTTTTTTTTTTTTTAACAACATGATTAGATCTTGTGGATCCAAGCGCATGCTTCTTGTCAGCAGATTACATGGTAATTCCTGTGGATCCTGTGTTCCACGCTTGTTTAGGCGACGGATACAGTGAGAACACACACATATTGCTATCCAAGAGTTAATTTTTTTATTTTTAAGAATTATTCCATTTGGTCTGATTGGTCTGGTCTTTTTTTTTCTTTTTCTTTTTCTTTGTAACTCAATCACTCTATTTCATCCTAGCAGTGGTAACAACTTGAATCGTGATCCCCACCTAATCACTTAGAAAACATATTCTAAAAAGAAAACAATATAAAAACAGAAGTGAAAAGGACTCAACAAGATATGGCGAAACTACCATGTTATTTCTAACACCTGAGCTCTGTGCTTTTATGAATAGACTCTTTAGATGTTTCCATCTAATCGATTGTTCTCAACTCCTACAACCAAAATGCTTCCATCCACTTAGATTGGTTAGTGCCATCTAATCATGAGGACAGTATATGGGGAGAAAATAGTAAGATCCCCGATCTATCCTGGTGATAAAACAGAACAATTCCCTCGATACGCCACAATTGGTATTAGACTAGAAACCTTATTTGCATCAAGTTGAGCGATCAAATAGTAAACTGCAGAACCCGATGACAGAAAGAAAACCTTATCCGCAAGATCTTTACCTTTTCCAGCTCTTGAACAAATGTGGCCTTCCACAATAAAGTGGGCTTGGCATCTCCTACATTCACACTTTGTATGCGGGAGGTATCTTGAGGATTTTCAGAAAGAGGAGGTGCAACGAGAAAATTCATGGCCGCATGCAGCGACTTCTTTCCTTGGATGACATCGTCGCATAAAGTTGAAAGATACAAAAATGGACCTACGTAGCAACATACCAGAATTTCAAGTTTAAATGTAGCAATGACATTAAAATCGATGGAGAGGATAGTTACACTTACATGCCTGATGGGCAAACAGATAAACCGCTACCTAACTGGAGAACTCTAATTGAAGACACCTGTTGAGCACGGAGGTGGAAAGATACATACGTAAATGATTAACTTCGTCTCATCATGATAACAAAAAATACGAGAGGAGAAAAGCTTACACCTAGGAGGGAATATCACCAGACAAGTTTAATAAATATGATTTTATCGAACCCCTTATAAAACATATTCCCAGGGGACGATATTAGGGGGTGGCTTACCTAAGTTTGAAGCCAACCCCAAAATTTCTAAAAATCTGTTTTGCCTATACAATTTTCAACATTTACAAATTTAGCCCAGGTAGAATTTTATAATAGCCCATTAGGAAGATACGATTTTGGCATTCTGCGTAGACGTAATTCAAAGAGATTGATACTCTGTCCCACATAAATTAATCTTTTATAATATCAACTCCGTCGTTATATAAAAAACACGTATTTATGCTATTTCTTAAAATCTGTAATCAAAAAGGCTTACCTGTTGTGTGTCGATTAGATAAACCGCGTGTCATTAATTTTCTTGTTTTACTCCTATTAGCTCTTTTACTACTCATGTATACAAGTTAATTAGCAAAGTGTCAACACAAACCAAATCATTTAAGCCGTATACGTAATTATTTTAAGAGTTTATCATCAAAAGTATTGAGAACAGTTCATAATCGATTGAGGACGTAGTCCAGCGACGAAACCAGGACTTTATGTTTGGGTGGGCTAAATTTTTTTTTCCACCGAAACCTTTATTTTGTTTTCAATTACAATAATCATAAATGCATTGTAGTATGCGACATGTCATGCTTCCTTTCTTTTCCACATATCAAGTTTCAACTCGAGTTCTTAGTGAGCACCATTTTCGGAGGCGCTGCAATTTTGTTGCTACACAACGGTTTTTGTCCTTCTGGAATGTTCTTCGCCCTTATGCCTTTTCTGGTATATTTGTTGCGGAGGGAGAAAACCCAAAAGCTAACCAATTAAGCAGTGATAATCTAGTTAATTGGTGTGGTGAACTATTGTTGGAAATTTTAGACCAAGGATAACTAAATCATAAAAAAAAAGCATATTTTCTTGGGCGAGTTTTGCCAAGAGTCATTAGGTTTTGCCAAGATTCATTACTGCCTAAGGGAATCGATCAGGGATTCAGGAGTTGTAAAAGATCAATCATCATTGCAAATGATACAACATCAATCAGTTATTACAAAACCATACCAGTAGCTAGCCAAGAGTCCCTAAGAATCAATCATTTTTCTTGAAGGCACAAAAGCCATTTCTTTTGTTGCTCAGTGACTACGTCCTCAATCGATTCTTAGGGAGAGTATAGGTGAATTCAAACTATCTCGAAAAAGAAAGAAATCAAATCATTAATAGTCGTCTCACCTTGGACAAAAGCAAAGCTATTACGGGCGGATTTAGTACCTATGCAAAGAAGATTTGATCTTAGTTGAAATTCATGAACAATGATGAGAAAAAGACATGGTAAATGACGAGAAGCATGACTATGTTAGTATTATACCATCACTTCAAATTGTTCAATTGTATTAGTAAAATGAAGTATCTCTTATACGCACCACAACATACCATTTGGAAGATAAGGGGTCGAGAAAACCTTATATAGAGAGAACCTTCAACTTCTTGCACAATGGCAAAAAGCTTGTGGAAGTTCGCCCAGCTGTAGGTTGGATAAATCATAACTCCAAGTGCATTATTAAAACCCTAAAATGAATGTTAGTTGTTCATGGAAAACATAAGAGGTTAGATAATATAAATCACCAAGGCAATTCGATTCTTCTCTTGCAATCCAAGACTCGGTCTTTGAAAATCACGAGATCTTGAATCACAAACAATGAGACAACTCTCCATTTGCACCATAAATAAAGCTACCACCATCACTTGCTCTTAGTCTAGTATTCCCGACCTCTTAACCTTTGAAAACCAAAACCGAAGAGATGGACTTGCGTGTCAACTCCATATGTTGAGTATAATTTAAAGTCGCAGAAAACGATTTGGTAAAATATAGAGAACATGTAAAAGAAGCACATACGTAGAATACTGCTTTGATAAAGAAGCACATACTTATGGTAAGTCTAGGTTTTTCCTCCTATAACAAGGAAAAGAAGAAATTTAAATTGAGAAATTGATATAATTAAAAAGTTAGAAGGTTCTGACTTGATAATATTATAAGGATACAACTTGTCCATGTTTATGGATATTAGAAGTTACAAAATTGCACTTGAGTAGGAGGGTATAGAATTAGCGAGAGACAGAGAAATTACCTAGTAAAGAGAGAACAGAGAGAGAACCTTCTTCCATGGAGTCAGCAGCTACGGGTGGAAGCATACTAGGAATTTTGAAGGACAAATTCGATATCTCTTGACACGATGTTGCAACACCCAAACACACAATACCAAAGTTATTTCACCTACGAGTACCTGAGATAACATCAACCAACTTCACGGCATTGGGTCTCTTCATTATCAATCACCATTTTTGTGGTATGGTGAGTGTCGTCATTCCATCCATTAGGAATAACCAACAAACCGATTCTGCTTTGCCATGGCCAAAGACTTTGGCTATTTTGTCTACTACAAATTTGAAATACACAACTTAAGATGTCAAAACCTTTGTACGATGAAGCGCATTATGTTACCAACTTTGCACCATTACTACTCTATTAGAGTTAGATACATAAAATTTCACTTTGTTTCGAAAATTTATCCCCTAGTATATCATTCATTCAGCAAGCACATACTAAATGATGTAAATCCTGGCCAGAAGGTAATTCCACTCTAAAAGTATGTACATGGGGTTTCCGTCTAATGATAATTACTAGAATACATATACTTCTAACAACTTAAAATCCTGTTCAAAAGATAAAAAAAAAAAAAAAAAATTGCTACAAATTATTATAAATGAAATTCAATAATACCTTCTTGGTGTGACAATATCCAACAATTATCTTTGCCCGCAGGATGTGGGATGAGAAGATGACAATGAGAGACCCGGGTCAAGCAACGAAGGAATCTTGGTTGCGGTTCCATAGAGGTTGACCGTGAAGTGCATGAATTTGTTGTCCAAGATAAGAAGCATCCTAAATGTAATGCCATTTACAAAGTTCTCGAATGTATTATGAAGAACATGAAAAATGATGGCTGCGGAACCTCCGTTTGAACTATAAAAAAATATTGGATTCTACAGTCAAAACTATTATCTCTTGTCAAAAACCCTTCTCAGGGGACAAAACTAGCAAAATCGGGACAAAACTACGGGATCTTCTTCCTCTCAAAGAAGTTCTTCAAATGCCATACACCATGAGCTTCGCTCTTGATAAGGAGACCAACGGTGACAAGAAACCTAACCATGCCATTTTAGAGTTGATTGCTCGATTGATGCCTTGCATTTCTTCCTCCTGAAAACATGCAAAAGTAAATGGGTTTTAAATGTAATGAAACAAGTAAAGCAAAACAAAGTAGTTCATTCTATCCTAGAAAAATAAATCGTATGGATTGTATATCGTTCACGGAGATAAATCATTTCGTCATGAACCGATCGACCACGTCTTCTAGCTTCCTCTCTCTCCATTTCCATGAACGTACGAGGAAAAGTGTAAACGGTTATAAACAGGAGCATGGCAAAGTTCCCTTATAGTTTGTTGAACTAAAACGAGACTCTAAATAGCAACGAAACTAGGGAAGGTGTTCTCAGCATTCAAACAAAAACCTCAGTTCACCTGCATCGTCGTTTTTAAAAGGTACAAGAATGATAATCATGAGCATAGAGATTCTAATGTATATGTGAGAATAATTCTCTGTGTATTCATTGATAGGCAATAGCTTGATTTATACAACTTTACACAACTAGATAAGGCAAATAAAAGATACACCTAACAATATCTAGGATATATACAACAAGAATATATATGCGAGTTATAACTAAATAACAACACAATAATGTCAAGATATATAATATCTTGACCATATCTCTTTCACCCTCCCTCGGACTCAAGGTGGTGGAGTACACATCTTGAGTCGGAAATTAAGAATTGAAGACCAGGTGCAGAGTGAGTCTTGGTGAAAAGATCGACCACTTGAAATTACGATTTGACATGCGAAAGAGTGATTGTACCTTTCTTAAAAAGATGACGAGTGAAATGACAATCTATCTCGATATGTTTCGTACGTTCATGGAAGACATCATTGTGTATAATTTGAATAGCATCCTTGTTATCACAATACAGTGGTGTAGGAGCAGAAAGCAGAACCCCCATATCACAAAGAAGCCACCGTAACCAAATGAGTTCAGATGTGGTGTGAGGAAGATCTCTATACTCTGCTTCAGCACTTGAACGAGAAACCACACTTTGCTTCTTACTTCTACAGAAATCAACGAGTCTCCCAAGAACACACAAAGTGGCACATAATAGATTTTCTCGTCGCATGTCCCCCCCCCAATCGGAATCGAGTAAGCTTGCAGAGTGAGATCGAGACTTGGATGAGAAACACAAACCTTGATGAAGAGACCCCTTGATATATCTCAGAATTCTGAGAACAGCTGCATAATGAGTAGACCTTGGAGCAGACATAAACTGACTGACTATGTGAACTGCATGACTTATGTCTGGTCTCGTAATGGTCAAGTAATTCAGACTCCCTACTAGTTGACGATACAATGTTGGATTTGACAATAGAGTCCCATCTGTAGGACTTGTATTTTACATTCAATTCAAGAGGTGTGTCGATTACCTTATTGTCGGACATTTTGCACTTGTTGTAGAATCTCGATGCATATTTGACTTGTGATATGAAATAACCGGTGGGTGACATGCCAACTTCAATGCCAAGAAAGTAACTTAAGGATCCAAGATATTTCATCTTAAAACAATCACCGAGGTATGATTTGAGTTCGGTAATACCTTGTTGGTCACTTGCCAAGAATAACCATGTTGTCAACATGCAAGAGAAGAATGACAATTCCTTTTTCTAGATGATCGACGAACATAGGTGAATCACGAAGCTTTGTGTAAAGCCATCTTGGAGAATCACATTCTTAAACTTCTCAAACCAAGCACGAGGTGCTTGTTTGAGTCCATATAATGCATGTCGAAGCCTACATACTTGATTAGGTTCATGAGGCAAACCAGGAGGAGGTTTCATGTAAACCTCTTCTTGTAACTCACCATGAAGAAAAGCATTTTTCACATCCATTTGATGGGTCCCCCATTGTCGTGCTGCAGCAACAGCAAGTAATGTACAAACTGTAACCATTCTGGCCACCGGTGCAAATGTTTCTTTATAGTCAACTCCATACTCTTGTGTATAACCTTTTGCAACAACTCGTGATTTACATCGTTCAAACTCACCATCTGACTTGGTCTTCACTTTATAGACCCATCTGCTTCCAACAACTGATTTTCCAAGAGGAAGATCCACCATTTCCCATGTCCTGCCCGTGCATGTGCTTCCAATTCATCATCCATTGAATCTTTCCATTACGGAATGGCCTGCAGCTTCTCTGTATGTTTTTGGTTCATAAAATGACAAAATAGAAGACAAGGAACAATGATAGTCCGCATACTTAGTGGTGGTCTTCGATTGCGAAGTGGCAAAGAATTTTCTTCAGAATCAGGATCTCGTTCCTGAGTTGTACTGTCAGGTTGATTCGTAGAGTGGTCTCGGTCATCGGTATTTGGTGGATCAACAACTAGAGGACATGGACCTGCGGGAGTAGATATAGGAAAAGTGCTAGGGATTGGATTCACTAGGGAATGGATCGGAAATAAGTGAAAGACTCAAAAGATGATGATTTGCTTGCTTGGAAGTGACCAAAATGGAACTTTCTCCCGAGAATGTGACATGACGAGAGACACGAAGCTTTTTATTAACTAGATCATAACAACGGTACCCTTTTTGTTCAATACCATAACCACGAAAGACACACAAGACATTCTTTTGACCAAGTTTATGACGTTCATGTTACGGAAGGAGTACAAAACAAGTTGAACCAAAGACTCGAATCTCAGAATAGTTTGGTTTTTTACCATAGAGATGCTCATAAGTTGATATTCCTCCTATGATAGCTGTTGGAACTCTATTGATGGTGTAGGCTACAGATGGGACCGATTCTCCCGAATTGGAAGGAACTCAAACCGAAAATTAACTGGGTTCTAGGCTGTCTCTATAATATGACGGTGTTTACGTTCTGCAACTTCATTTTGTTCTAGAGTTTCAGTACAGGAAAGTTAAAGAATGGTGCCTTGGGTTTTAAGAAATTCTTTGAATGGATTGGAAATATATTCCCCACCCTGATCATCACGAAAAACTTTGATCACTTTACCAAACTGAGTTTTTATCATGGTTGAGAAATCAACATATAACTTAAGAAAATCTGCTCTAGAGCTGAATAGATATACCCATGTATAATGAATAATCATCAATAAAGCGACATAATACAAAGCACCTCCCTTTGACATAATTGGAGATTTACCCTTACATCGGGAATATATAAGAGCAAAAGGTTCAGTTGAAATAGAAGTGCTAAGATTAAAAGAAAGAGCTGGTTGTTTTGCCAGTTTACAAGAGATGCAATTTGTTTCTTTATCTAACTGAGTATCTCCTAGTAAACCCTTATTGATCATATATGAAAGACGAAAAAGGAAACATGACCTAACCTAGAATGCCAAGACATGAAGGGATATATTGACACGGGTGCGGTGGGAGTAGCAACTACAACATGACTTTTAGATTCTGCTGAGAGAATAAGAGATTGAAGGAGATACAACCGACCAACTCTACGGCCTATCCCAACTAGCTTCCCGGTTTTGAGATCCTGTATAGCACAACCAAAAGGAAAACAATATGTGTTATAACCTTGATCACGAGTTGACCAACCGAAATAAGGTTCATTGTAATATTTGGTACAAGAAGCACATCTCTGGTACATAAAAGTTAATTGAATTTTTTTACCAAGCCTATATGACTTGCAGTTAATGTTGATCCATCGGCAGTATGAATCTTAGGGGTGATGACAGGATGAAGACTTTCAAAAACTTTTGATTAAAAGTCATATGGTTTGATGCTCCTGAGTTGAGAAACCATTATGTTGAGTAAATACCTGAGGAGATAGAGAAGGCAGATGCAACTATAGGATTGTTACCAATTGAGAGTGCTTGTTTAATCATCTCCTGAATATCGACAAGATTTGGTGCGAGAACTACCACCGGTACATCTAACGCATATGAGTTTGATATTGATGCAGGTGAGACTGGGGCTGCCATGAATCTTGTTGGTGCACTGGGCCTGTTTCCTCCATTAGCATTGATTCTTCTCATGTTTCTTGAAGTTGGTGAGGTGCAAATTACACCCAATTTTTGTGCAAAGGTACACTTATAAACCGGTTGGCTCGATACAAATGTTAGGTGCTGAGCCCCAACTCGTCATAAGCCCATGGGTAGAACTCAACTCGAAAACCGGTTGACTAGATGAGTGAACCCATTGACTTATAAACTACCCAATTAAGCCCCATCTAACCAATGTGGGACTAAGGTCCCAACATCCCACCACGCTTCCAGACCCAACGTCCTCGTTGGCCCACTCTATCGGCACTGACCCGAAGATATCCCTTTCTCTTATGGCGGCTTCACTCCTATCATTATTCAATGCGGGTGACAACAATACCCATACATAGGTGCCCCAATACTTTAATCTAGCCTATATGTCACCCCTTAGTGGAGGGGCATGGGTCGTGGTAGTTGGCTCACGATACCAAATGTTAGGTGCAGGACCCCAACTCGTCATAAGCCCATGGGTAGAACTCAACTCGAAAACCGGTTGACTAGATGAGGGAACCCATTGACTTATAAACTACAAAATTAAGCCCCATCTAACCAATGTGGGACTAAGGTCCCAACATCCAAAATCTGGATGAATGACCAAGTTCCTTACGGTACACACCTTTGTGTTGAGGGTGTGTTAGGTATTATTGGAGAAGATGAGGAATTTACTGATGGAATATTGCGTTTACTTGCAAAGTGCCCAAAAGTCTGCAATTGTGACACTGCACTTGAGACATGTCACGTTGCACTGAAGCACTTGACTTTCTTGAAAAGTTATTTGAACTTGAACGTGTAGGCAAAACAAACACTCCTGATATCTCCGGCGTGATTCTTTTTCTCGTTTCTTCTACAATAAGTTCAGACAAGGCGACTTCCACGGTTGGAAGAGGTGATTGATGAAGAATAGATGCTCTAACAGACTCAAACTCATCATGTAAAGCCATTAGAAGTTGAACTAAACGTGTTTCCTCTCGTATTTACGCCACGATTCCAAATCTACGGTCCATTTTGGTTCCATAAGTTCTAATTGATTCCAGGACTATAGACATCTCGAGAATGAAAAACGAAGCTTGATCGATCATGTGGTTGCTTCATAGATCTAATATCTTGTTCAAGTTTATATCTCTGAGCAAAGTTGACTTGTGTGTACCTTTTTGAAAGAAAATCCCATGCCTCTTTGGCCACCTCGAAACTGGTGAGTTGCATACTTATAGAAGGTATCTTAACAAAGAACATGTAAGATAACTATGTGGGACTTCAGAAGTTGTAATGATTTTCTTGCCAGGAGACGTGTCTTCTGATACACTATCAACTAAATTTCACCAAAACTTAATACAGAACTCAGTCTGAGTAGAGTGAGAGAAAAATTGAAAAAACTTTGAAGGAAGAAATCAATCAGGGAAAGGAATGGAGTCACAAGAGTTTTTGGGAAGGTAAGAAATTTTTTTTTTTTTTTTCATAAGTTCAACTTTTAGATCTACAAGATGAACAAATAATACAGTGAGGTTAGCTCATCTCCGATTTGTTTTTTTAGAAGCTCTTTAACATAATTATTAGAGAAAGTTGGTTCACTTAATGAAAGAGAGTATTGATTCTTCAAAAAGTCTATATATGTTGTTGTTAACTAGAAAAACATGAATCGTCTTTGACAGTTTCTCTATCTGTTGTTAAGTAGAGAGCTTGTAATACCCTGTATTTTTAGTTACGGTTTCGGGTCGGGTTATACCCAAATTAGCTAACCATGTGGTTTATATTGTTTCGCTTACCTTAACTTAGGTGGGTTGATTGAACTAGAAGGGATACAACTTAGGGTGGAAATAAAGTCACCTAATTTATTTTAATAAATAAAATAAAATGAATAGAAGATGAAAAGATAAATAAAATAGTTAAGAAAAATAATAATAAGAAATAATTTTAGATTTGGAAAAGAATGAGAAGGAGAAAGAGATGGAGCTAGAGTTTTTAGAAAAGAAGGCTATGGATAATCTAGAGGAGATTGTAGCTAATTAAAGGTAGAATGTTTAATCCCTTTTCTCTTTGTGTTTCTTTGTTATTCTTTGATTTCCATTTTGTTTATTCTTATATCATTAGGGTTCTGAAATTTGTATATTTAATTTGATGCATATTATTGATGATCAGACTTCTATTATTGGTACATAACATGATTGGGTATCTCTAGTTAAAATTTGAGAGTATTCCACCACAAATTCACCGTTGAATATGTGTTTGAATTTGGTTGATAGTTTCTGAAATTCTGGACAGTTCTGCTATGATGTGTTTTTGATATTCTTAGGAAGTCTTAATGATGCTAAAACGATTTGAGTCCTTAATAAAAGTTGTAGATTTGTGATTTATCTATAAGTGTGCTTTGGATTGAGTCAATTTGACATTTCTATGAATTTACCATGAATTGTTTGGTAATGACATGTAATCTGCCCAGTTTTTAGGATATCCTTGTAAATTCAATAACTTTTGTTTGAACCGTTGGTTTTCTGTGAAATTTAGATATGTTGTTGCTTATGGAGCAATGTATGTTCTGTAAAAGTTTCAGGAAGATCAGATGAATAAATCACCCAAATATGTATGATGCAAACTGGACGCAGTTAGCTTGTTTGATTAAATGCTTGAATGAAATTCGTGTTGTTAAGCCATGGTTGCTTGTGTTGTTTGTGAAAATGATTTATAAAAAGGAAATGAGTTCATGTTTTACCATTATATGAAACATGTTTCATGTTAATGGCGGGTAATGATCCCCGAGAGTTAAATGGGTAATGATCCCCATGGGAACTTGTGTTTCCCGATCATCGATGGCGGCTGTCCGTCTTGCATTAAGCGATAGGTGGTGTATGAACCAAGGTTTTCATACTGTTAATGAAACGGGTAATGATCCCCGAGAGCAAATGGGTATGATCCCCATAGGAACTTTTGTTCACGACCATCGATGGAGGTCAGTCTTGTGCCGATAAACGATAGGTGGGTGTACGAACCAAGGACATTAAATGCGTGAACTCAATTGTTAAAACCTAAATTGGTAGATTTGTCGAAAGTATTGTTGATATTAATATGACCTCATGGTTACTTTCTGTGATGACAATATTAAATTGTGAATTGTGTGTTGAAATCTCTATTGAATGATTTTTTTGGAAACCTTATTAGGTTTATGAACTCAAGTATTGAAATACGAATTGAAGTATTTGTTGAAAACAATATTGTTGATGTGAATTGTTGAGTTAATCTTAAATGGATGATTTGTTGATAATAACATTAATGTTGTGAACCCATAGACTGAATTCTAGATTGGATAAGTTATCGAAAATATTGAGGTATTGTGATTCTTGAATATATCATTGATTCGTTGAAGTGCGTTCTTGTTATATGTTTTTGCTTGATAAAATGATTATGTTTGAGCATCTTTAGAGAATTGGGAATGCATTCTATTGAGCTGTCATCTCACCCCAATTGACATCCTTGCAGATTTATCAGAGTGGTGCAGCGAAAGCTAGGAATGAGTAGCTTAGTGATTGAATTGCTTAATTGTATTGCTTGAAATGTAATTTGAAATAATATGTTTGGTTGAAATCGTTATTAAGATAATAAACGGATTTTTATGCTTCAGTTTATGTTATATAAAGTTTCAACTATGTTTTGTACAAAAGTAAATTAGCAAAAATATGTATGCATAAGTCTCTTTCCGACCCGTAACGCTTCGAGTTCGGATATCCATACGGGTTTGACCCTGGTCCGGAACTCGGGGTGTTACAAGTTGGTATCAGAGCTCTAGGCTTTAGATCTTGAATGGGACCGTAAATAAATTGTTTCGGATGTTGCAATGCATGCTTGTCTGATTTGAGTGTGATATTGCTTGCTTGATGTTAGTAGTCGTATTATGACTTTGTGTGAAATTCATGTGAATTGTTAATTGTGAGTTGGATTGAATTGTCGTGTTGTGTGTACTATACTATTTATACTATGTGAATTTTTAGGTTGTAGTATTTTCTAAATTTCGGGACGAAATTTCCTTTAAGGGTGGTAGAATGTAATACCCTGTATTTTTAGTTACGGTTTCGGGTCGGGTTATACCCAAATTAGCTAACCATGTGGTTTATATTGTTTCGCTTACCTTAACTTAGGTGGGTTGATTGAACTAGAAGGGATACAACTTAGGGTGGAAATAAAGTCACCTAATTTATTTTAATAAATAAAATAAAATGAATAGAAGATGAAAAGATAAATAAAATAGTTAAGAAAAATAATAATAAGAAATAATTTTAGATTTGGAAAAGAATGAGAAGGAGAAAGAGATGGAGCTAGAGTTTTTAGAAAAGAAGGCTATGGATAATCTAGAGGAGATTGTAGCTAATTAAAGGTAGAATGTTTAATCCCTTTTCTCTTTGTGTTTCTTTGTTATTCTTTGATTTCCATTTTGTTTATTCTTATATCATTAGGGTTCTGAAATTTGTCTATTTAATTTGATGCATATTATTGATGATCAGACTTCTATTATTGGTACATAACATGATTGGGTATCTCTAGTTAAAATTTGAGAGTATTCCACCACAAATTCACCGTTGAATATGTGTTTGAATTTGGTTGATAGTTTCTGAAATTCTGGACAGTTCTGCTATGATGTGTTTTTGATATTCTTAGGAAGTCTTAATGATGCTAAAACGATTTGAGTCCTTAATAAAAGTTGTAGATTTGTGATTTATCTATCAGTTTGCTTTGGATTGAGTCAATTTGACATTTCTATGAATTTACCATGAATTGTTTGGTAATGACATGTAATCTGCCCAGTTTTAGGATATCCTTGTAAATTCAATAACTTTTGTTTGAACCGTTGGTTTTCTGTGAAATTTAGATATGTTGTTGCTTATGGAGCAATGTATGTTCTGTAAAAGTTTCAGGAAGATCAGATGAATAAATCACCCAAATATGTATGATGCAAACTGGACGCAGTTAGCTTGTTTGATTAAATGCTTGAATGAAATTCGTGTTGTTAAGCCATGGTTGCTTGTGTTGTTTGTGAAAATGATTTATAAAAGGAAATGAGTTCATGTTTTACCATTATATGAAACATGTTTCATGTTAATGGCGGGTAATGATCCCTTTAGAGTTAAATGGGTAATGATCCCCATGGGAACTTGTGTTTCCGATCATCGATGGCGCTGTCCGTCTTGCATTAAGCGATAGGTGGTGTATGAACCAAGGTTTTCATACTGTTAATGAAACGGGTAATGATCCCCGAGAGCAAATGGGTATGATCCCCATAGGAACTTTTGTTCGACCATCGATGGAGGGCTGTCAGTGTAGATAAACGATAGGTGGGTGTACGAACCAAGGACATTAAATCGTGAACTCAATTGTTAAAACCTAAATTGGTAGATTTGTCGAAAGTATTGTTGATATTAATATGACCTCATGGTTACTTTACGTGATGACAATATTAAATTGTGAATTGTGTGTTGAAATCTCTATTGAATGATTTTTTTGGAAACCTTATTAGGTTTATGAACTCAAGTATTGAAATACGAATTGAAGTATTTGTTGAAAACAATATTGTTGATGTGAATTGTTGAGTTAATCTTAAATGGATGATTTGTTGATAATAACATTAATGTTGTGAACCCATAGACTGAATTCTAGATTGGATAAGTTATCGAAAATATTGAGGTATTGTGATTCTTGAATATATCATTGATTCGTTGAAGTGCGTTCTTGTTATATGTTTTTGCTTGATAAAATGATTATGTTTGAGCATCTTTAGAGAATTGGGAATGCATTCTATTGAGTTTGTCATCTCACCCCAATTGACATCCTTGCGATTTATCGAGTGGTGCGTGAAAGCTAGGAATGAGTAGCTTAGTGATTGAATTGCTTAATTGTATTGCTTGAAATGTAATTTGAAATAATATGTTTGGTTGAAATCGTTATTAAGATAATAAACGGATTTTTATGCTTCGATTTATGTTATATAAAGTTTCAACTATGTTTTGTACAAAAGTAAATTAGCAAAAATATGTATGCATAAGTCTCTTCCGAGGCCAATAACGCTTCGAGTTCGGATATCCATACGGGTTTGACCCTGGTCCGGAACTCGGGGTGTTACAGAGCTGCTTGCAACCTTCAATGCTTTACGTAACAGCTTCATTGATCTTTAAGTAGAGAAATGGTTATGACCTTCTTTCAGTATTGGGTTGATTCCAAACTACTACATTTTTATTTTGCAACTAGAAATCTCTTTTGCTTTCAAGAAAAACCAACACAAAATCATTCATCTTTATTATTATTTTTTTCTTTTTTGGTATTTTTATTGTGTCTTGATGAAAAAAAAAATATTGTGTCAAAAAAAAAAATTGTGTCTTGATGAAAAAAAAAAAAATTGTGTCTTGATGAAAAAAAAAAGAATATTGTGTCAAAAAAAAAAAAATTGTGTCTTGATGATATTTATTGTGTTTTCTTAAAAACTGTAGCATGGGACAATAATTTCCGGGTACATATTTGCCGGGTATCTTATTGTTGGTGCGGATGGACGGATTTCATACCGCAAAGGAAAGATTTTTTATGAAAATAATAAACCTGGAGAGATCAAGTATTGTAAAGAAGATTTTAGAAAGGTGATGGTAATTGGTCATCTTCTCGTCGCATGGTGTGGAGAACAGGTCGATGCCATGCTCATGATTTCTCTTCTTGAAGAAAAGGTACTTACTTGATGTTAAGCTAATGAAATTAGAACACTGATTGTGATACTATACAGTTGATTAATATACGATAACTTAATTTTAATACAGCTGGAGCGGATGTTGAAGCAAGGCAAAGAATATCCTAGTGTCAACTATGTACAAATGTGCTCTCTAAGGGAGTCTAACTTGAAGCTGAACTTGAGTTTTGAAATCTTAATTATGGATACCATGGAAAGGTACTTTTTGAGCATATTGTAAATTAGTTTGATTCTTGAATGCCATGTGTTGATTAATTTCTTGGGCAAAAACATTGCTTAATTATAGTGATCCAAAAAGAATCCATTAAAACATAGTGGGTATACATTAGGACTCTAAAGTTTACACTTACAGATAAATGATGTAGTTTTTACAAGTGGTAAGAAAGATTCGTTGCTCGGACTCTTTTTAAAGATTTGGTTTTTTGATTATTAAAAGAAAATACTAAGACAAACTAATTAAAATTGATTTTTGTTACCAAGGAGAGATGAGTCTAGGGTTTTGGATTCCACTACTTCTAATTTTTGTAAACTCAATAACAATTTCTTTGACAATTACTCCTATTTTACTCAAAACAGTTTCGAACTCAATCTCATGCTTTGGAAAATATAACGTTACAAGATCTTTTTTTCAAGACTCTCGTCACTATTTTAAGGCCTAATCCTCCTTCGCTTATAAAAGAACGGTAGAAACTACCCAAAACAATTATTACGAAGCATGTAAAGAAGAGAGAATTTTTAGACAAATTGAAAACACAAATATGGAGTAAATATGCCAAAGAAATTAATTACTAAATATTACCCATCAAAAATAGTTTCCTCCAAAACCCTAGAGAATAGATTTAGCTACTCATAGATCGAAAATTGGAGAAAATTTCATTAATCATTGTATTAAAAAATAATAATAAAAATGCTTACAATGATTTCCAGTCGCTAAAGGAGTTTAACACTGAATTGAACACCTTAGTGAATAAACGACCGTGTCTGAGGGTCCTTTGTTTATCTAATGTTTGAAGAACGATAGAGGATTCTCTGTCGTTGTATCTAAGACTACTGTCTGCGACCGTTTTTGACAGTATTGTTCTTCGTGTTCTTGAGTTTTGCGGCAGACATGTAACTTTACGTGACTTGTGATTTTTCGATTCCTAGCTCTATATTTCTTCTCCAAGGTATCCGCCTGCCTTCTCTAGGGTCCGACCATCTCTTTTATACTCAACAGGGCCTTCGAATCTCTTGAAATAACTCCCATTGATCTCCTTTCCTTTTTTCTTCTTCACGGCCAAGTTACGGGATTCTTTCTTTTTTTGAGAATTATTTCCATGTCTTTCTTCTTCACACGTCTTACGGTGATGTGCGGTCCAATCAAGTTGCCGAGTACAAGCTAAACTCATACATATATACGTCACCACTTCCATAATAGAGAATCATACCCGATATACAATGTCCTCCTGTTTTACTTAAAGTACGTGGAAACTTCATTTTCTTCGAATCCAAGACTCTTACCAAGTATGTTTGAATGAAACAGTCCTAAACCAACACTAGTCCGTCATTGAGTCTTGCCTGATACTCCTCCATTCTCTAACAAACCCGAAACAAACCCTCTCCTCTGTTTTGCATCAAACATGTTATCCAGCCCAAGCGTGTCGAGCAAATCACCCATATACACCCTTTTTAATCTTAACATGCCCATTGCAAATAAATCCATCGATTGAATCTCATCAATTCTCGGTCATAATTCGAACCCTAAATCTGGTTCATGAAGAACAATTTTCCCACCAAAATCCATGAACCCTGATTCATCTTTTGCCAATTATCTAGCCAATTATGTTCGAAACAAAGACCATTACCAGCCCTGTTTAGACCTTAGGTACAAACCCATTCAATTCCAGCGATTTAATTTCAATAGAACCATCAAATATTCAACCCTAATTCTGGTCCTCTTTTCCCGCCAAAATTCAAAATTCAAAAGGAGAAGATGACTTTCCCTTTATCCCACGTTGGTGTCCTTTAGCAATTTGGGCTATATTTAGCAATTTCCGGGGGTGCGAACAGCAATTTCTGGGGTGCGAACATCACTTTTTGGATGTATATAGTGAAAAACTCTTGGGTGACTTTATCAACTCCTCCTGGACATTTCTGGGGATGCCTTTAACACTTTTCTGGGTGCTTTTAGTAGTTTCTCGAGCAACCATCTCTTACCTCTCATATTTACTTCTTTTCTTCAATTTTTATATATCACTAAAGCCGACATGCCTTTCAGATAGAAAAGAAGTAAATAATGAGAAATAAGTCGCCTCCAACAGTAGTTGCACATGAAATGACACTTTAGCCCCTTTTAAGCGACGTTTCCTCTTCTTCTGCTCCAAAGTACCTAAAACTCAAAATCAAATAAAAGATACATAATTTACAAGAAAACATAACAAAGAAAGCATAAAAAATAGATAAATATCAAGGTGTTTTAGACACCTATCAAATTCCCCCACACTTAGACTTTTCTAGTCCTCGAGCAAATCAAACTAAAATAATTTTTAAAACATACAACTCCATCTCGTCGAGGATACGGTCACACTTAGCACGTATAACAAGCCTTTAAACCCTTAGATGGCCCTAGTGGCCAAGTTATAGTCTCGGGAGGGTTTACCAGAGGTGTACCCTCAAAACCTTTACTCCAGACTCTAGCTATTTACGAGAACCTTGGAAGGCACTAAAGAATCTCCTTGGTTGGCATACTTATTGGCTACAGGAGGAAGTACCCTGATGCCAAATTCCAATTGATGTACACGAGTTTGCACTCAAGCATACTAAAATTCATATATAAGTGACAGATCTCTACTCAGATGGTCTCACTATGGACATCAATATCCGGAGTCAACAAATCACATGGATAGATTAAGAGATGGGTATAGAAAAACATAGATGGATTTGATGTTGTCTAGGTGAACAGTGTTTCTCATATCTGTCTGAAGGCCACTGCCAAAATGAACCTATCCTAATGGATTGAGACACTGGTCTGACTAATATCAACACAACTGGCATATACAAGGGAACCAGCGGTCGATTTATTCACTGAACATTAATATTTTTTTTTTTTTTTTTTTTTTTTTAACCACATGATTAGGTCTTGTGGATCCAAGCTCATGCTTCTTATAATGAGTTTACATGGTAATTCCTGTGGGTCCTGCGTTCCACGCTTGTTTAGGCGACGGAGACAGGGAGAACACACACATATTGTTATCCAAGTGTTAATTTTTTTATTTTTGAGAATTATTCCATTTGGTCTGATTGGTCTTTTTTTTCTTTTTTTTTGTTTATAACTCAATCACTCTATTTCATCCTAGCAGTGGTAACAACTTGAATCGTGAGCCCCACCTAATCACTTAGAGAAACATATTTTAAAAAGAAAACAAAATAAAAACAGAAGTGAAAAGGACTCAACGAGATATGACGAAACTACCATGTTATTTCTAACACACCGAGCTCACGTGCTTTTATGAATAGACTCTTTAGATGTTTCCATCTAATCGATTGGTTCCTCAACTCCTACAACCAAAAATGCTTCCATCCACATAGATTGGTTAGTGCCATCCTTAATAAGCATAAATTTCTAGGCTCGGATTTTTTTTTTTTTCTTCTTTTTCTTATTCTTTGGTTTCTTACCATAGAGATGCTCATAAGGTGATATTCCTCCTATGACAGCTGTTGGAACTCTATTGATGGTGTAGACTGCAGTAAGAAGGACCCGATTCTCCCCAAATTGGAAGGAACTCAACCAAAATTAATTGGGTTCTAGCCGTCTCTATAATATGACGGTGTTTACGTTACGCAACTCCATTTTGTTCTGGAGTTTGATGCGAGGAAAGTTGAAGAATGGTGCCTTGGGTTTTAAGAAATTCTTTGAATGGATTGAAATATATTCCCCACCACGATCATCACGAAAAACTTTGATCACTTTACCAAACCGAGTTTTTATCATGGTTGAGAAATCAACATATAACTTAAGAAAATCTGCTCTAGAGCTGAATAGATATACCCATGTATAACGAATAATCATCAATAAAAAAGACATAATACAAAGCACCTCCCTTTGACATAATTGGAGATTTACCCCGACACATCAAAATGTATAAGAGCAAAAGGTTCAATTGAAATAGAAGTGCTAAGATTAAAAAAAAAGAGTGTTGTTTTGCAGTTTACAAGAGATGCAATTTGGTTCTTTATCTAACTGAGTATCTCCTAGTAAAACCTTATTGATCATATATGAAAGATGAGAAAAGGAAACATGACCTAACCTAGAATGCCAAGACATGAAGGGAGATATTGACACAGGTGTAGTGGGAGTAGCAGCTACGACATGACTTTTAAATTCTTCGAGAGAATAAGAGATTGAAGGAGATACAACCGACCAACTCTACGGCCTATCCCAACTAGCTTCCCGGTTTGAGATCTTGTGTAGCACAACCAAAAGGAAAACAATATGTGTTATAACCTTGATCACACAATTGACCAACCGAAATAAGGTTCATTATAATATTTGGTACAAGAAGCACATTTGGTACATAAAAGTTATTTGAATTTTTGACCAAGCCTATATGACTTGCGATTCTTTGTTGATCCATCGGCAGTATGAATCTTAGGGGAGATGACAGGATGAAGACTTTCAAGAAACTTTTGATTAAAAGTCATATGGTTTGATGCTCTGAGTCGAGAACCATTACGTTGAATAAATACGAGGAGATAGAGAAGGCGGATGCAGGTGTAGGATTGTTACCAACCGAGAGTGCTTGTTTAATCATCTCACGAATATCAGCAAGATTTCTTGTAGAACTACCACCGGGTACATCTAACGCGAGATGAGTTTGATATTGATGCGAGGTGAGGCCCCGGGGCTGCCATAAATCTTGTTGGTGCACCCGGGCTGTTTCCTCCATTAGCATTGATTCTTCTCATGTTTCTTGAAGTTGGTGAGGTGAAAATTACACTCAATTTTTGTGCAAAGGTACACTTATAAACCGGTTGGCTCTGATACCAAATGTTAGGGTACCGAACCCAACTCGTCATAAGCCCATGGGTAGAACTCAACTCGAAAACCGGTTGACTAGATGAGGGAACCCATTGACTTATAAACTACCCAATTAAGCCCCATCTAACCAATGTGGGACTAAGGTCCCAACATCCCACCACGCTTCCAGACCCAATGTCCTCGTTGGCCCACTCTATCGACACTGACCGGTAGGTAGACCTTTCTCTTATGGCGGCTTCACTCCCATATCAGTATTCAATGCGGGTGAACTACAACCATACATAGGTGCCCCAATACTTTAATCTAGCCTATAGGTCACCCCTTCCAAGGATGGGGCATGGGTCGTGGTAGTTGGCTCTGATACCAAAAGTTAGGGTACCGACCCCAACTCGTCATAAGCCCATGGGTAGAACTCAACTCGAAAACCGGTTGACTAGATGAGGGAACCCATTGACTTATAAACTACCCAATTAAGCCCCATCTAACCAATGTGGGACTAAGGTCCCAACATCCAAAATCTGGATGAATGACCAAGTTCCTTACGGTACACACCTTGTGTTGAGGGTGTGTCGGGTATTATTGGAGAAGATGGGGAATTTGCTGATGGAATATTGCATTTCCTTGGAAAGTGCCCAAAAGTCTTGCAATTGTGACACTGCACTTGAGACATGTCACGTTGCACTGAAGCACTTGACTTTCTTGAAAAGTTATTTGAACTTGAACGTGTAGGCACAACAAACACTCCCGATATCTCCCATTATTCTTTTTCTCGTTTCTTCTGATAAGTTCGGATAAGGCGGCTTCCACGGTTGGAAGAGGTGATTGATGAAGAATAGATGCTCTAACAGACTCAAACTCATCACGTAAAGCCATTAGAAGTTGAACTAAACGTGTTTCCTCTCTATATTTATGCCACGGTTCCAAATCTACGGTCCATTTTGGTTCCATAAGTGCGAATTGATTCCGGACTATAGACATCTCGGAATGAAAAAATGAAGCTTGATCGATCATGTGGTTGCTTAATAGATCTAATATCTTGTTCAAGTTTATATCTCTGAGCAAAGTGACTTGTGTGTACCTTTTTGAAAGAAAATCCCATGCCTCTTTGGCTACCTCGAAACTGGTGAGTTGCATACTTATAGAAGGAATAACCGTATTTCCAATCCAAGTGAGAATCCTGTTATTGTTAATCTCCCATTCTTCTTTTAGATCCTTTGTTTGTACTTCTTTTCCTTTGTCATTAGAACTGCTTGCTGTAGGGGCTTTTTCTGTACCATCGACATACTTCCACATACTCTTTCCTTTAAGAAAACTCCTCATGAGGAATGACTAGTGGTTGTAGTTGGTTCCATCAAAACGAACAGTGATAAGTTGAGAATCTTCTCTTGACATGATTACTATGTTTTCTCTGGGTTGTATTTTCGGTTGGTTCCTCGAATCTTTCCTAGCTCGATGCCATGATAATCATGAGCATAGAGATTCTAATGTAGATGTGAGAATAATTCTCTGTGCATTCATTGATTGGCAATAGCCCGATTTATACAACTTTACACAACTAGATAAGATAAATAAAAGATACACCTAACAATATCTAGGATATATACAGCAAGAATATATATGCAGTTACAACTAAATAACAACACAATAATGTCAAGATATATAATATCTTGACCATATCTTAACAAAGAACATGTAAGATAACTATGTGGGACTTCGAAGTTGTAATGATTTTCTTGCCGGGAGACGTGTCTTCGATACACCATCAACTAAATTTCACCAAAACTTAATACGAGAACTCGGCTGAGTAGAGTGAGAGAAAAATTGAAAAAACTTTGAAGGAAGAAATCAATCAAGGAAAGGAATGGAGTCACAAGAGTTTTGGGGAAGGTAAGAATTTTTTTTTTTTCATAAGTTCTACTTTTAGATCTACAAGATGAAAAAATAATACAGTGAGGTTAGCTCATCTCCGATCTGTTTTGTTTTAACAGCTCTTTAACATAATCATTAGAGAAAGTTGGTTCACTTAATGAAAGAGAGTATTGATTCTTCAAAAAGTCTATATATATTGTTGTTAACTAGAAAAACATGAATCGTCTTTGGAGGTTTCTCTATCTAGTTGTTAAGTAGAGAGTCGCTTGCAACCATCAATGCTTTACGTAACAGCTTCATTCATCTTTAAGTAGAGAAATGGTTATGACCTTCTTTCAGTATTGGGTTGATTCCAAACTACTGCATTTTTATTTTGCAACTAGAAATCTCTTTTGCTTTCAAGAAAAACCAACACAAAATCATTCATCTTTATTATTATTTTTTTCTTTTTTGGTATTTTTATTGTGTCTTGATGAAAAAAAAAGAATATTGTGTCAAAAAAAAAAAATTGTGTCTTGATGAAATTTATTGTGTTTTCTTAAAAACTGTAGCATGGGACAATAATTTCCGGGTACATATTTGCCTGCTATCTTATTGTTGGTGCGGATGGACGGATTTCATACCACAAAGGAAAGATTTTTATGAAAATAATAAACTGGAGAGATCAAGTATTGTAAAGAAGATTTTAGAAAGGTGATGGTAATTGGTCATCTTCTCGTCGCATGGTGTGGAGAACAGGTCGATGCCATGCTCATGATTTCTCTTCTTGAAGAAAAGGTACTTACTTGATATTAAGCTAATGAAATTAGAACACTGATTGTGATATTATACAGTTGATTAATATACGGTAACTTACATTTAATGCAGCTGGAGCGGATGTTGAAGCAAGGCAAAGAATATCCTAGTGTCGACTTTGTACAAATGTGCTCTCTAAGGGAGTCTAACTTGAAGCTGAACTTGAGTTTTGAAATCATAATTGCGGGATACCATGGAAAGGTACTTTTTCATCGTATTGTAAATTAGTTTGATTCTTGAATGCCATGTGTTGATTAATTTCTTGGGCAAAAACATTGCTTAATTATAGTGATCCAAAAAGAATCCATTAAAACATAATGGGTATACATTAGGACTCTAAAGTTTACACTTACAGATAAATGATGTAGTTTTTACAAGTGGTAAGAAAGATTCGTTGCTCGGACTCTTTTTAAAGATTTGGGTTTTTGATTGTTAAAAGAAAATACTATGACAAACTAATTAAAATTGATTTTTGTTACCAAGGAGAGATGAGTCTAGGGTTTTGGATTCCACTACTTCTAATTTTTGTAAACTCAATAACAATTTATTTGACAATTACTCTATTTTACTCAAAACAGTTTGAACCCAATCTCATGCTTTGGAAAATATAACGTTACAAGATCTTTTTTCATGACTCTCGTCACTATTTTAAGGCCTAATCCTCCTTAGCTTATAAAAGAAACTCCGGTAGAAATTACCCAAAACAATTATTACGAAGCATGTAAAGAAAAGAGAATTTTTAGACAAATTGAAAACACAAATATGGAGTAAATATGCCAAAGAAATTAATTACTAAATATTACCCATCAAAAATAGTTTCCTCAAAACCCTAGAGAATAGATTTAGCTACTCATTGATCGAAAATTGGAGAAATTTCATTAATCATTGAATTAAAAATAATAATAAAAATGTTTACAATGATTTCCGAGTCGCTAAAAGGAGTTTAACACTGAATTGAGCACCTTAGTGAATAAACGACCGTGTCGAGGGTCCTTTGTTTTTCTACTATTTGAAGAACGATAGAGGATTCTCTGTCGTTGTATCTAAGACTAGCATGCTGCGGCCGTTTTTGACAATTATTGTTCTTCGTGTTCTTGAGTTTTGCGCGGCGGGTAACTTTCGTGACTTGTGATTTTTTGATTCCTAGCTCTATATTTCTTCTCCAAGGTATCCGTCTTCTTCTCTAGGGTCCAACCATCTCTTTTATACTCAACGGGGCCTTCAAATCTCTTGAAATAACTCCCATTGATCTCCTTTCCTTTTTTTTCTTCTTCACGGCCAAGTTACGGGATTCTTTCTTTGTTTTGAGAATTATTTCCATGTCTTTCTTCTTCACACGTCTTACGGTGATGTGCACGGACCAATCACGTTGCCGGTACAAGCTAAACTCATACATATATACGTCACCACTTCTAATAATAGAGAATCATACCCGATATACAATGTCCTTCTGTTTTACTTAAAGTACGTGGAAACTTCATTTTCTTCGAAACCAAGACTCTTACCAAGTCTGTTTGAATGAAACAGTCCTAAACCAACACTAGTCCGTCATTGAGTCTTGCCCGATACTCCTCCATTTCTCTAACAAACCCGAAACAAACCCTCTCCTCTGTTTTGCATCAAACATGTTATCCAGCCCAAGCGTGTCGAACAAATCACCCATATACACCCTGTTTAATCTTAACATGCCCATTGCAAATAAATCCATCGATTGAATCTCATCAATTCTCGGTCATAATTCGAACCCTAAATGCGTTCATGAAGAACAATTTTCCCACCAAAATCCATGAACCACGATTCATCTTTTGCCAATCATCTAGCCAATTACATTCAAAAACAAAGACCATTACCATCCACTGTTTAGACCTTAGGAACAAACCCATTCAATTCCAAACGATTTAATCTCAATAGAACATCAAATCTTCAACCCTAATTTTGGTCCTCTTTTCACTTAAAATTCAAAATTCAAAAGGAGAAGATGACTTTCCCCTTATCCCACGGTGTCCCTTTAGCAATTTGGCTACGTTTAGCAATTTAAAGTGCGAACAAAGCAATTTGTGGGGTACAAAGATGACTTTTGGGCTGTATATAGTGAAAAACTCCTGGGTGACTTTATCAACTCCTCCTGGACATTTAAAAAGGATGCCTTTAACACTTTTACTCAGGTGCATTTAGTAGTTTATCGAGCAACCATCTTTTACCTCTCATATTTACTTCTTTTCTTCAATTTTTATATATCACTAGCTAAGGCTGTAACATGCTTTTCAAACATAATCGCATCACTAAAGCCGACATGCCTTTCAGATAGAAAAGAAGTAAATAATGAGAAATAAGTCACCTCCAATAGTAGTTGCACATGAAATGACACTTTAGCCCCTTTTAAGCGACGTTTCCTCTTCTTCTGCTCCAAAGTACCTAAAACTCAAAATCAAATAAAAGATACATAATTTACAAGAAAACATAACAAAGAAAGCATAAACAATAGATAAATATCAAGGTGTTTTAGACACCTATCAAATTCCCCCACACTTAGACTTTGCTAGTCCTTGAGCAAATCAAACTAAAATAATTTTTAAAACATACAACTCCATCTCGTCGAGGATACAGTCACACTTAGCACGTATAACAAGCCTTTAAACCCCTATGTGGCCCTAGTGGCCGAGTATAGTCTCGGGAGGGTTTACCAGAGGTGTACCCACAAAACCTTTACTCCAGATTCTAGTTATTTACGCAGAACCTTGGAAGGCACTAAAGAATCTCCTTGGTTGGCATACTTATTGACTACAGGAGGAAGTACCACGATGCGAAGTTCCAATTGATGTACACGAGTTTGCAATCAAAGCATACTAAAATTCATATATAAATGACGAGCTCTACTCGAGATGGTCTCACTATGGACATCAATATCCTGGTCAACAAATCACATGGATAGATTAAGAGATGGATATAGAAAAATATAGATGGTTTTGATGTTTTCTAGGTGAGCAGTGTTTCTCATATCAGTATGTCAAGGCCACTGCCAAAATGAACCTATCCTAATGGACTGAGACACTGGTATGACTAATATCAAAACAACTGGCATATACAAGGGAACCAGCGGTCGATTTATTCTTTTTTTTTTCTTTTTTTTTTTTAACAACATGATTAGATCTTGTGGATCCAAGCGCATGCTTCTTGTCAGTAGATTACATGGTAATTCTTGTGGATCCTGCGCTCCACACTTGTTTAGGCGACGGAGACAGGGAGAACACACACATATTGTTATCCAAGTGTTAATTTTTTTATTTTTGAGAATTATTCCATTTGGTCTCGATTGGTCCAGTCTTTTTTTTCTTTTTCTTTTTCTTTGTAACTCAATCACTCTATTTCATCCTAGCAGTGGTAACAACTTGAATCGTGAGCCCCACCTAATCACTTAGAGAAACATATTTTAAAAAGAAAACAAAATAAAAACATAAGTGAAAAGGACTCAACGAGATATGGCGAAACTACCATGTTATTTCTAACACCTGGGCTCTGTGATTTTATGAATAGACTCTTTAGATGTTTCCATCTAATCAGATTGGTTCCTCAACTCCTACAACCAAAATGCTTCCATCCACTTAGATTGGTTAGTGCCATCCTTAATAAGCATAAATTTCTAGGCTCTGGAGTTTATTTATTTATTTATTTATTTTTATTTAAAAACGATTAAAAAGATTAAAAAAAAATAATTATTATTATTACATACAAAGCTCTAGGTTGGCAACCTGGCGACAAGCTGGGCTCCAACTCCTCTTTAAAAACTAACTAAAATTTTTTCCCTCACCCCCACACATAAATCTAACATTGTCCGCAATGTTTCAAAATAAAGTGCAGTACCAAAAATATAAGTAAGTCAGAAAGATAGTACCTGGATGAAGCGTAGCAATCCGTCCATGGGAGCAAGAAAGAAAATAAAAACAAAAACAAAACTAATGTACAACGGCGGGATCCTCGAGAGGGACCTTAACATCACCATATATTGGTTGCCTCCCAATAAGCGCTAAGTTTAGTGTCTTCATCCAGACGTTGTGACCCATTCAAATTAATCCTGGTAGACAGGATCTCTCAGCTCCGATTATTCTATTGCATGACTGGGTAACTCCAAGAATGGTTTCAACCGTTGATCGTTAACCTTGAAAGTTTCTCAGTTCTTCGGATTTTCAACTTCAAGCTGCACCATGAGGAAAAACAATTTTGAAAAAATATGGTCCTGGTCCACCGAGACCTCAATTTACCCGAGGAAAGATATAAACGAGAATTGTAAAGGAGAACTTTTTGACTGGTTCAAATGTCTTTCGAATAATCGATTTATCATGAAATATTTTGTTTTCTCCTTGTAAATTTTCGCACTCTGGTAAGAATCATTACGAATTTATTCTAACTCATTGAGTTGCAGTCTACGGTTATCAACAGCAGTTGGTAGGTCAAAGTTTAGCCGTTTAATGGCCCAATAATCTCGGTGTTCTAATTCCACGGGCAAATGGCAGGCTTTACCAAGACAAGTCTATACGAAGACATCCCAAGTGGAGTCTTAAAATCAGTTCGGTAAGCCCACAAAGCTTCTACTAAGCGCAAAGACCAATCTTTTCGGGCAGGGTTTACGGTCTTTTCTAAAATCTGTTTAATTTTCCTATTAGACACTTCAACTTGGCCGCAAGTTTGTGGGTGATAAGGTGTAGAAACCTTATGGATAATGGAGTATTTATTCATTGGAGTCTCAAAAGACCGGTTACAAAAATGGGAACCTCCATCACTAATGATTGCTCTAGGCATACCAAATCGAGAGAAAATATTGTCTCTAACAAACTTGATCACAACGTGGCTATCATTTGTCTTGGTAGCGATTGCTTCTACCCACTTAGACACATAGTCAACATCTAATAAGATGTAAAAGTTTCCATAGGAATTGACAAAAGGACCCATAAAATATATACCCCACACATCAAATATTTCTATAGGACTAAGTGGCATCATATTACGTCGGGTCATCTTTCCTAGCTTTTGACATCTATCACAACTTTGAAAAAATAGGTGGGAGTCCTTAAACGAGTTGGCCAATAAAGACCGGATTGCAAAACCTTTCGCACTTGTTTTCTTAGAACTAAAGTAACCCCCACAAGCTCCGAATGACAAAAAGTCAGGACACTGGAGATTTCGCTGTCAAGAATACAACGACGGATGATCTGATCATGGAAATATTTGAATAAGTATGGATCATCCCAGAAAAAGTATTTTACCTCAGACAAGAATTTAGCTCTATCCTGTTTAGACCAATGGTCATGCATTTGACCAGTTACCAAATAATTGACAATGTCTGCAAACCAGGGTAACAAAGAGATGGAAAATAATTGTTCATCGGGGAACGTATCAATGATCGGTTTCTCATCATCTCTCGTCTCATCAAGGATACGGGATAAATGGTCAGCTACTACATTTTCAGACCCTTTCTTATCACAAATATCTAGAGTAAATTATTAGAACAATAATACCCATCTAATCAGCCGAGGTTTGGAGTCCTTCTTGGAAAGGAGATATTTGAGTATGACATGATCAAAATAGACTATGACCTTATACCCTAGGAGATATGATGTAAATTTCTCCAAAGCAAAAACGATGGCTAACATTTCTTTCTCAGTGGTTGTGTAGTTCAACTGGGCATCGTTTAGGGTCCTACTAGCATAATAAATCACACTAGGTGCTTTATCACGTCGTTGGCCAAGGACAGCACCAACCGCATATAATCGGACGCATCACACATAAGTTCAAATGGGAGGTCCCAATCGGGTGGTTGGATGATAAAGGCGAAAGTCAACAATGATTTTAGCTTCTCAAAAGCTGCAACACAAGGCTTCATCAAATACAAAGGCGGTATCTTTAGCAAGTAGGTTCGACGAGGGTAAAGCAATCTTGCTAAAGTCTTTGATGAAACGACGATAAAATCCGGCATGGCCAAGGAAATATCTAACATCTCGTTACATTCTTAGGTGGTCTTAATTTAGAAATTAGTGCAACCTTGGCTTTATCAACTGTTCCTTTAAAGGACACCACATGTCCTAACACTATTCCAGATTTAACCATAAAATGACACTTTTCCCAATTAAGGACTAAGTTCTTTTGTTTACAACGTTCTAGAACTAGTGTAAGGTGATGCAAGCATTCATCGAATGAAGATCCAAAAACCGAAAAATCGTCCATAAAGACCTCGAGAAATCACTCAACCATGTCCGAAAAGATACTTAGCATGCAACGTTGGAATGTTGTGGGTGCATTACACAACCCAAAAGGCATACGCACTGTAAGCAAAAGTACCAAATGGACATGTGAAGGTTGTTTTCTCCTGGTCCTCTGGTGCTATAGGGATTTGGTTATAACCAGTATCCATATAGGAAACAATAATGGTCGTGGCCGACTAATCTTTCTAACATCTCGGGTCGATGAATGGTAGAGGAAAGTGGTCTTTCCTATTTGCTTTGAGTTCAGCTTACGGTAGTCTATACAAACTCTCCACCCGGTAGTAACACGGGTAGGGATCGATTCATTATTCTCATTCGCAACTACGGTAATCCCGGACTTTTTAGGACAACTCGGACAGACTCGACCCATTTACTATCGGATATGGGGTATATTATACCCGCATCTAATAACTTAAGCACCTCGGATTTTAACAACTTCCTTCATATTAGGATTCAAACGTCTCTGCATTTCTCTTGAGGTTTTGGTACCATCTTCTGGTAGATGTGGTGCATACAATCGCCAGACTAATTCCTTTCAAATCGCTATAGTCCACCCTATTGCGGTCTTGTGCTCTCTAAGAACACTAACTAGTCTACTTTCCGATCGGGCTCCAAGTCGAAGCAATTATGGCGGGAAGAGTATTCTCATTACCAAGAAATACATATTTTAGTGTATCCGGTAGCGGCTTAAATTCAAGGGCGGGTGCTTTAACTGATGATGGGAGGGGTTTATCTATGGTTGGCGGAAGAGGTTCTGGTTTACGCTGCCATTTTCCATAATTCATTAATGGCGCAGAATCTAACAATGCATTAACTTCTTCAAAATGACTATCCTCATCATAGTAGGCTCCAAAGTGGGCCAAGCACGCCTCTAAAGGATCACTAACACTATTTGTGGTAAAAGTATTCTCAACTAAAGAATCAATCATGCATATAGACTCATAGTGTTCGGGGTCCGGGGCTTGTAACGCCTAAAAACGTTCACGAGAGATTTTCGATTTCCAAAGGAAAATTCTACTAGGCCGTTTGATAATGTATGACCGCATTTGCGGTGGCTAGAAACCGGACGACCTAGGATGATTGGGATATTGATATCTTGACTAGAGATAGGTTGAGTGTCTAAAATCACAAAGTCAACTGGATAGATAAAGTTTTCTACCTGAACCAAAACGTCATTAATAATTCCACGTGGGATTTTGACTGACCTATCGGCTAACTGTAGTGTTGTCCTAGTTGGTTTCATCTCACCTAGCCCAAGTTGTTCATATACCGAGAACGGTAAAAGATTCACACTAGCTCTAAGATCTAATAGAGCATTGTTTATTGTTTGGGTACCTATGACACATGTGACAGTAGGACAACCAGGATCTTTAAATTTGACCGGGTACTTTTGTGAGATTATGGAACTAACTTGTTGGGTTAAAAATTCCTTTTTATGGACACTCGTGTCTCTCTTGACAGTGCACATTTATTTTAGGAACTTGGCCATAGCCGGTACATGTTTTATTGCATCTAATAAGGGCAGTTTGACCTTAACTTGCTTAAAGATGTCTAGGATTTCAGCATATGTACTAGGCTTTTTCTTAGCTAGTCTTTGAGGAAAGGGAGCAGGTGGTATGTACACTCTCTCAGGGATAGCTTCCTCACTTGGACTTTTAGCATTCTCATGCCCATTAGGGTCTTTAGACGAAGTTTGGTCAACCTCAGTCTCTTCAACTGGACTACTATCCTTAGGTGGTGCTACCGAGTTCTCTAGAGTTTTACCACTCCTAAGGGTGATAACTGCTTTGACATGTTCGTTGTGGTTAGAACTACCCTGATCCATTAACCCGGTTAACTCCTTTTGGATTCGTAGTCGGTTGGCTAGGAAATCTCCTATTCTCCCTATCATTTAACCTAGGTTCGAAAGTTGACTTATTTGAGTCTCTAAGTTGGCAATAGCTCGGTCACTGTTTTGTTGGTTACGCTGACTCAACAAGATAAAGTCATCGAATTTTTGGTTACTCTGGAAAACACTTTGGGACAAGAGTTTCATAGATTTATCTAAAGATATCATCTTAGGATCAACTGTACTTTGTTCTTGAGGTTGATTCCTATGAAAACCTGGTGGTGTATTGCTAGATGGGCCACCCTGATGGGCACCTTTAGACCACGAAAAATTAGGGTTATGTCTCCAAACAGGGTTATAGGTATTAGAGTATGGATAAAACTTGGGTCGACCCTCATATCTAGTGTTCATACCTCCATGTAGGACACTAACACAGTCACGGTAGTTTCGGTTGGGTAAAACAAGGGGCACCGAGGTCCAAAGATTATGACTTTGGTCACCACAAATGGTACATGGATAAGTTACGGGCTCACTTTTACAACTCATAGTATGGTTGGACCCTTGGTTCATCTCTAAGGCCTCTAGACGCCTAAGGATATCGGACCCATTTTCAACTCTATTGACCCTATGGATAAGGTTCCTAGTTATTTCTGGCTCCCTCATTGAAGCCCATTGACGAGTCTTTTTAACTAACTCGATGAACTCGTCAAAATATTCATCCAGGTCTTGATGGGTAAATTCTCCACCACTCATTGTTTCTACCTGCATTCGGGTTTCACTATCAAGGCCCTCATATAATATTTGGGCCATGTGGGCTTTATCAAAGCCGTGATGTGGGCATTGGTATAAAAATTTATTAAAGCTTTCTACATAATCGTGTAGGTGTTCACCTAATTTCTCGCTAAAGGTTTGAATAGACCGGATCGTCGAGCAATGCAGTCTTATGGTGTGGGTAGAATTTCTTAACGAAAACCTCTACAAGTCCATCCCATGTAGTGATTGTTTTGGAAGGAATGATATGATACCACTCACCGGCTCTCTCTTCTAGGGAAAAGGGAAACAAACACAACCTAACATCGTCTTTGGTGACATTGGATAACTCATGGTGTCACAAATCATCTCAAAGTCACGGATATGGGTATATGGGTTTTCATTGTCTATCCCCCTAAACTTACGCAGCATGCCAAATGTCCCAGGTTTAATGTCAAACTTAACGGTAGTGGACGGTAAAACAACCCCAGGTTCACGTATCACTCTAGATGGGTTCAAACGGTCCCTAAGGGTCTTGGTTGGCGGGACTTCACCCTCATCATTTTCATTAACCATTTTGGCAAAAATAGAAGTATCACCTATATCTGTGTAGCGGGTTGGTGTCAAATTAAAAAGGTCGTTTTCCTCAAGTCTATCTCCTATCCGTTTCCAACGTCGCATACACAAGCAAGAATACTAGTGAAGCAAGAAAATCGTGCACATGCAAATGCAGGGTTTACTAAATTAGGTAAGCTTGGGTTACCTCAGCAAAAATATACCTAAAGGTACAAGGTGAGGCTTTTGGAATTTCTACCAGTAACTCCCAAATGGCCCAAGGCACGGTTCAAATAAGTACTTTTCCCACGGGTTTCCTAAATTCGGTAATCCGACGATGCAATTGGTGTGTGCAACGTGTATTTTTTGTTTGAATTTTTTTTTAAAAAAAGAAGAAATAACTATACACAAAAAAGAAATAAAACCTAAAAATAATGAAATTTTGGGTTTTGTTACTTACCTCTTTTGGTAGGCAATTCCACAATAAATATAGAATATTACCTGCACAATAAAAACAAGAAAAATACCCAAGTAAAATCAAAAAAATTAAATTAAGTTAAATTAAACAAAAACTGAACTAAAAGAAAAATAAAAAAAAAAATCTAAAACCTAACCTAAAGGCAAGTCCGCGTCGGCGGCGCCAAAAACTGATGTAGTTTTTACAAGTGGTAAGAAAGATTCGTTGCTCGGACTCTTTTTTAAAGATTTGGTTTTTTGATTATTAAAAGAAAATACTAAGACAAACTAATTAAAATTGATTTTTGTTACCAAGGAGAGATGAGTCTAGGGTTTTGGATTCCACTACTTCTAATTTTTGTAAACTCAATAACAATTTCTTTGACAATTACTCCTATTTTACTCAAAATAGTTTCGAACTCAATCTCATGCTTTGGAAAATATAACGTTACAAGATATTTTTTTTATGACTCTTCCCACTATTTTAAGGCCTAATCCTCCTTCGCTTATAAAAGAACGGTAGAAACTACCCAAAACAATTATTACGAAGCATGTAAAGAAGAGAGAATTTTTAGACAAATTGAAAACACAAATATGGAGTAAATATGCCAAAGAAATTAATTACTAAATATTACCCATCAAAAATAGTTTCCTCCAAAACCCTAGAGAATAGATTTAGCTACTCATTGATCGAAAATTTCATTAATCATTGTATTAAAAATAATAATAAAAATGCTTACAATGATTTCCAGTCGCTAAAGGAGTTTAACACTGAATTGAGCACCTTAGTGAATAAACGACCGTGTCTGAGGGTCCTTTGTTTTCTACTGTTTGAAGAACGATAGAGGATTCTCTGTCGTTGTATCTAAGACTTGCCTCGACCGTTTTTGATAGGTATTGTTCTTCGTGTTCTTGAGTTTTGCGCGCGGAGTAACTTTACGTGACTTGTGATTTTTTGATTCCTAGCTCTATATTTCTTCTCCAAGGTATCTGTCTGCCTTCTCTAGGGTCCCACCATCTCTTTTATACTCAACAGGGCCTTCGAATCTCTTGAAATAACTCCCATTGATCTCCTTTCCTTTTTTTCTTCTTCACGGCCAAGTTACGGGATTCTTTCTTTGTTTTGAGAATTATTTCCATGTCTTTCTTCTTCACACGTCTTCTGGTGATGTGCATGGTCCAATCACGTTGCCAGTACAAGCTAAACTCATACATATATACGTCACCACTTCCAATAATAGAGAATCATACCCGATATACAATGACCTCCCTGTTTTACTTAAAGTACGTGGAAACTTCATTTTCTTGAATCCAAGACTCTTACCAAGTCTCGTTTGAATGAAACAGTGCCTAAACCAACACTAGTCCGTCATTGAGTCTTGCCCGATACTCCTCCAATTCTCTAACAAACCCGAAACAAACCCTCTCCTCTGTTTTGCATCAAACATGTTATCCAGCCCAAGCGTGTCGAACAAATCACCCATATACACCCTGTTTACTCTTAACATGCCTATTGCAAATAAATCCATCGATTGAATCTCATCAATTCTCGGTCATAATTCGAACCCTAAATCTGGTTCATGAAGAACAATTTTCCGGCCAAAATCGATGAACCCTGATTCATCTTTTACCAATTATCTAGCCAATTCTGTTCGAAACAAAGACCATTACCAGCCCTATTTAGACCTTAGGAACAAACCCATTCAATTCCAGCGATTCAATCTCAATAAACACCATCAAATCTTCAACCCTAATTAACGTCCTCTTTTCCGCCAAAATTCAAAATTCAAAAGGAGAAGATGACTTTCCCTTATCCCACGGTGTCCCTTTAGCAATTTGGGCTACGTTTAGCAATTTAAAGGCTGCGAATAGCAATTTTGGGGTACAAAGATGACTTTTGGGCTGTATATAGTGAAAAACTCCTGGGTGACTTTATCAACTCCTCTGGGACATTTCTGGGGATGACTTTAACACTTTTCTGGGTGCTTTTAGTAGTTTCTCGAGCAACTATCTCTTATCTCTCATATTTACTTCTTTTCTTCAATTTTTATACATCACTAAGGCTGTAACATGCTTTTCAAACATAATCGCATCACTAAATCCGACATGCCTTTCAAATAGAAAAGAAGTAAATAATGAGAAATAAGTCGCCTCCAACAGTAGTTGCACATGAAATGACACTTTAGCCCCTTTTAAGCGACGTTTCCTCTTCTTCGCTCCAAAGTACCTAAAACTCAAAATCAAATAAAAGATACATAATTTACAAGAAAACATAACAAATAAAGCATAAACAATAGATAAATATCAAGGTGTTTTAGACACCTATCAATAAACTTTGTATAAGATGCATGATTAAGGACTTATCTGTTTATGCTATGTGAAAGCTAAAAGCTAGTCAAAGCCGTGTATTCTTGCTAATGCCTTGAAAGATTCTGTAGAAAGCTAGATAGACTATTAAACACCATCATATCATTCATGAGAGAAATTGCTAGGTTAGAATAAATTTAGCTTCATTTCTAATTTTCTATCTTCTCGATTAACTTTTGTGTATACATTCATTTAAACTCGGGATCCTCGGATGTACCTCGTAGGACCAGGACCATCGCAGAAGTTTAAATTAGGGCATGATGGTAGGGTTTATCTTTGTGGGGTAGTGGAAAACCTCATTTTCACGCCTTCATGGCCGAGAAGAAGTAGGGTTCTTTAAGGATGTACCAAAGACATGACTCTACGACGGAATGCGCTACTCCTTTATAGGATCGCAGGAGGATTGTGGTGGAATGGTCACCATGTTGGCGATGATACCAAAGGGAATCCAAAGTTTCAAGTATCTTCCGGATGAGCAATTAAATGAATATGGCACTGTTGTAAGTGATGGTTATAATGTGGATGATGATGATCCTTTTATTATGATTGGGATTCATCATTCGAAGATGATGAAATGAAAGATTAGTAATGGCCAGGTTTAATGTCTACTTAAAAGGTTAAAAACTTGGTTGACCTTTTTTTTATTTTTTAAGAATAACAAGTAATGGCCACGTTTAATGTCTGTGGATTAACGGTATTGATTTTTATTTTAACTTTATAATACTCTATTTTCTCTTTCTAGTTTGTTTTTTCTTGAAAACTATCTGATGACATACACTCTCTTGGCTTGTAACATGCCAATGACTAACAATTGCATATTCATGATTTCTGAGTTTTTTATATATATATATATATATATATATATATATAAGACTAGCTAAATTTTAACCTACAAAATTAGCTTTCTTGAAAAATGAACATAAGTGAGCTTCACAAATTCTAACACACAGACAGATCAAATATTAACCGATTTGTGAGAAAAAAGGTTCAGCATGCATCTTGAATGTTTGAACATCACACAAGATATTCCGGGGATATCTTGAAAGGTGAATATGGAAAAGGCTTTCGACAATGTGGACTGAAATTCTCTTCTCATGGTTGTGCACAAACATGGATTTGGGACTAGGTGGCTCATTTCTCGATTTTGGTTAACGGTTCTTCTTCAACTGATAGAACTGAAAATTAAACAAACATTTTCTTTTTTCATTCCTAGTGTAGAAATTCTATTGAAATTGATTAATGAGATAGGTTGCATGGGTTTCTAATACTGATGAATCTATAGATGGATAAATATCTTTCTCCTCTTCGGACATGTGTTTAGACACTGATGTTCCTAGGAATCGAAAACAGAATCAGTATGCCAAGTTGCCAACAGTAAAGATTCAAAGAAAATTACCACGAACACAAAACTTATAGCAATAAATCAAAGGGAAAATTAATAAAGTAGCCAGGTTCCTACCATATATTTAATAAACCGGCCAAAAAATTCAAATCTTTTATAAAGTGGCCTTTCCGTTAGATATAACACATGGTCCCACTAAGATGGTCCACCTAGCTGACTTAGTCAATTCTGGGACTTAAAATTACCAATATATCCTCGCCCTTATTATATGTGATTGTAGCCGGATATGAAAGAGATGTTTCTGTTGCGTCAACGGCGAAATCAAAGAATCTTCACCAACAATTTTCTCAAAAGAATAAGCCTCTTCTTTTCTATTTTGTATTGTTCATAAATATTTTTATCTGGAAGTGCTACGTGAAAAATTTTCATTTTTTTTCATGAAACTAGGGTTTTTTCGTCAACAGAGATTGCTACAACTCATTTATGATGTTTGACGAAGGGGATTGTGATGGTCTCTGATTTCAAGTGAGATAAGGAAATAGTAGAAGAATGGGTTGTTGTTGGACTTGAAGATTGAGCCAGAAATCAGTTAAGGAAGTGGATGTTGCCACTGAAGTATGGTGAAGATTAATGGGTTATTTTTCCGGTGATTTAATGGAGAACAACATTTGAGCTTTTTTAATTTTGATTTGATATGATTTTGTTAATTTGGCATGATCGACAGAGATTGTATTTGTTATTTCATGTTGATTTTTCGTCAAATTTCGAGGGTTCCAATTAAGGCTTCAATTGGTAGATCTATTTAATTTCAGTATGAGTTAATTTGAGTTATTTTGAAAATTAGGCTTCATGATATTAATTTATCAGATTCAATTTGGGGAAGAACATCTTTCATTTTGTAAAGAAGAATATGAACTGGTTATTGTTTTAACTCGGTAGTGATTCGGACTCTTAAGCTACTTAACTAGGTCCAATCTAGTGAGTTCATAAGGGGTTTAATGTCCTTTCCTAAGTAGGATAACTGACACTAGGCAATTAACTGTCGTTACCCGTTTTTTTGAAAAACGGGACGGAAAATGTCAAACTCGGGCATTTTATATAAAGATTTGAAAAAACGGCCACTTTCTGAAATATAGTGCAAATATACAATTGTTGATGGTGGTTTTTAGCTTAGGGTTAAAATTGTAAAACCTTGAATCTGATGTGACGTCACTCTGTTCGGAAACGGAGCGATGAGTGTCAACCTCTCCACTGGCATCTTTATTGAGTCGTTCAATATGTTTACATGAAATTTATCCAGACTGGCGCATGTAGCAACTGCCCCAGATGGCCTATAAATTTCGGCACTTTGCCTATACTACTTATTAATATGAGACTCATTGAGTACTTTTCCCCGTGGTATGTTCCCCCACAGAGAACCCTTAATATCGGTATGGCATGACCGATTCGTGTTCACTCCCACAGAGTATCACGGATTTCCAAGTACCAAAAGTTAAGACCCTTGCAAAAATGCTCAGTCAGAAAGCACACCGCGCTCTATAAATAAGGAATTTTGTGCCAGCACATAAAATTCAATCAACTTTGTGATAACTCACAAAACCCATGAACCTAACTAATTTGAAAAATTAGGGTTTTGCGCCTTGCGAGATATTAGACCCTATTGGTCGAGACTATGCTTAAAAACTAAGCAATTAATCCGTTGTGGATTAGTAGGAGCAAGGTCCTACCCAAAATCGTAAAACAGAATAACGGAGCCGCGGAGTAGGAGAAGCAATAAGAGGAGCGTAGCCGGGCCATAGGCTAGCCGGGCGCCACTTGGCCACGCCCCATGCTACCTAACCGGCCCTTATTTCTTTGTCGACCTATCCTGGTCTCATCAAACCCGCCACGCGCACCAATAGGGTAGCCACGCCCGTGCTTATCCGACCCCCCTACTTTCATTGACCAATCAGGTTACTCTAAACCTGCCACAACCTTAAAAGAGATGGAAATTGTGTCAAGAGGTTTCCATACTAAGTTGGCTTCCCAAAACCATGCCAACGGCATGCCAAACATGCCAAAAAACGCGCATGCCGTGCACACATGTCAAACGACATGCCAAACATGCCAGGCGCACATGCCAAACGGGAGTTGGAGCTTGCAGTGAGAATAATGTCTTCCACATAGAGTAAGAGAAGAAGAAAATCACCTTCACAAACATATATATGAATAAGGAATAATCAGAATCACTCACTGAGTCATTGTGAAGCCAAAGTTGATTAGAAAGCCACTAAACTTCTCAAACCAAGCCCTAGGTGCTTGTTTGACACCATATAAGGACTTGTTGAGCTTACATACATAGTATGGTTTGTCAAGATCTACAAAACCTTGGGGTTTCTTCATGTAGATTAGCTTTCATGCAAGTTTTCATGCAAAAAGCATTGGAGATATCCAAGTTGTGTGATGCTCCAGTTTTTTGTAAAAACTATAGTTAGAAGAGTTCTTATTGTACTGGGTTTCACAACAGGACTGAATGTTTCATTGTAATCTAGTTCATCTACCTTATGATACCCCTTATCCACCAGTCTAGATTTGAGCCTCTTAATACTTCCATCAGCTTTATACTTAATCTTGTATACCCATTTGCATCCTAGAATATTCATGGATAGATGAGGCTTAACCAAAGACCAAGTATCACTGTCTTTTAGAGAAACAACTTCTTCAACCATGGAGTGCATTCAGTTAGGATCATTGGCTGTAGCTTCAAATGACTAGGGTTCTTGTGGTTTAGTCAACTCAGTGTTGAAGGTAGAATGAAATAGATGAGAAACATTGTAGTGGGTGACATAATCTAGAAGGTATGTAGGTTTGTGAACTCCCACTTTTGATCCGGGTTACCATATAGTGAGTCAAAGGCGGTGGAGTTGGCAACCGGGGGCTTGCAGGGTAGGTGGCCGGAGTCATTATCATATGAAGTGTATTCATCACCACCACAAATGAATGGGTCATCAACATTCTCAAGAGGTGGTAGGGTATTGAGTAATATGAGAGCTGGTGAATGAGGTACACATATGGGTGGTGGGTTATTAGAGTTGTTGAGTTAATGTAGGTACAAAAAGGGAAACTTGATTCATCAAATATGACATGCCTAGAGATGAAAGTCTTTTTAGAGGCATTATCATAGCACTTGTAACCCTTGTGCATAGGACTGTACCCAATAAAAATGCACTTAGCAGATTTTGGACTTAATTTATCCTTCCTAGTAGGGCATAGAAAGGGATAGCAGGTACGTCCATAAACTGTAATAGAGGAAAAATCACTTATAAAGTAGTACCTCATAAGGGATTTTAAAGTTAAGTAACTTGGAAGGATCCCGTTGATAACAAAAGTAGCAGCTAAGTCATACCAAAAATTCTTGGGCATGCATGCTTGAATAGACACTGTAGTACCCATTTAAGTAATGTGCCTGTGTTTCCTCTCAGCAACTCCGTTTTGTTGAGGGGTATTGAGACAATAAGTACAAACTGTAATACCAGATTCTCCCAAGAAATTCTTGAATTGGCCCTTGACTAATTCATAAGCTCCATCTGTCTCTAAACATTTTGATAGTTTGAGATAACATATTCTCATTGAGTCTTTTGAAATGTTGAAAGCAAACCAAACATTCATCTCTCGTGGTCATGGGATAGATCCAATTAAACTTGTTGAAGTCATCTATGAAGAGTATATAGTACTTGTACCCCAAAGTAGAGACCATTTTCTCCACTTCCCGGATAAGAAGGATTTAGTATCACCAACCGTAATGCATACGGTGGTGGTGGGATGCTTCCATCTATAAATCCAAACATATATATACCGATAAGAATATATTTTATTTTGTTTTTTCACACCAAATAGTTGTTCTCAGTAAGTTTTCCGAGACAAAACTCACAATGGTGTTAAACGACAAAGATTGAAAGGTAAACTCAAATTCTGGTGGTTGTGGTGGGTTAGGGGTGTACCAAGAGCACCTTCGGGATATCATTATCACTTGTTGTAGCCATATAGGAGGTCTTTTTCAAACATTGGTAATGAAAGTGATTGTTCAATGATTTCAAACACTGATCCCGAAGAAAAAATTAATGATTTCCTTCTGATACCATGTAGGAACAGAGATATTAATGACGTAAGCAGAGATATCAATGTTTGATAATGATTGATCAGAGGTATTGAGTAATAAATGTTAGACAGGGATATTGATAATTATAAGTTGTATTGATAAGACCAGAGATATTAAGAGATGACCAGGCGGTAGTACATAGCGTGACTTATATAACAGTCACTACAAGAGAAAAAGAAAGACAAAACCTAAAGGAATATCCTAGGTTTATGCTAGTAAGAAGTAGACAAAGGACTATACCGTAAGTGACTCATACGCTTACGGAGACGGATAATATGAAATTCAGTAAATCTAACAGGATACAAAAGATTTAATGGTTCTTTGGCAATCATCAAAACACAAGAATATGCAGTATAAGCCTAATCAATTGGATGACCTTTTTTTTTTTGGGATTTTTTATAAAGTGCCCATGTGGGCAAATGCATTTAAGAAAATGCCTCAGTTTTTTTCAAAATTAATTAGATGCCCATCGATTGACCTTTTCCGTCCCGTTTTTTCAAAAAAGCGGGTAATGGACGTTAATGACATGTGGCAATAAATCGTACATGTTGAAAGACCTTATAGCCCCGAATCAGTTATAACCGATCTGGAACAGTGACTCAGTACAAAACCGGCTCATGTACTCCTCACGTGCAAACTTTAGTAACGGTCGGCTAACACGTGTCACCATCTTGTATGGAAAAATGGACGGCACAGATTTGACCCCCTTTTGTAACAGTCTTATTCTCATTGAATCTGTATAAAATCAGTGGTGAACCCAAAATTCATCCAAATCATACACAATAACATACACAAACATGAGCAGAAGTGTGAAACATTCTCCTAGTAGTAGTAGAAACAACAACATCAAGGTTAGTGAGGAAAAACAGGCAAATATATGTTCAATTTGTGATGTTGGTAGCCATGAATCAAAGGTTTGTCCTGGATGTAATCTAGGTGTAAACACATACCTTGTAATGGCATAAGGCAATTACTTAGATCAAACACAAGAGAAACAGATGGTAAAATGTTCTTCAGGTGCTCAAATCCTACCTGCACATACTTTGAATGGTTTGCTTTAGCCATTGATGCAGTCACAAGTGCTGACATCAAGCTACCTGCTGAGATATGTTGCTGTGCTTGTGGAGAAGCTGCTCACTCCTTCAACAACTACCCATTGCATAATCTGCAGTGCTTCAAAACTCATTGCAAATCAAGGATGAATCTGAATATATATAAAAATGAGCATAACTTCAACATACCTTTCCTATCTTGCATAGATTGTGATGCTTTTAGATGGGTTTCTGACCACCTATTCATTGCTGCAAAAAACAATGTTAGGCATTCAAGTATTCAAGTCAAAGAAATATGTAAGGATTTCACAAAAAAAATTACAATGTAATCTGCAATATTGCTTTGAACTAATAAACTTCATTAATATTAAAAGGTACTTCAAACTAAACATAACAACATTGTTTTGTCACCACTAAACCAAATGGACAGAAAGCATTTGAAAAAAGATAAGAAAAAAAAAAAGAAAGGATGACAGATCCAACACTAAAAACACATAGACACACAACCCTTACTTCTTCTTCTTTCCCTTCTTTCCCTTTGCATTTGAAACAGTAGCAATGTTTTGGGACATATAGCCAATACCAGCAAAATCTTGACTGAAAGTTTGGGTGTTGCTATGTCATGCGGATGCATTACTTTGAGTGTTTGGTACTGGAGGTGGATTTCCATGTGCAGAAGACTCACCAAAATATGATGCTTTCCCTTGCTTATTTGCTCTGCCCCTTGCAGTCTTTGGTTTCAGTCTATCTGTGTTTGTGAAGGAGAAATCAAGCATCACACACGCTTCTTGGCCTATATGCAACAGTTCTTACCAACATCACCACCTTTACAAGTTCTCTCGTTGTGACCATCTGTGGATCCACACTTAGTACACCTCCTTTTCTTCACCTCACCTTGAGGTTCATCATAACTTCTCCTTCTCTTTTTTTGGAGGTCTGCCAGGCTTTCTTTGGTTGGGAGGGTGGAAAATCTTGTTATCCATTGGTGGCTGCAAGGGGTGAAAAGTTCAGAGAGAAGAGAAGAGAATAAATAAGATGAGATCACTACACCAAATTCTGGGATTAGTAACAGAACTGAGTCGTTACTAAAACGGGTTGTAACGGCTCTTGCCTGTTGCAAAAGTGGGTGTTACATTTTTTTTGTAACGGCAATGGAGCCGTTACGAATTCTGGCTATAACGGCCATAGTAACAGCTGCGAGCCGTTACCAATTGACACGTGGTAACAGCTCTGGTCCGTTACGAATTTTTTTGTAACAACGAGGTCGTAACATGCCAAAACCGTTACTACGTGGCAAATTAGTAACACGCCACAGCCTTTACTACGTGGCAAGTTGTAACATCTTACAGCCGTTACGAATTTTTTCGCAACAGCAAAAAAATTACTGTCGGTCAACATTGAACTGGTCAAAATTGGTCAATGTTGACCGGCAGTTCATTTTCTGCCGACCAATTTTGACCAAGTTGACTGGAAGTTCATTTTCTGCCGGAATTCCAAATATTCTACGTACTCATTCATCATCCACATTCACATTCATATCAAATCCATTCATCACATTCATATAAAGATTTTTGTTAGAGGGAGAGCAAAAACGGATCCGAGGAGCAAAAATCGTATTCAACTCGATAACTAGGACCGATTCCAAGTATTCTTATGAGTCGGACTAAGCTATTGTTCATACGAATCTAAAGCAAAAATTCTCAATGAACTAAAAAAAAAACTACAAATCAACCGCAACTTTCACACATCTTAAAACTGTGGGCCCAAAACTGCCCCCTGCACTTCTCCAGGAGAGGGATCCACTATCCCCGTCTCTAGGTGTTTTTAAGGTGGTTTTTTTAAGCGGTCACATCAAACCATTGTATCCAAAGCTGAAATGCGTCGTCCAACCCGTGGACCATACGGCTAGAGTGAGAATATGAGATAGAGGAGGTGGGACCCACACTTTCTTCACCCCTGCGAACCGCTGAGTCATAAGGGAATACCCTTTTTTCCCTTATCGGGACACACCGTGCGACCAGCCCGCCGTGAGTGTATCATTTTCGGTATCCAAAGACCCTTGAGCACCTACAGTCAGTAAAAAAGGGTTGACTTCTTTAGAACTCATTCCCCACAAATAAAATACTTCCATATTTTTCGTGAAAACCGTAACGTGAAACAAATATCTGACACACTGACTCATTTGATCGACTGTTTTGGCATTTACATTGAATATATTTTGGCATGGACCCGAATCAGTGGCACCATCATCACATACACTATTACGCCTTAGGCTTAGTCCTATGGGCTAGATATCTAGCTGCTAGATTGGCCATCCATGTTAGCATGGGCAACCTTCTAAGTCTTATGTGTTAGATACCTAGCATCTAGATTGGTTATCCACGTCATCTGGGACCACTATAGAACGCTGAACGGTTCAGCGTTTTAAATCTCAGCCGTTAGATCATAAAATTTATCTCCAAGCGCTGAACCGTTCAGCGTTAAAAACATTTTTTGAGCGCTGAACCATTCAGCGCTTCAATCTCGCTGATAATTGAACTGCGAGCACTTGCTAGGAGAGAGAACTATCAACTGCTAGTGTTAACTTTTTTCCCACGCTTTTTTCATGATTTGCAACACTTTTAGGCCAATCTAGCAGTTCAATCTAGCCTATAGGAATTAGCCGTAACATGTTTACTTACACTACAGTTGCAATTGGATGCGTCAATCAGTTATTCTAACTCAAAAACATTTATTCGGCAGACTGAAATGAACATGTAATGAGATACATGAACACATATTTTACTTTCCGTACTCCTTTTTCTCTTATTTATCAAGTTTTACAACACCCCTGATAGGGGGTGCCACATTATTTGAGAGCGTTAACCGAGGATATTCCAACATTTTGAAAATATTTCTTTTAAAACTATTGTCGACATTGCTAGTGAATTTTCAAAATATTTCTTTGTTTATCTTGTTTAATATTCCAACATTTTGAAGTTTGTTCTCATTCATTCGGAACAAATTTTCTCATCGTGTCGTGTCGCGGGCTGTCGCGTCGTGTCCGCGTCTACGCGTCCGCGTACTGTGCAACCCAGATTCGGTACAAACTTTCTAATCGAATCCATCAGTCGTTCACGGTTCACCACTCAACAAACTTTCTGTCATGATTTCGTATCAAACTAAAGAAAGAAAAGCTCGGAATATGTACAGCTTAATTATGTTATCAAAATGTCCCAAGTCCCCACTAACCACATCAATCAAATCCACCGAAAATACATATTTTGTGGTACCCCATATTTGGAAGTGCTTTTTGAAATGCAGCGGGGAGGTCGGGTCTTGAGCTGGGGTAAGTCAGGTCCAGCTTAATTATGTTATCAGGTACTTTGCAATCTGTATATTCTTGTAGATCCTGCAACCACTGAGTAGAGCACGCCATATAACATCGTTTGGTTTCACCCGTAATGGTCTGAATGAGCTGTTGTGCTTCATCCAGTAACCCCGCCTGACTCAATAGATCGACCATACACCCGTAATGTTTGATGTTAGATTCAATTTCACAAGATAGAACCATGTAATCGAAATAATGACGGCCTTCTTTGACCATCCCGGTGTGGCTACAAGCACAAAGTACACCAAGAAACGTTACTTCGTCAGGTCTCACTCCCGCAGTTAGCATCCATCTGAAGACACGTAGTGCTTCCGCTATGCAACCTTGTTTCGCAATGCCTACAATCATAGTATTCCAGGAAATCAAACTTTTGAGCGGCATACCTCTGAAAGCTCTATAAGCTTCTTCAATTGCTCCACAACTTGCGTACATGTGAACCCTTTGCTATGTACGAGTGAATTCGTCTTCCTAATTTCAAGTCTCCCAATTCGGCACAAGCCGATAAGGCTGCCCACCATCGCGACCTGATCCAGCTCCATACCTGCTCTTTGCATTCCACCAAACAACATCAACGCTAGCTCACATCTCCCGCTGCGCGCGTAACCAGAAATCATGGTTGTCCAGGAAACAACATTCTTCTCCGGGATTTCTTCGAACAATATCTGCGCTTCGTCTACTCTGCCAGACCTGAAATGCAACGAAAGCATCAAATTATGAGTAGTAAAATCACGAGCATATGGGAAAAGAACTTCGAACTTCTGTTACAAAACGACGTCTGTGTTTGGGATATCGGAGAGAGAAAAAACAAAAACCAATTGGCAAGGTTGGTGCGACCCGACGATTACTGGATAGTAAGGCACCCTGAGCCTGGCCACATTTAGGCGGCATTGGAGTACTCATAGAGTACCCCAGGACAGAATGCTACCCGTAACTCACCTCATATACATGCATATACGAGTTGAATGGCCGAGACCCAGACCTAGGGAAGTATTTCCAAGGGTAATCAAGGTTTCCATGCCTTGCCAATTGGCGATAGTAAGTCTCCAAGTCTTTCCTTATAAACTATATTATAAGTCTTGAAATAACCGATGTGGGATTATTAATTTGCAAATTGTACCTAAAAAAAGGAAAGGAAATAGGGGCCAAGAAGATTATCCGGCAGGCTGAAAAGACGGGCCGTAACTAAATCTGTATGACCCGTAACTATGACCCCCACCAAAAAAGCCCAGGCCGTTATAAAGACGAGGAAGCCTTTGTCCTAGTGGCTCCACTTCCATGTTAACGCCGGTGCAAAATGAACTGCAACGCAGGCTCAGAGATCAAACTAGCGGGAGAGAGACACAGAGGCTAATGCAAGATAAGACCCTTCAAAGGGCTGTAAATGGAGTGTATCTATAATGACGAGAAATTTCAAGGCATCAAGTATATGGACCTAAAGTGAAGCTTTGGTCGTTTGTGCCTAGGGCCTCCCTCGATGCCCATGTCTATAGAGTAGATGCCCGGGACCAATACTTGAACTCTGATCCGACTAAGTCTCATCATCATCATCCTCAGTTTTTTCAGACGCTGAAGTTTTAGGGAAGAATTCCTCCTGGCAAATCTGGTGAAACAACTGTCGTCACATGCACCAACATTTAAGTGTTAGCCAATACTTGAACTCTGATCAAGGGCTTAATCAAATACTCCATTTCAAGGAAGGGAGCTTATTCTACAATATGTACGTGTTGAATTAAAAATACAAAAACCAAGTAAGGAAGCATTGTTCAATGGCTGAATAGACTATAAAAGAAACATACCTTCTCACTTGATTCTAAGATTTTCCTGTAGTCCAAATTCCCGTCTGGCGTGGGGCAAGAGGTGATGCCTCCTCCTGATGAAGCCTGCAATATTGAAATTGAACTGTCAAAGTTAGGAAGGCACCAGAACTCATCATATTTATAAAAGCTGAGATGATATCTAGGCTCATAGGCACATGCTTACTCATAGACACATAGACCATCAGCTGAAAAACTACCATGAAGAACAACAGCTTAAACTGCTATATGCAACAGTAGTTTTTTGAAATATTACCCACAAACCATCTAGTTGGGTCCGACGAACTTGGGTTTCATTGACATTACAGTTTTCATGAGGACAGTATATGGCATTATATATGAAACAAAGTTATAACTTAGTAAGTGCATAGTAACTTGGGGAGAATATAGTAAGATCCTGATCTATCCTGGTGATGGAAAAGAACAATTCTCTCGATACGCCACAATTGGTATCGGACAAGAAACCTTATTTGCATCAAGTTGAGCGATCAAATAGTAAACTGCAGAACCCAGTACAGGAAAGAAAACCTTAGCGGCAAGATCTTTACCTTTTCCAGCTCTTGAACAAATGTGGCCTTCCACAATAAAGTGGGCTTGGCATCTCCTACATTCACACTTTGTATGCAAGAGGTATCTTGAGGATTTTCAGAAAGAGGAGGTGCAACGAGAAAATTCATGGCTGCACGTAGCGACTTCTTTCCTTGGATGACATCGTCGCATAAAGTTGAAAGGTACAAAACGGACCTACGTAGCAACATAACAGAATTACAAGTTTAAATGTAGCAAACTTCCCTACTACTCCCTCCGTCCCTAATTAGATGAGCTATTTGGTTTTTAGTTTTGTACACAAATAGATGAGCTATTTCACTAACTAAGGGGATATTTCTAAAACTACCCTTTTAATTGATTATTTTTTCTATAAGAAATATGTATAATTTGATAGTCATGTTTATATTCGTTGTGTAGGTGTTTTAAAATGCTTTTTAACGATATAAAGTTTATAAAAAACCGTGGTATAGTTTAAGAGATAAATTGTTTCTAAATTTTACTAATTATTGGCCAAAAGGGTATAGTTGTAAAAAATACTTAAGTATACTCCACTTTCCTCCTTGCCTTAAAATTTGTGCAAACTACAAGTAGCTCATCTAATTAGGGACGGAGGGAGTAGTATATAGCAATGCCAACAAAATCCAAATGGAGAGGGATAGGTAAACTTTCATGCCGATGGGCAAAAAGATAAACCGCTACCTAACTGGAGAACTCTAATTGAAGACACCTGTTCAAAACACACAAAGCTGGAATGAGACGTACGTAAATGTTAAACTTCATTTCAGCATGATAACAAAAAATAATACAGAGGGAGAAAAGCTTTCATACATCTAGGAGGGAATATCACCAGCAAGTTTGATAAATCTGATTTTATCGAACCCCTTGGAATACCTGGCAACCTTTTCTATGACTTTGCCTTTGTCATCACTTTCAGAGCATTCTTCTGGCAAATTTGGAGCTCGAGGTACGAATGGTGGTGATGGACCAGTAACAGAAAAATTTATAACCATATGCTGACTGAGTATCTCCTAACCTGATGCCAATCTAACACCTTTGGAGTCTCCATTTTCCTACATACTTCATGGGAGTTCATTTACATGCACCTAGACGATGTCCATTAACAAAGTAAAGGAACACGGATTTAAGTTACAAAAGCATATATTCCTTCACTCGATATCGAAAGAGTATAGGTAAACTAAATTCATACTATCTGGCAGAAAAGAAATCAAATCTTTAATATTCGTCTCACCTTGGACAAAAGCAAAGCTATTACAGTCAGACGCAGTACCTATGCAAAGAAGATTTGATTTTATTTGAAATTCATGAACAATGATACCGAAAAAGACATGGTAAATGACAGAAGCGTGACTGTATTAGTATTATACCATCACTTCAAATTGGTCAATTGTATTAGTAAAATGAAGTATCTCTTTTACGCACATCATACCATTTGGAAGATAAGGGGTCAGAAAACCTTACATAGAGAGCACCTTTAACTGCTGCACAACGGCAAAAAGCTTGTGGAAGTTCGCCCTGGCCGTAGGTTGGATAAATCATCGCTCCAAGTGCATTAGTAAAACCCTAAAATGAATGTTCACTGTTCATGGAAAACATAAGAGGTTAGACAATATAAATCACCAAGGAAACTGATTCTTCTCTGCCAATCCAAGACTCGGTCTTTGAAAATCGCAGATCTTGAATAACAAACAGCAGACAACTCTCCATTTGCACCATAAATAAAGCAACCACCATCACTGCTCTTAAAGTCAATATGATGCCTAATGATTCTTCTTTTTGTTTGATTTTTCGTACCTAAACCAGCACCTATTTGCCCGATGATTCTTCTTTTTACAGATCTGACATTTTTCTGCAAAGGGTGTTTGAGCAGGCTGATTGAGACGCTGAGGTTGATTGTTGAACATCTGGTTTGGGCCTCTCTATTGCTGGTTGTTATTTCTTGGAGCAGATCTGCTTGGTGATGCATAGTTTGAAGCCGCCACATTTGCAATGGGTTGCTGAATCAGTGTCAGCTGTTGCTCGAGCCGCATATCAAACGTTAGCAGATGTGCATAGAAAGTATCCATCTCCATGTCTTCAATGGTTCCCAATGCAGTCACAATGGGATCATAAGACTGATTTAGTCCATTGCAAAATGCTTGTTTTTTTTTCATCATCAGTTGTGGTATACCCTGATGCTGCAAGTTGATCAAACAGATTCTTAGCATCATTCACGAAATTTTTTATTGATTTGTTACCTTTGCAGAGAGAGTGAAGCTGCTTCTTAAGATTCATCACATGAATCTTAGTTTTTGGAACAAAATAGCCTTCAAGTTTTTCCCAGACTTGTTTGGCTGTATCAAGTCCTCGTACATGGCAGAGAACTTCAGGTGTTAAAGTAGATTTTAACCACCCTACAAGCGGTGAATCATGTGATTCATATTACTCAGAAACTTTGGGTTTCTGCATCCGAGTTAGGAAGAGTTTTTGGTGGTATTTCTTCAGATCCATCAATGAATCCTTGTAAGCCATATCCTTTGAGAATAGGCTTGAATTGTGTCTTCCAAAGAGAGTAGTTTGTCTCAGTGAGTTTCAGAGTCACAAGATGGTGAATCTGGATGTTTCTTAGGGTATTGGTATTGTTGGTTGTTGCCATTTTTTTTTGTGTTTTCTGATTGATAAGAAGCGTGGGTAAGATCGAATGGCTGATACCAAGTTAGAACTTGATATTTTGGTGAATATCTTCCACAGTTTTATTGTGGAGATATGAGAGTTTATTTTTACTTATCAGAGACTGCAATGCAGTTACAATAGTTGTTACAGATTCAAAAACAAGTTCAAAGACTTTGTTTTAACAGACCATACGCATAGCCATAGGAATAGTCCTAGTTACTAGGTCTATTGACTAACTAAAGTGACTCTGTTGAGCTGTCTTGAATCTTATCGGTAACATCCCCCTCAAGTTGTCATAGTAGGCCAAGGATATGCAACTTGGATCTTAAAATGTGAAATCTTGGTGAAGCTAGTCCCTTTGTAAATATATCTGCCAATTGATCTCTTGAACTGATAAACCTCACACTCAGTTGTTTGTTAGCAACACGTTCTCTGACAAAGTGGTAGTCTATTTCGATGTGTTTCATGCGAGCATGAAACACTGGATTTGCTGTGAGATAAGTATCCCCTAGATTTTCACACCATAGAATAGGAATTGTAGACGTAACACCAAGCTCCATCAACAATGATTAAATCCAAATTAGTTCATATGTTGCAATTGTAACACCACGGTATTCTGCCTCTGTGCTAGACTTGGACACTGTATTTTGTTTTCGTGCACTCCAGGAAATCAAGTTACCACCAAAGTATATACAGTATCCACTAGTGGATCTTCGATCATCTAAGCTGCCTGCCCAATCCGCATCAGAGTATGCATGCAGAGAGAAATCTTTCTTTGAATTTAGAGAAATCTTCGATCATCTAAGTTACCACCATAATTCACAGTACTCTTCAGGTACCTGAGTATTCGTTTAACAAGCTCCCAATGTTCAATAAACGGATCATGCATATATTGGCATACTTTGTTTACAGCTACAGAAATATCTGGTCTCGTCAGATGCAAATATTGCAGTGCACCCACCACACCGCGATATAAAGTGGCATCCGTGAATCTTGCAGTGCCATCTTTTTGAATCTTCATATTTGAACCAAGTGGTGTACTTACTGGCTTCACTCCATCCATCTTAACACGTTTCAGAAGATATGACACGTATTTTCGCTGAGTTAGAACCAACTCATTGTTTTGACGTAAAACTTTTATACCCAAAAAGAAAGATAGATCACCCATATCCTTAAGTGCAAACTCAGAGCCAAGAGCTGTAATTAGACTTTTGATTTGCGCTGCATCTGACCCAGTGACAATTATATCGTCGATGTAAACAAGAACATAAGTGATCGACGTGGGTTTTCTACAGATAAAGAGAGAACTGTATGCAATATACCCATTGAAACCAATCTTTAGTAAGTAGGTACTCAGTCTTAAAAACCAAGCACGCGGCGCTTGTTTAAGTCCATACAAGGGCTTATGCAATTTGCAAACATGATTTGGAAAATTAGGGTCTACATAACCTGTTGGCTGCTTCATGTATACGTCCTCGTTAAGTTGACCATGCAAGAAAGCATTTTCAACGTCCAGTTGCTTAAGTGGCCATTGATTCATAACCGCAATGGATAGAACTAAGCGAATGGTACAAGGCTTGATCACCGGGCTGAAAGTCTCACCATAATCCACACCTTCTTGCTGATTGAATCCCTTTTCAACAAGTCGAGCTTTGTGGCGATCTATCGTACCATCTGGATTTTGCTTCACATGAAAAACCCATTTCGATCCAACAACGTTCATACCATCTTCATACTTAACCAATGAATAAGTGTCGTTTCGAATAAGAGCATTTATTTGTGTATACATTACTGATCTCCACTTTGGGTTTTTGCTAGCCTCTGAATAACACGTAGGTTCCATGAAATCAGACTCAGGAAGTGGATGCTTCGTAGCAGCCAAGCACAGCCTCTGAACAGGTTTACTAATTCATGTCTTTGCTCTTGTAACCATATGGTGTGAAGCCGCATCACTCCGAGACGATTGTACTTCTGGTTGATCTTGTGGTGCAATATTTGAAGTTGTCGATGCTGCAGAATTATCACGTGATGCTGACTGTGTTGGAATGGAAGGTGCATGTAGAGAACAGTTGTAGCAACATCATCAGTCTGAGTAGTAATCGCAGGAGGAACTGAAGATTGTGGTTCAACACCATCCTGTGGTAATAGTAAACTTCTACTTCGAAAAAGGAGATTTAGAAGTAAACTTGTATCAGATACCTGGATTTTACACTGGAACATGTTGCTGCATTGGCTCGAATGGGAATGTCTGTTCTTCAAACCTTACATGACGAGAGATATATAATCTACCAGATTGACGGTGAAGACATTGATAACCTTTATGTGCATTGCTGTAGCCTATAAACACACACGGTACTGACCTTGGTTCTAGTTTGTTTGTGTTGTATGACCTAAGACATGGGTATGCGAGACAACCAAAAACTCGTAGGAAGCTATAGTCAGGCCTTTTATGGAAGAGAAGTTCAAGTGGAGTGGACTGTTCAGTGGCAGATTTTGGAAGCATGTTTATCAAATAAAAGGCTGTAGTGAATGCATCAGACCAATATGACATTGGCATGTGTGCTTGAAACAGAAGAGCTAAGCCAGATTCTGTTACATGGCGAATTCTTCTTTCTGCGATTCCATTTTGAGGTGAGGTATGAGGACATGAAAATCTGTGTTGTATGCCAGAATTATTAAGATAAGAAGTGAACTTCTTGTAATCTAATGCATTATCAGACTGAAAGACTTTAATCCTATGATCAGTGAGGTTTTCTATTTGCTTACGAAACTGAATGAAAATATTTAATGCATCAGATCTTTGAACCAAAGGAAATACCCATGTAAAATGTGAACAAACATCCATAACAATCATATAATATAGAAAACCAGTTCTCGATAATTTTGGCGATACCCATATGTCAGAAACTACCAAACTTAAAGGTGTATCAATTATTGAAGTGCTAAGAGAAAATGAAAGATTTTTGCTTTTGCTAACATGACAAGAATGACAGTAATCAATCTTTTTATTGGAGACTGACAAGGAAAACTTATGGCAAATGCTTGAGACAGTGCGCATCATTGGGTGACCCATACGTTGATGCCATATTGGGTATGTAGAAGCAACATGAGCTTGAGGCTTGACTGGATCATCAAGCTTGTCAATGCCTTCAAAAATATAAAGACCATTCTTATTCAGCCCTCGCAGCAGTGTTGTTCCCGTGTGCATGTCCTTCACAAAGAAATGAGTAGTGTGAAACTCAAAATAAACTGCATTATCTTTACAAAATTGTGAAACAGATAACAAATTGGTCTTAATCTGAGGAACATGGAAAATTTGGTTCAAATTGAACTGTCTTGAGTTATAGGTAAAAGAAGCTTTACAAACATTAGCAATGTTCAAAGCATTGCCAGTACCAACTTGAACTTGCTCAGTTCCATCATATTCATGAGGTACATACAAGTTCCTCAAATCTGCGATTAAGTGATGGGTAACTCCGTGATCGGCCACCCACCGATTTGCATGTTCACCTCTAGGAAGAGCAATGTAGACTGCGGTGACTTGTTTTGATTGTTGTTTGATTTTTCGTACCTAAACCAGCACCTATTTGCTGATGATTCTTCTTTTTCTGAGATCCGACATTTTTCTCGCAAAAGGGTGTTTGAGCGGCCGATTGAGACGCCGAGGTTGATTGTTGAACATCCGGTTTGGGCCTCTCTGTTCTTTGGTTGTTATTTCTTGGAGGAGATCTTCTTGGTGATGCATAGTTTGAAGCCGCCACATTTGTAATGGGTTCTTTGAATCGATGCGACTACTTCTCGAGCCGCATATCAAACGTTAGCAGATGTGCATAGAAAGTATCCATCTCCATGTCTTCAATGGTTCCCAATGCAGTCACAATGGGATCATAGGACTGATTTAGTCCATTGCAGATTGCTTTTTTTTTGCATCATCAGTTGTGGTATACCCTGATGCTGCAAGTTGATCAAACAGATTCTTAGCATCATTCACAAATTTTTTTAATGATTTGTTACCTTTGCTGAGAGAGTGAAGCTGCTTCTTAAGATTCATCACATGAATCTTATTTTTTGGAACAAAATATCCTTCAAGTTTTTCCCAGACTTGTTTGGCTGTATCAAGTCCTCGTACATGGCAGAGAACTTCAGGTGTTAAAGTAGATTTTAACCACCCTACAAGAAGTGAATCATGTGATTCATATTCTGTAAACTTTGGGTTTACTGCATCCGAGTTAGGAAGAGTTTTTGGTGGTATTTCTTCAGATCCATCAATGAATCCTTATAAGCCATATCCTTTGAGAATAGGCTTGAACCGTGTCTTCCAAAGAGAGTAGTTTGTCTCAGTGAGTTTCAGAGTCACAAGATGGTGAATCTAGATGTTTCTTAGGGTATTGGTATTGTTGTTTGTTGCCATTTCTTTTTGTGGTTTCTGACTTTGAGATCTGATCTTGGGGCATTAGGATATAGTTGAAAAGGATTGATTGATAAGAAGCGTGGGTAAGATCGAATGGGCGATACCAAGTTAGAACTTCATATTTTGGTGAATATCTTCCACAGTTTTATTCTGGAGATATGAAAGTTTATTTTTACTTATCAGAGACTGCAATGCAGTTACAATAGTTGTTACAGATTCAAAACCAAGTTCAAAGACTTTGTTTTAACAGACCATATGCATAGCCATAGGAATAGTCCTAGTTACTAGGTCTATTGACTAACCGAAGTGACTTCGTTGAGTCAGTCTTGAATCTTATCGTTACACGAGGTAATTCCAATGGTCCAATACATATCCAATCAATTCCATATAACACGATTCATGATTGCAAAAGACAAAAAATTAGAAATTGATTCAAGATCCAACGTCTATGATTAATCGGGAATTCTAAAGTCCACGTGGGGAGATTTGTTTCATTGGACGGTGGATATTTGAAATCAGACGGTGGAGATTTGGTGGCGGATGATTTATGTGGGACTTCAGAAGTTGTAATGATTTTCTTATACACCATCAACTAAATTTCACCAAAACTTAATACAGAACTCAGTCTAAGCAGAGTGAGAGAAAAATTGAAAAAACATTGATGGAAGAAATCAATCAAGGAAAGGAATGGAGTCAGGGTCTTCTTCAAGAGTTTTTGGTAAGGTAAGAAAATTTTTTGTTTTTTTTTTTTCATTTTTTTTTTCATAAGTTCTACTTTTAGATCTACAAGATGAACAAATAATATATTGAGGTTAGCTCATCTCCGATCTGTTTTGTTTTAGCAGCTCCTTAATATAATCATTAGAGAAAGTTGGTTCACTTAATGAAAGAGATTATTGATTCTTCAAAAAGTCTATATATTATGCTGTTTTTAACTAGAAAAACATGAATCGTCTTTGACAGTTTCTCTATCTGTTGTTAAGTAGAGAGCTGCTTGCAACCATCAATGCTTTACGTAACAGCTTCATTCATCTTTAAGTAGAGAAATGGTTATGACCTTCTTTCAGTATTGGGTTAATTCCAAACTACTGCATTTTTATTTTGCAATTAGAAATCTCTTTTGCTTTCAAGAAAAACCAACACAAAATCATTCATCTTTATTATTATTTTTATCTTTTTTGGTATTTTTATTGTGTCTTGATGAAAAAAAAAATAATATTGTGTCAGAAAAAAAAAATATTGTGTCAGAAAAAAAAAATATTGTCTTGATGAAAAAAAAAAAATTGTGTGTTTTCTTAAAAACTGTAGCATGGGACAATAATTGCCGGGTACATATTTGCCGGCTATCTTGTGCGGATGGACGGATTTCAGACCGCAAAGGAAAGATTGTTTACGAAAATAATAAACCTGGAGAGATCAAGTATTGTAAAGAATATTTTAGAAAGGTGATGGTGATTGGTCATCTTCTCGTCGCATGGTGTGGAGAACAGGTCGATGCCATGCTCATGATTTCTCTTCTTGAAGAAAAGGTACTTACTTGATGTTAAGCTAATGAAATTAGAACACTGATTGTGATACTATACAGTTGATTAATATACGATAACTTACATTTAATGCAGCTGGAGCGGATGTTGAAGCAAGGCAAAGAATATCCTAGTGTCGAGGAATGTGTCGACTATGTACAAATGTGCGCTCTAAGGGAGTCTAACTTGAAGCTGAACTTGAGTTTTGAAATCATAATTGCGGGATACGATGGAAAGGTACTTTTTGAGCATATTGTAAATTAGTTTGATTCTTGAATGCCATGTGTTGATTAATTTCTTGGGCAAAAACATTGCTTAATTATAGTGATCCATGAAAGAATCCATTGTGGGTATACATTAGGACTCTAAAGTTTACACTTATAGATAAACTTTGTATAAGATGCATGATTAAGGACTTATCTGTTTATGTTGTGTGAAAGCTAAAAGCTAGTCAAAGCCTTGTATTCTTGATAATGCCTTGAAAGATTACGTAGAAAGCTAGATAGACTGTTAAACACCATCATATCATTCATGAGAGAAATTGCCGGTTAAAATAAATTTAGCTTCATTTTTAATTTTCTATCTTCTGATTAACTTTTGTGTATACATTCCTTAAACTCAGGAGATGTACCTGGTAGGACCAGGACCATCGCACAAGTTTAAATTGGGGCATGATGGTAGGGTTTATCTTTGTGGGGGTGGTGGAAAACCTCATTTTCACGCCTTCATGGCCGAGAAGAAGGGCTGGTTCTTTAAGGATGTACCAGCACAGTTTGCAGAAGACCGAATCTACGACGGAATCCTCGTAGATTGGACCGAATCCTCGTACATGGCAGAGAACTTCAGGTGTTAAAGTAGAGTTTAACAACCCTACAAGCGATGAATCATGTGATTCATATACGTAAACTTTGGGTTTCTTGCATCCGAGTTAGGAAAGTTTTTGGTGGTATTTCTTGGATCCATCAATGAATCCTTGTAAGCCATATCCTTTGAGAATAGGCTTGAATTGTGTCTTCCAAAGAGAGTAGTTTGTCTCAGTGAGTTTCAGAGTCACAAGATGGAAAATCTGGATGTTTCTTAGGGTATTGGTATTGTTGGTTGTTGCCATTTGTTTTTTTTTTTTTTTGTGTGGTTTCTGATTGATAAGAAGCGTGGGTAAGATCGAATGGCTGATACCAAGTTAGAACTTGATATTTTGGTGAATATCTTCCACAGTTTTATTGTGGAGATATGAGAGTTTATTTTTACTTATCAGAGACTGCAATGCAGTTACAATAGTTGTTACAGATTCAAAAACAAGTTCAAAGACTTTGTTTTAACGGACCATACGCATAGCCATAGGAATCACTACGGGAAAATTATTAATCTACAACTGTAGATTGACAACTCGTAAATTAAAAGTTGTAAAATGTAGTATGTTTTACAACTTTTTCCAACAAAAGCGTTGTCAAAGTAAAATATGTCCAACTCTTAGGACCAACGAGTTCCTAAGAGTAGTGACGAGAATGAGAACCACAACTTGTTGTGTGAAAAGGGTTGCAGAGAGAAGTGACCACCTTTAGAATTTACAACTGACATCCTAAAGGTAGTGAATGATTTTAAAACAACACTAATAAGAGTCGTTGAAGATAAGAAAAAAAAGAAAATTGAAAAATGTTCTTGTAGAGAATCGAACCCAAGCTTACTAGGTGTTAGTACAAGACGTCAACCATCCTGCCAGATTCACAATACTGGTAGATTTGTGCTTTTTCTTTTAATCAACATTCGCAACCTTTATAAGGGTTGTAAAATGAAAATTTACTAGGAAAAAAAATAGGCTAGGGTGAGATTCGAACTCGGGCCTCCTCTGTGTAGGACTGGGATTCTAACCACCATTCCACAGCTTACATGTATGATTATCAAAGGACATCTACGTTAATATTTAACAATAATTTCAATCGAGCCTTAAAAAATGGCCAACAAGTGCGCCATTTTGCCCGAAACATACAAGGCTTTCTCTGAATTATACAAGGACGACCGCAATCTCATTTCAATCAACACTCACAAAGACCAGGTTGTATATCTCAAAATGTAAATGAATGAAACACGTGGAGGTGTATATTTATATGCTCAAAGTAGCGGATTCATGCAAATTTTGGTAAAGCAAACACAATAATCATGAAGAAGTTGCAAATGCTAAAAGTTTCGAATATTATAGGAATGTGTTACCTGTTTTTTCTCGCCAACCGCTTGAATTAGAGACCAACTCAATAAATCCCCTTTTCTCTCCTCCTTTATCCGGGCTTGAGACCGCAATGAAATTATTCAATGGCGGAGTTAAAAAGGGGGTTCTTCAAGAGAAACATTCAATTTATCATACAAACAATATTATAAGTCATCAACATAGCATAATTTTAATTATAAAACAAGTCCAGACCAATTAATACTACACATAAAATGAAATCTTATTACATATGACTTTTTCCTAGATTTGTAATTAGATCACTATTTGATTTGCGTAAACTCTAACTTTTTCCTTTGCAAAGCAATGAAGATAGCATCTCGAGGCCCATGTAAAATCTCCACATTCTTCACATACCGGTAAGCTATGTGCTTATTGTGTTGATTGTTGCATATTTTTAGGTTGAGTTTGTTATTGCAGGTTGAAGAGAAGCACAACCGACCGTGTAGCGGACAATTTTTAAAAGAGTGATCATCTTCTCCACAAGCATCACAGCTTTTCACCGATGGTAACAACAACAACTTGGCTTTGCAAGGGTCGGAAGCATCGGAAACCATTCAAAATAGGTGCGAGTAGGTATGGTGCACTTGAAAACATTTTTCCATAGGTTTCAGTTGTTTTAGATTGCGAAATGCCCTCACACCATTACAAGGAACATGCTTACACCTAGAATAGAGCCAAGGACACACTTTTGTCTCATGAAACCCTTGTTCACACATAGCACACTCGGTTAGGTTTTTTTTCATTCTCATGTTACTTTATTGTCGCTACTACTCAAGCTACCTGGAGAATCTTTCACACCTCCACCCATGACTAATTCAGTGTTTTTAAAGCCTAATTGAAGAAAATTTCTCCACAGGCCTAATTTCTGAAAATTTCTGAACCCTAAGTTTTTTTAAAGCCTAATTCAGTGATGGCTAATTTACACATGATTGATTAGTGTTGATTAATAGATCTATTGAAGCTAGGACTAATTTTAACTGTATCATCATTCTCAGATCAATAGCAGTTAAACAGAACGGGAAATCAAAAAAATAATAAAACCCTAAAATGGGTTATAGAATCAAACCTTTTTTTCCTTAACACATATCGAGAAGGTGTTGGTGGTGAAGAAATCTTCAGCTCAATCTATTGATTAGATAAGAAGGAGGAGGTTCTGCGGGAGATGGAGGAGAAAAAGAAAAAACGATGGAAAAGAAGATAAGTGGAGGAGAATAAGTGATGGGGAGATTGAATAGATAAGAAGAAAAAGATAAATAGATCTTCTGCAACCCTTAGAAGAGTTGTAAAATGAAAAATAACTATGAAAAAAAAAGCCTGGTGAGAGTCGAACATGAGTCTCCGCTGGCCAATATGACATTCCAACCATCCTGCCACATTTATACACGTAATTATATTTACATTCTTTTATATATTAGACCAAATTTTTAAATTAGCCTTAAAAAAAATGCCAAAGAAATGCACCATTTTTCCCGAAGCATATAAGGAAGTCTGTCCAATGCCCGCAATCACATTTCAATCAACAATCACAAGATGCATTCATGGAAGTTTTAGTGAATTGTACAAGGCCTGCAATCACATTTCAAATTCCATTAAGAAGCTGCAAATGCTTAAAGTTGTGAAGTATATTAACTGGAATAAAAGTAAGACATTGACTGCAAAATAAGTAAAGACATTCCAGAAAAGCAAACTGCAACATCAGATACCATAGACATGATTATATGTAACCAATTTCAGAAAATCTGCATTTAGAACTCAATAAATCCCATTTTCTCTCCTCCTTTACCCGGGCTTGAGACCGGCATTGAAATGATGGCGGAGTTAAAAAGGGGAGTTCATCTCCAGAGAAACAGATAGCATATCATACCAACAATATTTCAAGTCATAATTAAAGAGAAATAAATAGCATGTCATTTTAAAAGCAAAAATACAATCTGAAGCAAAATGAAAGAAACAAAATAGGTTCAGAGCATCTGTGGAAATGAAAAGAGTAATTAAACCCACCATCAGCGGCACTTCTTTTTCTTTTCTTATTCTTCTTGTTTTTCTTCTTTGTCGGAACCACTAAGATAGGTTCAAAGCATCGGTTCTTGCATAAATCTCAAGATCATCATCCATTTGTAAGCCAAGAGTTGAAGGTTCCACTTGGATGGCAACTTGTGTCTTCCTGTTCATTGTATTCCTCTAATTCATGGAAACCTCTTGGTGGTGGTTTTAACATCACAAACCAATTCGATGTATCTGACTCTCGAGAATAGAAAACTTGTCGGGCTTGTGACGCTAAAATGAATGGATCATTTTGATATTGGTTCTTATCTTTGACGACGTAAGTTGACCAATGTAAAACCTTTTTCTATCTTGACACCAAAATAGGTGTGAGCCCAAATACATTTGAACAAGGTAATTTGAAACATATGTTGGTAGTCCAACACGAGAATTTGTTCTAAAACGCCATAGAAACCACTACTTATTTGTGATGATGCAACTAAAGATTTTGATTCAATTGAAACACCAAAGTTTTGCGTGACTCTTTGAATATCCTTAGTAACAAACCTTGACCCATTTATTTGCAAGCCTTTATATGATACACATTTTCTAAAGGACCATGTGACAACCACCGTGATCGTATTTGATATCGACATGCCTTGACCAATTTGCATTTTAACCTAACAATAAAATTTAGTTAGCGAACACAAGTGACCACAGTAATGGGCGCAAGCTCTATGTTTTGGCTTGGTAAGATCTAATTAAGAAGTGAATGATGATTCATCTCTAATTAAGCTCTATGTGGGTAATGCTAAAAAGAGGTACTACGTACTCGGAAAAATGAATCTAATAAATTGAAAACATATATAACAAATAACCAAGTGGCGTTGCACGTACCTTTTGCTTTAACCAATCAGAATGTTTCCGAGTGTATGGAAAGGAGTTGGTCTTCACTGGAAGTATCGGAAGATCTTAACTCATCCATATGCATTCTAATAAGAAAATTTTAATGTGGACAAGATTCGTAAAACACAAGTGCTTATACTGCTAACAATTTTAAATGAACATATAACATCCTCATACTTACGTTATATATGGTTCAATTGCTGCCGTGTTAAAAAGCACATATCTATGAGCAATCTTTAGCATATCACTACCAATATACACTTGAACGCCTCTAGAAAGAGGACGCCCTGCCGGTGTGGAATCATGTTGAATGTCTTCATTATGGCTTTGATTTACTCCTCCTTCAGAATTTTTGTCCCCATGAACATCAAAATACCTGACGCACTCCATTCCCAGGTAACACTCTGCTATACATGCTTCAAAGTTGTGCGTAATTATTTACGTATTCTTTGAATGTCTTCATATACCCGCGACAAACCAAACTTCTAATTATTAGCACCAAACTCCCATTTACACAGAACAAAACTATAACATTGTACTTAAAATAACTAAAAAAATGGATATATTACCTTTCAAATGGATACATCCAACGATATTGTACGGTTCCACCTAACCGCACTTCTCGAGCTACGTGAATTGTCAAGTGTACCATCACATCAAAAAATGATGGAGGGAAGTACATCTCCAACATACACAAAGTCTCAGCAATTTCATCTTCAAGTTCTAACAATCTAGTGAGATCAACTCGCCCTTTGGCATATTTCGTTAAAATAAGAACATAACCGATTTATGGCATTACTTGGCCCATCGTGTAAAAGTCCTTTCAAAGCTACGAGTAATATTTGTTGCATCATAACATGGTAATCATGAGCCTTAAGGACACCCAAGCAACCATCTTTCGAGAAATGCCTCCTAAGATCGAACTATACCCATATGGAACCTTCAAATTTCTCATCTTATTATAGAATACAGCCTTTCCCTTATCGCTTAAGTTACATGGTCTTTGGAAGCCAAGTTTTTCCATTTTTGACTATTAAATGCAATTCTTCTTTGATTCCCATACTTTTCGGATCATTACGGGACTTTAAGCCATCTTTTGTTTTGTTCTTTATATTCAATAAAGTACCAATGACACTCTCACGTACGTTTTTTTCCGTATGCATAACATCAATATTGTGTCGTAGTAACAATTCCTAAGAAGGAAGGAATAACATAAAAAGTATGAGCAAGTCACTTGAGTTGTACATTTCATAAATGAGATTTAACATGCAGATGGGAATGTAAGACCTAAAAGAAGATAATCTGAGGTTATAAGTTACCTTCCAAGAAGGCAAGTCGAAAAATATTGACCGTTTGTTGAATATCGGATGGTCATCATCCCGTGCACCAAAACTAGGACCAAGCACTCATACCGCATCGCAGCAACTTGCCTTTTCCGCTTCCCGCAGTTAGATTTACCGTCATTTGCACCTGTTGCCGCACTACTCTGACCCTTTTTCTGCTTTTTCTTATTCTTCTTCTTTTCCTCTTTCTCTTTCCTTTTCTCCACCTCGTTCTGCTTCGCTTTTCCAAAGTCATTTACACATCATGCTCCGACGTTCAAAAGCCTCGGACTAGACATAGTAGGTGGCTTTTCCTTCGTCTCAATCTCTCCATTGAAACATGCTTTCTTCTTAGTCGATCGAAGAGGATGATTATGAGGTAGAAATCTCCTATGATTCATGTAAACAGTTTCACGACTAAACGGCAACCAAAGTTGAAAGAGTATTATCACCACAAAGAGGGCAGGCTGACTTCCCTTTATATGTACATCCGTATAGGTTACCATAAAGGGAAAATCATTTATCGTCCACATTAATAATGCCTTCAAATTGAACATTGTCTTACTAAATGCATCATAAACCTCCACGCCGTTTTCCCATAACTTAATCGCATCATCAATCGGTGGTTGCAAGTATATATCGATGTCTCTACCTGGTTGTTTCTTTCTGGAATCAGCAAGCTTAAAATAATATTGTCGCCTTGCATACACCGTTGAGGGGGAAGATTATATACCACAATCATCACCGGCCAACAATCGTGGGTTGGGGAAAGATCGCCAAACGGATTAAATCCATCGAAGCAAAGCCCAAGACGCAAATTACGCGATTCAAGCAAACTCGGGAACTTTGTGTCTATGTGCTTCCAAGCCAAAGAATCCGTTGGATGACGCATCTTACCATCTTTACTCTTATGAGTCGCGTGCCATATCAACTGCTGAGCTAGCTCACTGATTTATACATTCTCCTTAATCTTGGCACAATGGGGAAGTATCTAAGCACCTCACTGGTATCTTCTTTTTGGGCTTGTCTACCATGTCAACATCATCCATGTTAGATGTGTCTTCCTTCCACCTAGAATAGTGACATTTAGGACATTCATCCTCGTCTTTCAACTCATTTCTAAACAAACAACAATCATTCGACATGCGTGTATTTTCTCATAAGTGAGTTGGAAAGCTTTCAAAGAACTTCTTCACTTCGTAAGTTGATTTAGGAAGACAATGACCTGGGGCAACACAGAACCAATTGTCTTGAGAAGATCATCAAAAGCCCTTCGAGATAAACCATTTACTTGTCTTGTGCCTATACAACTCAAGTAGTCATGCTTAGCTTTGTGTGTGTAGTACAACCAGGGTATAAAGGGAAGTCGGCCTCTTCAATCTCGTTTATCAAGAACTCTTCGTCGTGGTTTGGAAACCCTTCGTCCTGCCTAGGTTCACAAACCCCTTGCCTTGGTTCGACATCACCTTCAACATTAGCATCTGTCCACATTTGGTAGAAAGTACGTTCACGTGTTGCTCCCTCTTCATGAACATTATTAAAATTGTTAATCTTCTCCCGTGAAGAACCCACTCGGTGTAAGTAGGATCCATACCCCCTTTTTAGCAAGTGCATATGTATTGTACCAGGAGGAAGTGGCGCAGCAAGATTCTTACAATCCACACAAGGACAACTAAACTTAGAAGGATTTCCAAGTTTCTCATGAGCCAACTCTACGAACTTCTTTACTGCATCCTGGTATGGAACTTCCCCCTACATTAAAACTCCAATGGTTAGACGTACTAAGATCGATTAATCTCATTATGAGACATATATACCCACAGAGACAATTATGACTTGGCTTTACCTTGGCCAACGAACCCAATCCTTATTCATCATTTTACAAGTCAAGAGTCGGTCCCTGTTTGCGCTCAATATGAATCTTTATTTCCTTCCCACCGTCAATGAAAAACATTCTCATATTAAAACATATATAAACTTTTTCCTTTGTTATTTTCTTGCCGTGAAGGATTGAGCAATCTCGCAATTATTAGGCATCCGAATGACAACAAATGGACGCAAACGATGGTACAAACAATCACACAATTTTGCAGGATGCACTATCAAAAGATAAGTCATAAAACCTATGCAGGCATCTCATTTTGGAGCCATCACCACCAATAACGAATAATTTTATCAAAGATTCAAAATGGGCACCAAGTTGACATTATCTCGGACGAGAGAAAACTATACCAAATTACACACATAAATATAATCCCGCATAGTTGCGGGGGTGGCATTTGGTCGAAACGGTACATATAATGGCCAACTAGTGCATACATACCATCGCTTAGCTAGACTTATTTTAAGCAAAATTTGTACTTCACCGCTCCCCTATACGCTTAGTAATCTGCAAAAATCAAACAACCCCAAAAACTTAATTTCAACTATTTGCGTAATTGAATGCATCTAAACATGAATTAAATTCAACAACACCCAAAAAAATTAATGTAACGGTTTGAAATGATTGAAATTAAATGCAACCCTAAAAATTTGATCCAGGCCAATCATCAAAATTTAATGCTACCAAATCATCAAACAAATTAAATGCAATGATTGATTTTTTTTTTTAAAACGAATTTAATGCAACCCAATCATGAAACCTAAAAAATTTAATGCAAATTGAGATGAAACTATTACAAAAAAAAAAATTAAAGCAATCAGTTACAGACCCAATTACAAGATCGATCTGTTGATGGAGAAGCTCGATTTGTTGATGGAGAAGCTCGATTTGTTGATGGAGAAGCTCGATTTGTTGATGGAGAAGCTCGATTTGTTGATGGAGAAGCTCGATTTGTTGATGGAGAAGCTCGATTTGTTGATGGAGAAGCTCGATTTGTTGATGGAGAAGCTCGATTTGTTAACAGAGCTTAAGAAACTCCATCTTGTTGATGGAGAAAAAACGATATGTTGATGAAAAAAACTCCTTTTCATAGATCTGTTCGCTCGATTTGTTGATGATCTTGACTTGTAATGGTTTGATTGATTGTGTTGCAGATGGAGGAGAGTTGTTTTTACGTGGTTCAAGAAAGATAAAAGAAGAGACGAAAGACGAAAAAGAAAAGAAGTGGTGGAGGAAAGAAAAACAAAAGGATAAAAAGGAAAAAAATTAAAAACAATGGACGGTTAGAGATCGATGTGAGGTTGAAATAGACGGTTGGAGATTGAAATGGAAGTTGTGATGCGAAATGGTTTTTCTTGGCCCTTTCACAAATCACTAGTTAGAAATAGTCGTCATAGGGGTTTTTTCGTCTTTCGAAACTTTTTAACTTTCGCTAAATTTTTTCATCTCCGAGCAAGTTTTTTCACTTCTAAAAAGGTTTTTAACTTATCTACAAATTTTTTAACTTTCGCTAAATTTTTTTCGATCTCCGAGCAAGATTCTTTCTCGAACTTTGATGAAATCTTGGGTTTGGATTACGACATCGAGTATCTACATGGAATCTTACGGTCATCTTTGTTGGACTCGTCGTTCTTACGAAGGAATCTTATCTATATTGGCCCGACTTTTCGATCTCCGAGCAAGATTCTTTCTCGAACTGATGAAATCTAGGGTTTGGTTACGGCATCGACGAGTATCTACATGGAATCTTACGGTCATACTTTGTTGGACTCGTCGTTCTTACGAAGGAATCTTATCTATATTGGCCTGACTTTCGATCTCCGAGCAAGATTCTTTCTCGAACTCCGATGAAATCTTGGGTTTGGTTACGGCATCGGCGAGTATCTACATGGAATCTTACGGTCATTTGTTGGACTCGTCGTTCTTACGAAGGAATCTTATCTATATTGGCCTGACTTTCGATCTCCGAGCAAGATTCTTTCTCGAACTCGATGAAATCTAGGGTTTGGTTACGGCATCGGCGAGTATCTACATGGAATCTTACGGTCATACTGTTGGACTCGTCGTTCTTACGAAGGAATCTTATCTATATTGGCCCAACTTTCGATCTCCGAGCAAGATTCTTTCTCGAACCTGATGAAATCTAGGGTTTGGTTACGGCATCGGCGAGTATCTACATGGAATCTTACGGTCATACTGTTGGACTCGTCGTTCTTACGAAGGAATCTTATCTATATTGGCCCAGCTTTCGATCTCCGAGCAAGATTCTTTCTCGAACCTGATGAAATCTAGGGTTTGGTTACGGCATCGGCGAGTATCTACATGGAATCTTACGGTCATCTCTGTTGGACTCGTCGTTCTTACGAAGGAATCTTATCTATATTGGCCCAGCTTTCGATCTCCGAGCAAGATTCTTTCTCGAACCTGATGAAATCTAGGGTTTGGTTACGGCATCGGCGAGTATCTACATGGAATCTTACGGTCATACTGTTGGACTCGTCGTTCTTACGAAGGAATCTTATCTATATTGGCCCAGCTTTCGATCTCCGAGCAAGATTCTTTCTCGAACTCGATGAAATCTTGGGTTTGGTTACGGCATCTGAGTATCTACATGGAATCTTACGGTCATACTTTGTTGGACTCGTCGTTCTTACGAAGGAATCTTATCTATATTGGCTCAACTTTTCGATCTCCGAGCAAGATTCTTTCTCGAACTCCGATGAAATCTAGGGTTTGGTTACGGCATCGGCGAGTATCTACATGGAATCTTACGGTCATACTTATGGACTCGTCGTTCTTACGAAGGAATCTTATCTATATTGGCCCGACTTTTCGATCTCCGAGCAAGATTCTTTCGAACCTCGATGAAATCTAGGGTTTGGTTCTACATGGAATCATCGGTATCTACATGGAATCTTACGGTCATTTGGTTAACAACGTTGGACTCGTCGTTCTTACGAAGGAATCTTATCTATATTGGCCCAGCTTTCGATCTCCGAGCAAGATTCTTTCTCGAACCTGATGAAATCTAGGGTTTGGTTACGGCATCGGCGAGTATCTACATGGAATCTTACGGTCATCTTTGTTGGACTCGTCGTTCTTACGAAGGAATCTTATCTATATTGGCCTGACTTTTCGATCTCCGAGCAAGATTCTTTCTCGAACCGATGAAATCTTGGGTTTGGTTACGGCATCGGCGAGTATCTACATGGAATCTTACGGTCATACTGTTGGACTCGTCGTTCTTACGAAGGAATCTTATCTATATTGGCCCAGCTTTCGATCTCCGAGCAAGATTCTTTCTCGAACCTGATGAAATCTTGGGTTTGGTTACGGATCGGCGAGTATCTACATGGAATCTTACGGTCATACTTGTTGGACTCGTCGTTCTTACGAAGGAATCTTATCTATATTGGCCCAACTTTCGATCTCCGAGCAAGATTCTTTCTCGAACCTCCGATGAAATCTAGGGTTTGGTTACGGCACGGAATCGAGTATCTACATGGAATCTTACGGTCATATCTTGTTGGACTCGATCGTTCTTACGAAGGAATCTTATCTATATTGTGACTTTCGATCTCCGAGCAAGATTCTTTCTCGGAACCTGATGAAATCTAGGGTTTGGTTACGGCATCGGCGAGTATCTACATGGAATCTTACGGTCATCTTGTTGGACTCGTCGTTCTTACGAAGGAATCTTATCTATATTGGCCCGACTTTCGATCTCCGAGCAAGATTCTTTCTCGAACCCGATGAAATCTAGGGTTTGGTTACGGCATCGGCGAGTATCTACATGGAATCTTACGGTCATCTTTGTTGGACTCGTCGTTCTTACGAAGGAATCTTATCTATATTGGCCCGACTTTCGATCTCCGAGCAAGATTCTTTCTCGAACTCCGATGAAATCTTGGGTTTGGTTACTGCGTCTACGGTCGAGTATCTACATGGAATCTTACGGTCATCTTGTTGGACTCGTCGTTCTTACGAAGGAATCTTATCTATATTGGCCCAACTTTCGATCTCCGAGCAAGATTCTTTCTCGAACTCGATGAAATCTAGGGTTTGGTTACGGCATCATCGAGTATCTACATGGAATCTTACGGTCATACTGTTGGACTCGTCGTTCTTACGAAGGAATCTTATCTATATTGGCCCAGCTTTCGATCTCCGAGCAAGATTCTTTCTCGAACCTGATGAAATCTTGGGTTTGGTTACGGCATCGGCGAGTATCTACATGGAATCTTACGGTCATACTGTTGGACTCGTCGTTCTTACGAAGGAATCTTATCTATATTGGCCCAGCTTTCGATCTCCGAGCAAGATTCTTTCTCGAACCTGATGAAATCTTGGGTTTGGTTACGATCGGCGAGTATCTACATGGAATCTTACGGTCATACTTTGTTGGACTCGTCGTTCTTACGAAGGAATCTTATCTATATTGGCCCGACTTTCGATCTCCGAGCAAGATTCTTTCTCGAACTTTGATGAAATCTAGGGTTTGGTTACGGCATCGGCGAGTATCTACATGGAATCTTACGGTCATCTTGTTGGACTCGTCGTTCTTTCGATGTAATCTTATATATATTGGCCCAGCTTTCGATCTCCGAGCAAGATTCTTTCTCGAACCTGATGAAATCTTGGGTTTGGTTACGGCATCGGCGAGTATCTACATGGAATCTTACGGTCATACTGTTGGACTCGTCGTTCTTACGAAGGAATCTTATCTATATTGGCCCAGCTTTCGATCTCCGAGCAAGATTCTTTCTCGAACCTGATGAAATCTAGGGTTTGGTTACGGCATCGGCGAGTATCTACATGGAATCTTACGGTCATAATTGTTGGACTCGTCGTTCTTACGAAGGAATCTTATCTATATTGGCCCAGTTTTCGATCTCCGAGCAAGATTCTTTCTCGAACCTGATGAAATCTTGGGTTTGGTTACGGCATCGGCGAGTATCTACATGGAATCTTGGGTTTTATTGTAATTGTTTGTAATCCAACGAACCAAATTTAAGGAAATCAAATCACAAGCCAATCTAACGGTGAGGAAGCCTTGTTTGGTTTACCAAATTGTGTGTTTTCTTCTCAATCCGTATGCTTTGTTTCAACCAATGGGATTGTCCAGATTTTAATCTAACGGCTACAAAAAGTACCATGCGGATTGTGTGTTTCCCACCCAAACACACCCGCCTAAATTTGGGCACATCCTTCTAGATTTTGAACCAAATTTGGTTTCCCACCCAAACAACCCCTAAAGAGAAGAATTTTGACCAAAAATTTCCTCTCAGTTCTCTCATTTTTTTCTCTCTCTCTTTCTCGTTTTTTCTCTCTGTCTCTGAGAAGATTTTCTCTCATCAAACCCTAACTAGATTTTGAAACCCAACTTCACCTCAAACCCAAACTTCATCTCAAACTCTGATCGATCTCAAGAAACACAACTTCACCCCAATCTCTGATATCAAACCGTAGCTTCAACTGCGCCGATTTACATCTTAACTCAAACTCAGGTATAAATCTCACCTGTAAAGATGTATTTGTCATTTTCTATTGGTTTGATTTCTGATTTGAATTTGTTTTTCATTATCTTCGTTATTTCCTGATTAGGGTTTTATTTTCTGAACCGAGTTAGGGTTTATATTGTGAACCGATTCATATGATTTCTTTCGTTTTGTTTGGTTATAGCAAATACCCTTTGTAATAGGTTGTATAATCGTCAGAGAAAATTTGATTTATTCCTGAAAACATCTCGAAATTCTGTGACTCGGACGAGTCAGAACCAATTCATGCTTGTTCTTCAATCTTGTTTACTGATTGTTATGTTTTCTGACCTGATTCTTGACATGCAATATGTGAGTTTTCAATTAAATTTAATTTTCATAACATGTAGTAGTTTCATTTTTGAATAAATTACCAAAATTGTGTTTTCTTCTAACTCTATAAACATGATGCTTGTTTTTGAAACCATCAAGTGAATCAGACTGCCGCTGGTTGAGTACCGAACTCCTGGCTCATTCTCAACCGAGAATTGCGCAGGTTTCGGTATCCCAACCAATGGTTGTCGATTGCTTGGTGGTTATTTTAAGTTTGATTTATAACATTATAGTTTGTTTTTGATACCTTGATTCAAATGTGGATTGCTTTAGGGTTAATATTTTTAACATGATTGTTTGATTTTTTAAGAACAAAATTTTTAAGTTGTTTGTAACAGGACTTCCCTTTTAGGTTGATGGTTTCTTAATAACATGCTCAATATGTTTCATTTTTGAATAAATTACCAAAATTGTGTTTTCTTCTAACTCTATAAACATGATGCTTGTTTTTGAAACCATCAAGTGAATCAGAATTGCCATTTGGTTGGAGTACTGAACTCCCCGGCTCATTCTCAACCGAGAATTGCGCAGGCTTCGGTATCCCAACCAATGGTTGTCATTGCTTGGTGGTTATTTTAAGTTTGATTTATAACATTATAGTTTGTTTTTGATACCTTGATTCAAATGTGGATTGCTAAAGTCTTATATATTTTTGCAAGGTTTGATGAGAGCTAGAGAACTCTCTTTCGTATGAGCAAAGCAATTGCTTAAGTTCTCAAGCAATGGATTTGCTCATAAGAAAGAGAGTGCACCAGCTCTTAAAGCCTCAGTGATTCACATGTGGTGATTTGTCATGTACAATGGTGATTTCTTATCCGATGAGATATGGTGCAATATTTAGAGTTTAACTTTTTGGTTAAGTTTTTGTTGTAGATGCGTAGTGTGGAAGGAGGTGAAGATCCAATTTGTCTGCAATGGTGAAGAATAATAAGGTGAAGACTTATATATCTTATGGTTCAGTTTAATTTTACGTATTTAGTGTAAATGATGTTCTTTCAATCCTTTTGATTAACTTATTTTACTCTATGTTACAGGTTAACGATGAAGCAAAGAGCAAGATTCCAGTCCCATCTCCCAAAAAGGTAGTAAGCAAGAATTTGGTAATATCTCCCAAAAAGGTAGCAAGTAAGCAAGCAAAAAGCGTCCGAGCAAAAACTGTCAGTTCTGTCGCGGCTGCTATGAGGGTACGTAGTAACAAATCTCTTATGATTCGGTTTATTTTTTACTTGTTTCAATCACTTTATTTACCATCTCCTTTTGATTAACATAGTTCAGTTTATTTTGCAGATCATTTTGAAAGATAAGAGTAAAAAGTCTCATGGAAAACAAACTCCTAAGAAGAAGAATAAGAGTTCAGAGCTTCTTGAAAGTGAAAAGCTTCCAAGGCGATCATCCCTAGGTTTAAGAACAACTCGAGGATTCACAGATAAAAGACTACTCCATCACAATCACCAATAAAGAAAACTCAAAGTGCAAATTGAACCACCCGCATTTGAAAAGCCTACCCCAACACGATCATCACCGAGGAAAAGGAAAAGTTCAGTTGAACGAACAATCTCAACCAGGAGCATCTCAAGCTGCACCTTCTACCGAACCCTCTGTTGAACATCCAGTGCCATTAGAATCTCCACCTGCACCCTTAACCGAGGAAGTCGTTCCCAAGCGAAGAGTTGCAAAGCGGAAATTGTACACGGGGCCATGTCCGAATGTGCAACTCGGGAATGCCGATGATACTTTATCGATTTTGAAGAGGAAGAAGAAGAAGATGAAGAACTTGAACAAGAGAGAGATGTTGAGGTGGAAAAAGAAAACACGGAAAATGATAATGATGTTGACGTGAATGATGCAAGAACTGAAATGAAACTCAAGCTCATCGTGTATATGACTCTTTTGCTTATGTTACTTTTCCATCCTTAAGTATTTTCACTCTGAATTATATGATAAAATATGAGCAAGTCACCTGAGTTGTATCCTTATTTAGTTTTTCCATCCTTAACTCTTTTGTAGGCAAAACCCAAAAGAAAGTACGTTCCTCGCGGCCCCACAAGGATGACAGCACTAGGGCTAACAGCTAATAAGAATGGCAAGGAAGCTGTGAGCTTTAACAATAAGGATCAGCCTGTTGGTGATCCTTCGGTGCAGTTGCTAGTGTGTTGGGTGTTTTAGTTAGGCGTAACATCCCATTAAAGCACAAGGACTGGAGACTTGTCCCTAGAGAGGCCAAAGATAACATATGGGCGATTATCATGGTAATTTCTTGACTCTTCAACTCTTTTACTTTTATAATGTATTTAGAAGTTTTATACACCATCCATTATCTCTTTAACTCTTGTAACTATTTTGCTTGTATTTGCGGAAAGGTTTATTGTCGATGATTTTTACAAAGACTATTATCTTGGGAAGATGGGAAGTTATCCGAAAGAGGCTAGGTCTAGGAAAGTGGTAAAATCCTCGCCTTGGATGGGCTAGAGGAAGAAGAAAGACAGATGAAGTCTGGCAGAATCGAAACCAGAGAATGATACTTGTGAATGAGTGGGAAGAGTTTGTGGCACATGTTTGCTCGGAGGGATTCGAGTAAGTGTTCATATCGCAATAAGTTAAATTATTTTTGTGTTCAGCCCTTGTACATTCACTTGTTGTTTAGTTAATGATATTCCGTTACTTTATCGTGGCAAAAAGATTGCAGATGCAACAAGTTAGAGAGAAATACACCACTCCACACACTCTCGGTAGAGGTGGTTATGCGAGACTCGAGGCTAAAATGGTAAGTTGTGTATTTTTATTCCTATGTTCATTATAGGGTAATTGTATTCAAATTATATGCTAACTAGCTGGATAACATATTGTTTGCAAGGCAAAAAGCGATTGAATACAAAAGAAGACATTGATAGAGTCGAACTTTGGATAACAGTCACAAACCGAAGGAAGGGAAGGAACCTAATCTCGGAAATATGGAGGCTTTAGTGAGAACTCAACTCATATTTCTCTTATATTTTTTGTTAATTTATTTGCTTAATATATATGTGTTCGAATGATGCAAAAATGTGACTAATTGGGTTGCTTTTGCACTAATGCGAGAAAGAATTGATAGAGTCGCACAAGAGCATGGTGTTGATGTTGGATCATCTCGTGATGACGATCTTCTCTCCAAAGCTCTTGGTGACGACAAACCAGGGAGACCGAGAGGTATTGGCTATGGAGCGACAAAGACAAAGATGGTTGTCAAGAGCAATTACAAAAGATCATCAAAGAGTGCAAGGATAGTATGAGTGAAATGAATGCGAGACTTGCACTGTTAGAGGTGAGATTATAATAATCGCTTTTGTTTCTTTTAGTTGAAAAATTTAAACTCGCGTCTCATACTGCTGGTTGATGTTGGTATAGGAAAAAACCTCGAGATGCGTCTGCTGCCATGATGGCTCACACTTGAACAAGGCCAGTCCAATTGTAAGTGTGTTTATGTTTCTATAAAACTCGCTGGTTAGTCTATATTGCTCCCATTATGAGTTTCGATGTTGCTTTGTTGTATTTTTCTGTAGTCCGGAAATGCTAGCAACACCCATGGTTTTGCTAGCTCAAGTAGGACTGTTCCCCGTTTGCAAATGACAAATCCAGTTAGCGGACCAAGGGTGGAGGAAGCGCTAGGGAAGGGTAAAGCTTGCGATTGCTCGGTTGGTACAATGAGAACGAGGTTGTTGCTGACGCAATTATTGCTGAAACAGATCCAAAGATGGAGTGCCATGGAGTGCCAATAGGTTTCGGCGCGTACAAAGTGACTGTGACTACTTCTCGTGTTGATGATGCTCATCTCTACAAGCCATCGGGTGACTTGAAGCGTGTTATACATGCTGTAGGAACTTATGTCACATGGTCCAAGGATTTGATAATGCCCGACATCCGATAACTGCTACTTTGTTTGGGGTGTGTTTCATGAGACAATGGTTATTTTTGTGTTGCTTTCATCGCTTTAAAACAATGACAATGACAATGAGTGTTTCGGAAAGAATGATGATCTCGTTAACTTGTTTATATGTTGATCTCTGTTACATTTTAATGGTTTTTATCTCAATGAATGGAAGTATATTTATATATATTTGTGTGAATCGAAAAGCAATTTTATATTTTTTTTTCTAAAATGTAAAAGAATCACAACTAAACATGGTTGGAAAAAAAGGTGATCACTACACAGGATATGGGTTGTGAAATATTTTTATGCTACACAGGATATGGGTTGTGAAACAGTAATTATACAACATAAAAAAACATTGTGATACATTTTTATGCTACACATAGTAAGGGTTGTGATATGAAAATAATGGTTGTCATACTTGTTTCTGCTACACATCGTATTTGTTGTGAAACAATGCACTGGATTGTGGAAACAAACTTCTACTACACATACAAAGGTTGTCATACACGTTTACTCGCTACACAAGTAAAGGGTTGTGAATAACATGTCTTACTACTATAATCTTGGTTGTCATACGAGTTTCTGCTACACAAGTAAACTGTTGTGAATATGATGTCATACTACTATGAACTTGGTTGTGATACGAGTTTCTCCTATACATATTTTTGTTGTGTAAGAAGTACTTACAACCCAAGTAATAATTGTGAAACACGTCTTAGACTACGCTTCCATAATAATTGTGAAACACGTCTTAGACAACCATAATAATAGTTGGGAGAATGGTATATACACAACCATTATATTGGTTGTGTTAGATATTTCTAAGACTTATAACTTTGTTGTGAAACAAATTATTACAACCTCTTGATGAGTTGTGTGAGATGTTGCCCAAGAATTTGGATTAAGTATCACAACCGAAGCAAGTGTTGTATAATATTGAACCACAACCAAGTTTACGACTCTAGCTTACGAGTTGCAAACAATTGAAGACTTTCTACAACCCCCCTTGTGCAACCTATCGATAAACGTCGTCTTATATGGTACCACAACTGATTTCCGGGGTAGTTAATCGCTGTTTTTCCCGTAGTGAATAGTCATAGTTACTAGGTCTATTGACTAACTGAAGTGACTCTGCTGAGCTGTCTTGAATCTCATCGTTAACAGGTAATGCTAATGGTCCAATACATATCCAATCAATTCCATATAACATGATTCATGATTGCAAAAGACAAAAAAATTAGCAATTGATTCAAGATCCAACGTCTATGATTAATTGGGAATTCTAAAGTCCACGTGGGGAGATTTGTTTCATTGGACGGTGGAGATTCGGTGGATATTTGAAATCAGACGGTGGAGATTTGGTGGCGGATGAACTATGCGGGACTTCAGAAGTTGTAATGATTTTCTTATACACCATCAACTAAATTTCACCAAAACTTAATACAGAACTCAGTCTGAGCAGAGTGAGAGAAAAATTGAAAAAACATTGAAGGAAGAAATCAATCAAGGAAAGGAATGGATTCAGGGTCTTCTTCAAGAGTTTTTGGGAAGGTAAGAAATTTTTTTGTTTTTTTTTTTTTCATTGTTTTTTCATAAGTTGTACTTTTAGATCTACAAGATGAACAAATAATATAGTGAGGTTAGCTCATCTCCGATCTGTTTTGTTTTAGAAGCTCCTTAATATAATCATTAGAGAAAGTTGGTTCACTTAATGAAACAGAGTATTGATTCTTCAAAAAGTCTATATATTGTGTTGTTGTTAACTAGAAAAACATGAATCGTCTTTGACAGTTTCTCTATCTGTTGTTAAGTAGAGAGCTGCTTGCAACACGTAACGGCTTCATTGATCTTTAAGTAGAGAAATGGTTATGACCTTCTTTCAGTGTTGGGTTGATTCCAAACTACTGCATTTTTATTTTGTAACTTGAAATCTCTTTTGCTTTCAAGAAAAACCAACACAAAATCATTCATCTTTATTATTTTTTTTTTCTTTTTTGATATTTTTATTGTGTCTTGATGAAAAAAAAAAATATTGTGTCAGAAATAAAAATATTGTCTTGATGAAAAAAAAAATTGTGTCTTGATGAAAAAAAAAATATTGTGTCAAAAAAATAAAAAAAATTGTGTGTTTTCTTAAAAACTGTAGCATGGGACGATAATTGTCGGGTACATATTTGCCGGCTATCTTATTGTTGGTGCGGATGGACGGATTTCAGACCGCAAAGGAAAGATTGTTTATGAAAATAATAAACCTGGAGAGATCAAGTATTGTAAAGAAGATTTTAGAAAGGTGATGGTAATTGGTCATCTTCTCGTCGCATGGTGTGGAGAACAGGTCGATGCCATGCTCATGAACTATGTGGGACTTCAGAAGTTGTAATGATTTTCTTATACACCATCAACTAAATTTCACCAAAACTTAATACAGAACTCAGTCTGAGCAGAGTGAGAGAAAAATTGAAAAACATTGAAGGAAGAAATCAATCAAGGAAAGGAATGGAGTCAGGGTCTTCTTCAAGAGTTTTTGGGAAGGTAAGAAAATTTTTTGTTTTTTTTTTTCATTTTTTTTCTTCATAAGTTCTACTTTTATATCTACAAGATGAACAAATAATATAGTGAGGTTAGCTCATCTCCGATCTGTTTTGTTTTAGCAGCTCCTTAATATAATCATTAGAGAAAGTTGGTTCACTTAATGAAAGAGAGTATTGATTCTTCAAAAAGTCTATATATTATGTTGTTGTTAACTAGAAAAACATGAATCGTCTTTGACAATTTCTCTATCTGTTGTTAAGTAGAGAGCTGCTTGCAACCATCAATGCTTTACGTAACCGACTTCATTGATCTTTAAGTAGAGAAATGGTTATGACCTTCTTTCGGTATTGGGTTGATTCCAAACTACGCATTTTTATTTTGCAACTAGAAATCTTTTTGCTTTCAAGAAAAACCAACACAAAATCATTCATCTTTATTATTATTTTTTTCTTTTTTGGTATTTTTATTGTGTCTTGATGAAACAAAAATAATATTGTGTCAGAAAAAAAAATATTGTCTTGATGAAAAAAAAAATGTTGTGTCTTGATGAAAAAAAAAATATTGTGTCAAAAAAATATTGTGTCAAAAAAAAAAAAAATTGTGTGTTTTCTTAAAAACTGTAGCATGGGACAATAATTGTCGGGTACATATTTGTCGGCTATCTTATTGTTGGTGCGGATGGACGGATTTCAGACCGCAAAGGAAAGATTGTTTATGAAAATAATAAACTTGGAGAGATCAAGTATTGTAAAGAAGATTTTAGAAAGGTGATGGTAATTGGTCATCTTCTCGTCGCATGGTGTGGAGAACAGGTCGATGCCATGCTCATGATTTCTCTTCATAATTGGTCATTTTCTCGTCATCCATGTTCTTTCGCAAGTTCCGCTTCTGCTACTGCAATTTTCACTTATTTTCCATTCCCATACTCAAAAATGCCTCCAATTGGTCGTAAATATGACAGTGAATTTGAAGAAATTCAAAAAGACCTCAACGAAAAAGGTTTTGCATTATCCACCATTCCTGATCATGGTCCTAAGTCCATTCTTTGTGCTAAATTATTTTCTGATCATCAATGCGGCAATAAAGAAATCATAATCTCACTCGGTCAACTTCTTGCTGGTCTCCCTATCCCTCTTTATAACCCTAGTTTTCCTTTGTTTTACGAGATCCTTTCTCATGCGAATTTTTTGCGAGCCATCTATCAATTATGTGGAGACTGCATTCGACTTATACTTGAGTTTGCTCATCGTGGTGCATGCTTGAGATCTATTTACCCACCAAAACTTAGAGATCCTAAATTCGCTGATTTAGAAATCATCCCTGAGAAATATATTGTGGAGAGTTTCTTCGAGAATTACGTAAAATCATTATGAAGAAGGAAAGCACTCGCTGGGGTGTTCGTTTGAAGAAGAAAGAAAATATTGCCAGCAAAAAGATGTTAATGCAAGATATTGAATGGCATTCTGGTACTAATAAAACTCAACGTCAGTCAAAATATGATAAATGGTGTGTCTTTCCATTGACTCTGAAGGGACCCTACATCTCTAGTTCCAACGTGCTACCCGAAAATCTTGCTACGTATCAACCCTGGGTATTTAATTAGCCCGAAAAGGAAACAGAGGTATACTTCTAAACTTCGCTCAGTGTGTAACTCTCCATTTATTCCTATTCCATTCTTTTCTTATCTTGCGAAATTTTTAGATTTCGAAGATAACAAAATATTACAACAAATTTGGGAAAGCAAGCGTCTTAACAACCTTGCGTGCAATCACGGATGAAGTAAGAAATACTCTTTTGTATTATTTAAACAATATTGTTGCCTTTATTTCTTATCTTCATTTGTGTTCACTGGCTGAAATTAGAGTTGTTCAAGAAATTGAAGAACCTATTAAGGTTGCGAAAACTAAAGTCAAGGGTAAAGGCATTCTTCGCAAGGAGAAATCAACCATCCCATCTTCAAAGAAACGAAGAATTCGCTCTCCATCTCCTTCAAATCTTCAACCAAATGAAAGCATGGATGAAGAAGTTGAGACTTCTTTCGCAAAGGAGGGTTCTTCACCTGAATCATCTATGGCGCAATTATCCGGCATATTCTCTTACTCTCTACAAGGAATAGGCGACGTTCCTTTAACTAACACCTGTCGGGCAATTGCGAACATCTGTGACGCCCTTCTTTTAGATGATAATGAATCTCTTAGAGGTGTTTCTAGGTCAGTTACTCCAAGTTTCCTATATTCGCTTGGTATTCTGGTAAATCTTCATTCCTCTACTTCACTTTAATTATAATTCAAAATTATATCTTGTTTTGATTTTTCTTTTTATTCTTTCGCAGGCTGGAAAAGCTTTGCCTCTGACTTAGTTAAGAGGTGCGAGAGTTTCGAGAAGAACAACTCCAAGCTTAATAAAATCGCAGAGGAATCTCGCAGTAAAAATGAAGAATTAGAAGCTGAAGTTGCTGAACTTCGCAAGAAGAACAAACAGTTGGAAATAGATACCTCCACTCAATAAAATAAAATATCAAGTCTTCAAAAGACGAATGACCAACTTTATGGTAAATAGCATTTCTTCTTTCCCTCTAATCTTTTTTCCTATTGTTTTCCCTTATTCGATTAATCATTTTTGCAGATATTTATGGTCTTTCTGATGAAGCCACATTTCTTCGCACCTTTCTCTATTCTATGGATGATGATACCCTTCTCGAACGTCTTAATACTTCTTTAAACATCTATACCAATGACAAAACAGATTATCTTTCCTTAAATGAGCTCAGATCTAAATTCCATCTCTTAGAAATTGACCATGGAGCAGTTTGAAAATCGCTCACAATTTAAAACGCCGCTATCTTGACTCCAAAAATGAGATTAATAATTTAAGAGTTAAGATCAAGTAATCTTATAGATGATAAAGACCGCATCACTAGTCAAGGTGCTCAAGCTTTAGAAAATTCCACAAAACCCTTCTCGAAACCCAACCTGAGCGAGATGAAGTTAACCGTAAGAATGCCATTCTTGTCGAAAGAGAAAATCAAGTTCGTTCTCGTCTCCTTATAAATAATGTTGATGAGTTCGCTTAGGCTGCGAAAGTCTTAGATGATGCGAAATAATTTCGGTGTAAATGTTAGTCTCCAAGGCTGATCATTCGATCTTGATCAAAGATATGATCTCTAATAGAAGGTTGTTAACTTTACTTTCTTACTTGTCTATTCTTTTTCATAAACTTCGCTTGAATTATTGATATGTTATTGTATGTCCATGGAGGTGAAAGGATTTTCACAAGAAAAATGAAGAATTGGAAACTCAAACTAAATCTCTTGAAGCAGAAAAGGTGAAACTTGCAAAAGGTTTATCTACTCGCAATGATAAATGCCATCGGCTCAAGAATCGATTACACCGTTGCTAACTTCAAAATGACGTTCTTCATTTTCGCAATGGAACTATCATGAAGGTCTGCGATGATAACAACATTTCCCATTCTATATATCCTTGCCTCTTAGATGAGATTCCCCCGAATGCATCACTTCCAGACATTTCGGATAGTGACGATAGTAAAGAAGAAGAAGAAGAAGAAATGGAAGAAGAGAGTGATGATGAGAAGAAAGAGCTCGAACGAGAAATAATTGTTCTTTTCTTTATTAGCCTTTCTCCCTTTTGCGACACTTGTATATCTTTAACTTTTTGATCTTTATGTAAATCTGTCACTGCGAACTCCTTCAATTTCCAAAATCTCTCAATATAAGTTCTATTCCTTTTGTTTTATCTGCATGTGTTAGAAAAGAAACTCTTGTTCGCAATAACAATCAAAAATTAGTAATCAATATATAATCAACATATATGATTTAATCTATCAGGTGGAAGAAAATAACATTTGTCTGTTAAGCATTCCCATACTTGCCTCTTATTATTTGTTTTCAAATAAGAGATTAACCATCTTTTAACATTGCACGGATTTTGTGCGTCATTTTTAGTGTGTTCGTATTTGAGAAATTTCGCTATTGTGATTCGCTATCAAATAAATCTTGGGATTTTCCAAGATTCCATTCAGTGTTATTCTCATATGTGGTCTTATTTTGCCTTCCTAAGTAAAGGTCTTATTTTGCCACTCTTTGTATTTGCTACAAAATCGCAGGACGTCTTTACATTTTCATGTATTGACCCATTGATCTTGCCTTAACCTTTTCTTGTATAATTGCCTCAGCAGGATATATGACAGGTATTAATATTCTTGCAAATTAAAGTCCCATGACATTGCCGTCTTGCGACGAAATCGCAGGACGTGTTTACACTTTCGTGCACTGACCCATTGATCTCGTCTTATCTTTCTCTAGTATTATTGCCTATGTAGTATTATTGCACAATTTTCTTGTAGTGTACTCACGTGAGTAAAAAGACTCATGACATTTGCGTCTTTGACACTTATCAGCTCCCTAATGGAGGGTGCCGCCCTTATCATCCCCTTGGTTGCCCCTTCAAGGAGGCGTACCTCTACCATACAAGGTTGGCTCCTCCCATCCGGTCTTAACAACAACCAGATTGTTTTCGCAGCCTCTTATCCCTTCGCCGATATGGCTCTTTGATTTTCTTTTGTTTAAATCATAATTTACTGAAAATTATCGCGAGTATTCATTCCCATTCTTTGTAATTTCTTAATTTTTGTTTTCTTTAATCGATGAAAGATATTTTTCAAATACATCTTTTTCGTTCAACTTTGTTTCTTTCTCTGCTCAATTTCATCTATTTCGATTTTAAGTTTCTTATTTTGTTACCTTGTGTTTGTGCTTCTTTGAGTTCTCGCGCACTATTGATGATCTCGTTTCGCAAAATACTCTTTTCTTGTTATGTGCTGTCTCTATCATTTATACCATATTTTCGCAGATATTTTTCGTTATACACTACAATTTTCATTCCTTCCAGTTCATAATTTCCTTCTTCGAGAACCTTTGTTATTGTGTAAGGACCTTCCCACCTGTTCGCAAGATCATCTCTGCCATCCTACGAATAGTGGGTTGTAAAAAGTAATACCGGTTCTCCTTTGCGAAATACTCACCGGTTCTCATTTTCAGCAATCATTGCTTTCGCAGCAATCCCTTCTCTTCCACGTTCCACTGCATCTACCATCAATCGTTCGCCTATTTGCTTTTCTCTGACACTGTGCTTCCAATTAATCATCTTTAGTTGCTCTTTCTTCACATTTCTCTACATCAATTTCATGAAATTTTCGCCCCTCAACCCAATCTCCTTTTATGATTCCAACGCCGCTAGGATGAGGAAATTTTATGTATTGATGGAAGGTTGAAGCTACTCCCGTAATTCCATGCAACCAGGGTCGACCAATTAGTGCATTATATGGCAACTCTATATATGTCAACAACGCATATGAATTTCGAAGATAATCCTTTCAAAGGAATTCACATAGCAATTTCTCCCTTAGGATTGTTCGCAGTGCCGTTAAAGCCATAGATCTTGTAAGTCGAAGGTATCAAGTCCTCATCCTTTCCTCCCATAGTTTTGTAAGTATGATACAATAGAATGTCTACAGAACTTCCAGTGTCAATCAATATTATGTTAATCGCTCATGAGTTCTCAACTTCATCATCTTCATCATCACTAGGTTTCGGGTTGATCTCCAGTTTTACCACCAAAGGATTATCATGTATTTCTCCACCTTCAGGTATTTCTTATGATGTAAAGGAGATAGGCTGTTTTTGCCATTCTTTTAGTGGTGAGACCTTCGCAATATTCATAATTTCTCTATTATCAACATCCCTTGCGAATACTCTGCTCAGAATGTTATCATGAAAATCTTTAATTATTTTGTACGAATGTACAATAGAATGACAAAATAGGTTCTTTGCTTTCGCTCCAACTTCAATTAGAAACGTTTCTACCCCCTTTGCTGCGTTTGCTCTGCGATCTTCTAGTGGTGGTGGTAGTGGTAAAGGTTGTGGTTTTCTTATCAGAAAATGGTTCAACTTGCCTTGGTCTATCATTCTAAGGATAATTCTCTTTACATTCCTGCAATCATTTGTCGTGTGTCCATGGAAGTGATGATCACTACGGGAAAAACAGTAATCTACAACTGTAACTTCACAACTCGTATATTTAAGGTTGTGAAGGTGGTATGTTTTACAACTTTTGTCAAACAAAGGTTGTCAAAGTATAAACGTCCAACTCTTAGGACCAAAGAGGAACAAAGAGTCGTGATGAGAATCAAAACCACAACGTTTTTGTGAAAAGAGTAGTGACCACCTTTAGACTTTAACAACTCATCTCGTTAAGGTAGTGAATAACTCTACGACAACACTTGTAAGGGTTGTTGAAGATAAAAAAATTACCTTTTGGAAAAATGGTGTTTGAGAGATTCGACCACAAGCCTACTAGGTGTTAGCACAATCCCTTAACCATTATTCCTTCCTCTCAATATTGGTAATTTTGTCCTATTTTTTTATTATTACTATCACAACCCTTATAAGAGTTGTAAAAAAATGAAAAAAAAAGAATGAGGCTCGGTGAGATGAGTTGAAATAAATGAAAAAAATGAAATTAAACCATATTACACGTATTGGAAATAAATGCAATAAATATTATGGAGACTGTGAAAATGACGGAATACCCTTATCGAAAAAATAAATTAATTATTACAGATTGTGAAAATGACCATATTACCCTTATTAGAAATAAGTGCAATAAATATTATGTAGATAGGAAAATGACCATATTACCCTTATTATCGAAAATAAGTAAAGTAAATGTTACAGGTATGAAAATGACCATATTACCCTTATTGGAAAAAAGTGCAATAAATATTAAGTGAATTGTGAAAATGACCATAATACCCTTATAAAAAATAGGTAAAGTAAATGTTCTGTTGTGAAAATGACCATATTACCTTTATTGGAAATAAGTGCAATAAATGAAATATGTCTTCATCTAACACACTATGAAAATGACCATATTACCCTTATTGAATATACACGCAATAAATATTATGGAGATCAGTGAAAATGACCATATTACCCTTATTAGAAATAAGTGAAATAAATAGTATGGAGACGGAAAATGACCATATTACCCTTATCGAAAATAAGTAAAGTAAATGTTACATCTTTGTGAAAATGACCATATTACCCTTATTGGAAATACACGCAATAAATATTATGGAGATCGCGAAAATGACCATATTACCCTTATAAAAAAGTAGAATAAATATTACAAGATGTGAAAATGACCATAATAAGGGTAATATGGTCATTTTCACAAATCTGTAATATTTGCTCTACTATTTCCGATAAAAGTAGTCTGGTCATTTTTAATCAACAATATTTACTTTACTTATTATCGATAAGGGTAGTCTGTCATTTTCACGTCTCCATAATATTTGTGACACTTTTTTTCCAATAAGGTAATATGGTCATTTTTCACAGATCTATAATATTTACCTTATTTATTTTCAATAAGGGTAGTTTGGTCATTTTTTTACGAGTCTCCATAATATTTATTGCACTTTTCCAATAAAGGTATTATGGTCATTTTCACATCAGTAATATTTACTTTCTTGATTTTTGATAAGGGTAAATCTGGTCATTTTTTTCACGATCTCCTAATATTTATTGCACTTTTTCTAATAAGGGTAATATGGTCATTTTCATGATCAAAGAATCACTTCACCTATTTCGATAAGGGTAGTATAGTCATTTTCACATCTCATAATATTTTTGCACTTTTCTAAAAAGGGTAATATGGTCATTTTCACAATCGGTAACATTTACTTTACTTATTTCCGATAAGGGTTGTATGGTCATTTTCTTGTCTCCATAGTATTTATTGCATTTTTTTCCAATAAGGGTAATATGGTGGTTTTCACGATGTATGTAAGAATTACTCTACCTATTTCCAATAAGGGTAATATGGGCATTTTCACAATCGGTAACATTTACTTTACTTATTTAGATAAAGGTAGTATGGTCAATTTCACCGCCTCCATAATATTTATTGCACTTTTTTCCAATAAGGGTAATATGGTCATTTTCACGATCATTAACATTTACTTTAATTATTTACATAAGGGTAGTCTCAATAATGTTTGGAGAATATTCAAAAGGAATCTTACCTGTAAATGGATGGATTTCATCGTTCTTATGAAATTTCGGACTTATAGTAGTCCACGACGATCGAGTTTCGATCTCGGAGCTAAGGTTTGCATACAATATGCCGAGAATAGGGTTGGTTTATTGTTTGGTGGAATATTCAAAGGAATCTTACGTAAATGGATGGATTCATCGTTCTTACGAAAGTTCAGGCTTATAGTAGTCCACGGTCGGGTTTCGATTTGAGCCGGGTTTGCATACAATATGCCGAATAGGGTTGGTTTAATGTTTCGTGGAATATTCCAAAGGAATCTTACATGTAGATGGATGGATTCATCGTTCTTACGAAAGTTCCGACTTATAGTAGTCCACTTGAAACGGCCGGTTTACGTTTGGAGCCCGAGGTTTGCATGCAATATGCGAGAATAGGGTTGGTTTAATGTTTCGGGGAATATTCCAAAGGAATCTTACGTAGATGGATGGATTCATCGTTCTTCACAGTTAGACTTATAGTAGTCCACCTGGACGGTCGGGTCAACATTTCTGAGCCGGGTTTGCATACAATATGCCGGAATAGGGTTGGTTTAATGTTTCGGGGAATATTCCAAAGGAATCTTACACATGTGATGGATGGATTCATCGTTCTTATGAAATTTCGGACTTATAGTAGTCCCACGACGACGGAGTTTCGATCTCGGAGCTAAGGTTTGCATACTGATATGCCGAATAGGGTTGGTTTAATGTTTGGGAATATTTGAAGCAATCTTACACAGATGGATGGATTCATCGTTCTTACGAGAAGTTTCCGACTTATAGTAGTCCAGCGGACGGGTTTGATTTGAGCCCGGGGTTTGCATACAATATGCGAGAATAGGGTTGGTTTAATGTTGGGAATATTCCAAAGGAATCTTTACGTAGATGGATGGATTCATCGTTCTTATCAAGTTTCCGACTTATAGTAGTCCACTCCGCCTGTGTTTCGATCTCGGACCCAAGGTATGCGTACATTATCTTTGGAATATGGTTTGTTTAAGGTTTCTGGGAATATTTGAAGCAATCTTACTGTAAATGTATGGATTCATCGTTTTACCAAGTTTCCACTTATAGTAGTCCACTCCGCCGGTTTTCGATCTCGGACCCAAGGTATGCGTACATTATGCCGAATAGGGTTTGTTTAAGGTTTTGAGGAATATTTGAAGCAATCTTACTGTAAATGGATGGATTCATCGTTTTGCAAGTTTCCGACTTATGTGAGTCCACCACTCACTGTGTTTCGATCTCGGAGCCGGGGTTTGCATACAATATGCCATAATATGGTTTGTTTAATGTTTTGGGGAATAGTGGTTCATAGTTTGTTTGCGTTATACCACATTTGAAGTTCAAATCAACACCGAGCTTCATATTTATCGATTTCGATGATGTATCCTCGCTAAGTTTGAAGTTTGAACCCTCCCAAGCTTCTTGGTTCATAGTTTATTTGTCGTTATACCACATTTGAAGTTGGAATCAACACCGAGCTTCATATTTATCGATTTCAATGATGTATCCACCCTAAGTTTGAAGGTCAACCCTCTCGGAGCTTCTTGGTTCATAGTTTGTTTGTCGTTATACCACATTTGAAGTTGGAATCAACACCAGATTCATATTTATCGATTTTAGCTCATACTTATCGATTTCGATGATGTATCATGCTAAGTTTGAAGTCGAGAACTCTCCGGGAGCTTCTTGGTTCACGGTTTGTATGTCGTTACTCCATATTTGAAGTTCAATCAACACCGAGCTTCATATTTATCGATTTCGATGATGTATCATGCTAAGTTTGAAGTCGAACTCTCTGGAGCTTCCTGGTTCACAGCTTGTATGTCGTTATACCATATTTGAAGTTCAATCAACATTGAGGCTTCGTATTTATCGATTTTGATGATGTATCCAGGCTAAGTTTCAAGTCAGAACCATCCTTAATTTCGTGGTCCATCTCTAAAAATCTTATAACCTCGAGTTTACCAAGCAGTGAACTAAAGATACTTCATGACCTGTATGACTTGTAAAAATTACTTCATGACCTATACGATTAGTTGAAATTCAAACCTAAGCACAAAAGAGAAAGCACAAACAAACACACCAATTATCAAATTCATTTTTCATTTCTCTTCATTCTTATATATTTTTTGGATTTTTTATATCGAAATGTCGATAACAATGTCCTAAATTTATTAATATTTTTTGGATTTTTTTCATGTCGAAGGTTTATAATTAAACCGAAAACATGAGTTCGTATTAACACAAATAGAAACACACTTGCTCTCAATCCGTATGACCATCCTAAATACAATATCAACCGTTAAGATCTTTTCTTGATCCGTATGAATGGATCGGACGAAACGTGGTCCGTTGATCATTTTAATTCTCTCAATCCCTCATCTTCATCTTCATTTCTTGATTGAATCGACCCATCTTAGTTCTCATCTTTGTAATTTCCAGGAAAATCATCACAACCTCAAATACCAAACCCATTAATCGAATACCTCAGATCCAGCCTTTCTACAAACCTAAATCAAACGAAACCCAACTTCAATTCGTAATATGCTACGGATTTCTTCTTTTCACCGATTCAATCTCGAGGAACCCCTTTCAATTCTTATTCAACATCTAACCTAGCCACAAGAATCATACCTCTCCATCCTTGAACATCGAATGTGGGGTTTGAGGTGATGTTGATTATGGTGGAGAAATGATTCAAGAAGGTGATTGCCGGCTGATTTTCACGAGAATGATTCAAGATGAGTATGGGGGTTTTGAGATTGAAATCAAGCCGAGATGTAAATCGTTGCTGGCACAAACGCCGTGAAGAAGATGAGATTTCGTAACCGGTGATGTTTTTATGGGGTACGTATCCAATTAAACGGAAGTTCCTCATCCCGACTCGATTCAACAAAGACAATCATCAAAACCAAAATCCGATACTAACCCTTGCGACAAACCCACTTCTTATTCATTTGGGAACTCGAATTTCTTCTTTCCCTGTTCTTCAAACCCTAAACCCCAAGTCTAATTTGATTTATTCTTGTCTCAAAAACCCCCAATTCATTTCTCGACTCTCACCAACAAATTTCTTCTCTAATTCTCCTCTCAATCTCTCGATTTCTCCGTAACAAAGCCGCAACCATATTTCTCTCTAAATTTCGGATGGATTAAAAGATTTTAGCGAATCGGTGAAGGTGGTGGTGACTTTGTTGATGAAAGGGAAAGAAGAGATGGGTAATTGATTTCAAGCTTTTTTCCGTTTAATTACAAGGAAGAATCTCAGGTCGATCTCGCTGAGTCAGTCTGATTTTGTTTTCTTACTTTTCAATTTCGATTCCTTGAAATGACTTATTACCCGTAGTTTGGGTGATTTATTGTTTTGTTTCTCATACCGATTATGATTTTTCTTCTTCATTCTTCTTCTTTCTATGGTTGGTGCTTAATTTGAGCAAACATGGATCTGAAACTTTTGAAATTAGATTAGAAGTAGAAGACGCCTAATTTCCTTATTCTTTTTCATATTCTGATGGTTTTGTGTAAATTTAGAGAGCTTTTATATTGGGAATTTGGAATTCTCTATCTTAATTAATCAGGATTGGTATTGCTTGAGCTTAAATTTGATTGGATTAAATGTTTTCAGGAGCAACATCAACTAATCTTGTTATTGGAGTTGCGATTGGTGGTATGGTTGTCCTGGTTGTTTATTTGCTGTAAGAAGAAGAAGATAAGAGATCAAAATCAGTTGATTGCTATGGAAGACCTTCTCCATCTAAAGGTATAATTTTTCTTTTGAATCTACCAAAAAATGGTGTCGATGTATAATGTTCAAGAATTGCAATTAGTTTTCAATGGAGAAGCTTGTGAGCAACAAATACTATTAGTATAATGTTCTGGAACCTATGCTCTTAAAATTTTGTTTCTACAAATTTTGGATTTACCAAGTCCTGAATCAACTAATTGGGTCTTGGTTTATGTGTTGGTAACCTGATTAATCGAAATCGCAATTGCTCTATGTAGATCGATTACTAACTCTTTCTTTTATTGTTGTTTTACCTAATTTTATAGTTTGCCTTAGTTCAACCTCATGCCAAGTTGCCAACACTTAGTGTGGTGTTATCTTTGTCACTTTTGCATTCTTCCTTTTCTTGTTGTTCTTATTTGTTTATAGTTACCCCGCTTGAACTTGCTTTTGGTGTAGCACTATGTTGTTGTGAACATCTCAATATCATTTTTATCCACGTAGAACTAGATGAAGTTAGTGGAGTTAAGATTGCATAAGTAGCATTTACATTGCCGATCATGTGTCGCAGTTTCATGGTTATCTTATTTCTTTCATTTTACATATGGTTTCTTCGAGTTAGAATAGTTATATGCAGCGCCCTTTGTTCAAAAATTCGTTTTGCGGTCGCTACTTTGTCGGATATTTAGCCCTTTTGAGCTTCTAATATCAAAAACTTTAATCTATGTATTCACCGTTAAACAGTACGTTACAAGAAGTAGTATTCATTGTATTCTTGATCACCAAAAGTCATGAATGGCATGAGCTCCCTTAAAATAAAAAATTCGCTAACATTTTATTTTTGTAATAAACTGTGTTATGACCTCTCGTCAATTCCTTTATGAGCTAACACAGATTTGTTTTGAATCTCTCTGCAGTACTTCATGTATCGGATCTTGAGAGACTGAAATATGTACACTCTGCACATATTTTGCATCGTCTTAAACTTAGTAATTTGCTCCTAAATGAAAGTTGTGAACTCAAGGTTGGAGACTCTAGCTAGAATAGCGAGGCAAACATCCGAAACGGATATGATGACGGAATATGTTGTCCCTCGCGGTATCTTGTGTCTGCCATAGTTGGTCCTCAATAGTTCAGAGATATTGCATCACTTGATATTTGGTCAAGAGGTTGCATACTTGGTGAAATTATGACTCGAGAACCACTCTTCCTGTGTAAAGATTATGTTCATCATCGATATATGATTTTGTTAGCCTCTGTTCTTTGTTGTTCTATCATTAAATATGTGTCAAACTTGAACATAATTATTGTATGACAACGTATACTCAATCAAGTTTTCACTTGTTTTTTTACGAGATCATGCATCGAGCTGAAGCTTGTAGTCAAAATCTCACCTGACGAGGGATTCCAAAAAAAAGGGTTGAGAGACTTATTTTTTATGGTAAGAAAAGAATAGCTAGAAGGGCTAAAACTTAAATGTTAGTATTAGATTTTTTTTTTTTTGGTGTCAAGTTCTGTAAAACCAATCTTATGTTGTAACAAACAATAGTGATTGTAAATTTGTAATTGTAAGTCGATTTTTTTTTTCAAATACATGGTTATTTAAGTATTATAGATTTAATTTTTGTATTTAAATTCTCAAAATTTAATTTTTTTTCAAATCAATTATGTACTACAACTTCGTAATTAGAGTCACAAAGAAATGACATGCAACTCTTCCCATAGTTGTCAAAGAAGTGACATACAATTCAAACCATTGTTGTCAAAGAAATAACTTGCAACTCAAATCAAAGTTTTCAAAGAAGTGACATACAACTCAAACCATTGTTGTCAAAGACTAGACATACGACTTTAACCATAGTTGTCTAAGAAATTTCTACAACCCCAACAAGTGTGGTGTAGGAGTAATTTTCACATCCCGTAAGAGTTGTGTTAGGCATTAAGAGGAAATTTCAAAAGACATTGACAATCAAGCAAGTATTGTACAAAATTGAACCACAACCATGTTTACGACTCTAGTCGACGAGTTGCAAAATTGAGGACTTTCTACAACCCCCCCTTTATGCAACCCATAGATATGAGTCGTCGTATATCGTATGACAACTCTTTTCTGGTGTAGTTGATCGATGTTTTTCCCGTAGTGGATATGAGCAGAATTCATGACTTATGTGACTCGGGGGTGGCTGATAAGCACGTAAATGCATTTTATACCCATATTTATATTATCTAGACTCGATTTATATTGACTAATCACACAATTTTAGTGCTTTTGTAGAAAGTACGAGCGACTTCAATTACCGATAAAATACACGCCTAAACAAGGAGCTAAACTAGCATTCGCAACAAAAATAACAATTTGGGGCTGGCCTGGTACTTCTATATATCAGCAGCACTAAAGTTACTCACTGCAAGGAGACTGAGCATAATGGGATGAAATTGTAGCTTACAAATTTGGCCATTTAAGCTAGTGCACCAAACATACATTTCATGTCCAAGACGGTTATCAAAATACAAAGACTTGTGCATTTCTTTTTTTAAGCACGTGACCCCACTAGCAGTCGAGAGAAATATTTGCCTCATCACCAAATCTCAGTTCGTATAGAGAGAGAATCACTTCTCTTATTCAAGCAGGTGGAGTTCAGAGATTTGATGGACAGACATGCGGTGAAACAGATAATAAATCTTGTATGGTTGGATGATCAACCAGTGTGGTGGTGAACTGTGTTCGATGGTTGCATTTGGTTAGCATGCGAGAAGAGGAAGAAGTGAGCTGGTTGCATGATGGTTCAAGTTTGTAAAAGCTGGTGTGTACTATGAACTGCCGATACTCGAATGGAGATGGCAGCAAAAGCTTGGATCAAAACTGGGGGCTCGATTAATGGTTTCCTGGCATCGAACTAAAGCTGCAGGAAGTAGTGATGATGTCTCTAGTGCCCGATGATAGCAACAACAGCTGTGAAAGATGAGGTTGCTGTTGTGATACCGATGGAGGAAGCTGCTGAGACGAGACTGGATGGATGTGCAGGGAATGGGTTTGCTTCCGTGTATTTATGTGAATCAGTGGAATAATTTTGAGCTCAGGTTGAGAAGAAACATATGGGTATTCTGGATGTGAACTGAAATACAAGAAAATGGAGATGTATGTAGCTGAATTGGTTCGTATGCCAAGAAGATTAGGTGCTTGTGTTATTTGAATTAGCTCGTGCAAATGTTGAGCTAGTTATAGCCGAGATTTAGAAGGGCTCTATCCTATCTTCCTTGGATGCAAACGATGGGGCTGAGACTTAGCAAGTCAGTTGAGCAATGCAATTGCCGATGATCAGTCCAACGAGATACGAGAGTTCATGGTGGTGATGCTGCGAATAAATTGGTGGCTGTATATAGAGCTTAAATGTGTGATCGAGTGCAGGAAGGTGCGAATGGACATAATTCGGAGTTGTTGCTGTGTCGAAGCCTATTTAAGCCGTGGGCCGGTGGATGCCATGACTTGGTCGAAACAGGAGCTGCAGGAGTCATAACAACCAGTGGTGATGTTCCAGTGGTCGGAGTATAAAGTGGAGTTGGGTCTATTATTGGCTAACGGTGCTTATTGGGCTGGACTTTGGTGAGTGCTGGCATCGATAGTAAGAGGAGAAAGACACAGACAGAAAAGGGAGGCTGGTTTGGAGTTCTCTTTGGGAGGAGGCTGGCTGCGGCTTGGAGGCTACAACGGGAAGAAGACTAGGGTTTGAGTTTTTAATTCCGTTTCGATTAGCTAGGGATTGATTTATGGATTTTTAGAAAGCCATGTCTAGCTAGAGATATGTTAGGGTTTAGGTAGAAACCAATTTAATTGCGTAAACTCTATATTTATATATATGCTTAATAATGATTTGATTGATTAGTAGTTTTCTTCATACAACCTTGGTATTTGATTGCTTATATGATTTTCTTGATTATGTATGCTTTTGAATTGATATTTCGTGCTTCGGTTAAATTCCTAGACGTGGTATGCAAGGATAGATAGGTAATGCTTTAAAATCACTACCCATGAAGGGAAGAAAAATTACAGTGGAGAAACAGTATTTGAAAATGCATGAAATATATATTTAATGTTTAGTAAAGTTTGCATATTTAATTGGTGGAAACCGAAAACCCTAGCAACCCATTCCATCTTGTTTATTGTCACGATTATTTATTATTATTTCATTTTGTCCAAATTTCTGAAAACTCTCAAAAATATCATATTGCGATTACTTAGTTTTTGGTATTAGTTGGTAGAGTATTTCACACTCCCTGTGGGAACGACCTGAACTTGCCATTGTCTACTAGTTAGACGTTGTGCACTTGCAGTATTATTATTGTAGGTTTCCGAGCATACCAGTGGCTCACTTCCTAAGTTCCAAGGTGCTGGGATGTTTTCCATCAAGATTATGGCTTCCTATATCTTCTCCACACTAGCATTTAGAGGAGGCATTTTTATTTCTTCCCATACTACCTTCTTAGTTCCATGTCCCCTATGATAATTGTGATTCTGTCCTCCATAAGTTTCTTGTGGATGGTCCCATCTTTGAATCTTGTTATTTCCACCACGGCTAAAGAATCTTCTTTCTCTCTCAAACTCTTCTTGATCACGACTTCACCATTGCTACCAACTTCGTTGATTTTCGATCACCACCTTTCCCGTTGTTCCCGCGAAACGTTCACCATCAACGTTTGTTAACTTGGGTAGTAAGCTTGCACTCGCTACCTTCAATTTGTGTTTGCGACTGGGTATGACTCCATCTCATTATGTTTTTCTTCCGAGTGATATACTTTCTTGGATATTCTCGTAACTCACTATTGTGATAGTATTCTTGACTCTAAAGATTTGGATATACAATAAATTTGTTGCGAAAATTGCATTAATAAATGATAAAATAAGATATCTTTCATCCACATGGCCAGCCATATCGCTACACGTCGTTTTTCACCTCATAGTTAAGTGCTTTCAAACTTTCGCCAACTCTTTGTTTCAATCCAAATACATCTTCAATGCCCGGACGTGATGAGTTGTTACCTCGGTAATAAAATACATTAGCTATGGCCCCTATGAGGTCATTGAGGTGGACTAGCTATAAGTCCTGATGAGCTAGTACTTTGCAGTGTGACGGATCAAATCTAGAGATCGCTTTTCAATCAATATACCGAGCTGTTGCACCTATAATTGTTAACTCGGAAAAAAAGTTAATTATGCTTTTTATGTATTTAAATTTCAAATGTGATTTTCTTAACGAATGTGGTGTTTTGTGGATTAAAATAAGCAATCAATGTGGAAATGGATTGCAAGTAGTAGCGTAAAGGATCGTGCGTGCCGTGCCTAGGTTCCGTGTGGCGTGCAACTCAGGTGAATCAAGCATTTTTGGAAATTGTAGTTTTGTGTTTCAAAATAAAAATAAAAATTGATCATATTTTATTTTCTCAAGTTTTTTTGATTGCCATGTTCTCCAATCTGCTTAAAATGCACTTACTGGATATCTTAAAGCCTATGAATTGTCACAAAACTAAACTAGTAGGAGTTTGTACTTATTTTGGTAGACGCACTTAACCTATGTTGTAAAAGGCGCTAGGCAAGGCGAGGTGCCAAGCCAGCGCCTGGCGCCTTTGGCGCCCAGCGAGGGCCTTTTTCGTAAAAAAAAAAAACAATTAGGTATAATTTGGCGCCGGGGCGCCTTGCCTTGCGCGTTAAGCTTAGTGCGCCAAAGGCGCCGCCTTTTACAACATAGCCCGTAACTTTCATAAAGTAATAACCAAACCAAACCCTACCCTATTTCGTTTCATCTCTTTTTAAGAGAAAACCAATCAATCGTGAGTGCATCAAAGATCAATCAAAGCTAACATGAGGAGTCCATCTCAGAAAAGCTCCTTCGAAATCTCGCAGTATTATTAATTCGAATTTTTATTATTAAAGTCTTTTTTTGTTCAAGGTCGTATTTCTTCAAAATCCTTCAATTGGAGACTTATTAATTATTAAATATGAGTATAGAGATCATTGATCAAAGATAGAACAAAGCCATGACAAGAGAGATTAACGTGGTTTGGCTCTAATGGCCTACATCCACACAAACCCCTTGGGGTGAAACTACTTTAATGATCATCAGTAAAATACTGAGATGGTTTACATTTACATTATTATTCCTATTTATAGGAATGATAGGATAAAACCTATAAGATAACAAACAAACTATCTTGACTTGGTGAAACTTATCTAGCTAGAATAGAGGGTTTACTTAACTATATTGCCAATGACTTATTCTTCTAATATCTTAGATGACCACCTCGATCTCATGGATAGGAATATGTCATATATTCCAACACCCCCCCTCAATTTCGACACGGAAAATCTTTGTAGTGTAAAACTTGAATAAACCTTGTAAGATGCTTCATAACTCTTCAACAACAACTCTACAACTATTGGACTAAAAGATCACCAAAAGGGAATAAACAATAATATAAAAGGTGAAGATATACGGTTTCACTTTTATGATAACCAAATAACTTAATCTTGCAGTAGTTAATTTGAGAAGAAACCGCAACATCACCTTGATGTATATAAAACCAAGTCTTCATCGGTGAATCTTCATTATAGCAAAAACTCAGTAATGGAACGTATGGTATTGTTGAGATAGAATCTTCCCAAAAATAATACAAAGACATCATTCAGGATATGAGTGCCATGACAAAGACTAAACTGAAATTACAAATGGTCTTTAAGACCAAAGTATGAAAGAATCAATCTCTTTTATTGATAATAAGAAAAGAGAAAGCTTAACGAAAATCGATCGCCATCAAAGGACGAGTAGACTAGCACATTCAAGTGAAAATCATAACTTGAAGAGAGATATGAATTTGCAAAACAAACTGATAATGGCAGCATTTATGTGATTAAGTACTTAAAAACGTACATAAAATGATCAATTAAAGCTTAAAAAGCAGATTAGATCGTTGGAGCATGAATTATTTGATCTTGAATAAAGATCTTGAACTATCTTCGGTATATAATGGATACCTATAGTCTCAAATCATAAGGGAAACTCATGATACTGAGTGATAAACTCATGATGTTGAGAGAGAAAATTTTGGATTGAATCAAATCTCCCGAGATATGGAAAATATTTTAGAAAATAAATGCTATTAATGACAAATTGAGCAAACATATCGACTTGCCTAACAAGCACCGAGAGAAGGGTAAGACAATTGTAAATAGGTTTGATCAATAAGTAAACAAAGCCCAAGTTTGTTTTGTTTTCGCTTTGAACCTAACAATGACGTATGAGACCTTAATCCATTTGATTAATATTTGCACTTTGCAGTGATTATAACGATTTTGGAATAAACAAAACTATCCTTCCAAAAACAGATGATTATGAATAATTGTTGAAATAGAACCAACACGGAGAACACAAATACCATTTCGTTAGGTAACGATAAAAATAAAAAGAAATCTTGGGGATAATGGCAAGAAATCTTGATAGATATTTTGCTGAAGTTAAAACTTCATAAACAACGGTGGTAAAAAAAAACAGGAAACCACCAAGTTGAGATACACATGACTTGCCTGGAGGCTGGAACTTCACCTCATTTAGAGAAAGTGAAATTTTCTAAAGACCTTGAGAAAGGGTCTCAATTGATTTCGATCTCGGAAATAAAATCGCTTGCTACAAATGCAACTCAATTGATTTTAACTTTGTTCCAAGTGATTTGCACACAACAGAGTCCGCCATGAGTAAGCAGTATAACTGTGTTGATAAAAAAAACAAGAAGCGGAAGCAAATTGAGCGGATCTCCCCGCTCTGATACCATATTAAATATGAGTATAGAGGGATCATTGATCAAAGATAACAAAACCATGACAAGAGAGATTAACGTGGTTCCCTCTAATGGCCTACATCCACACAAACCCCTTGGGGTGAAACTACTTTAATGATCATCGCAAAAATACCGAGATGGTTTACATTTACATTATTATTCCTATTTATAGGAATGATAGGATAAAACCTAGAAGATAACAAACAAACTATCTTGACTTGGTGAAACTTATCTAGCTAGAATAGAGGGTTTACTTAACTATATTGCCAATGACTTATTCTTCTGATATCTTAGCTAACCACCTCGATCTCATGGATAGGAATATGTCATATATTCCAACATTAATCGTTGAAAGATACTTGATCAAGAATGAAGATTTCGCAAATGTAATATTCATGCTTTTGCGAACTCGAATGTGCCAATGTACTTTTACTTGAACATTCGGACAGAATGTTTTTACTGTTTATGGGTAAAAATCGTTTCACCGATTTCGGTAAATTCGGTAGGTGAGTGAGAAACTGGTTCAAACCCTAAACAAATGTGCTGCACGTGAGCACTTTATAGGTTCTAGAGATCAACTGCACAAGTCCTACTTAAACCAAGAAATGGCCGTTCCAGACTTGCTTCGGTCCACAAAGTGGAGGAGAAGGGTTGATTTGGGAGGGAAGCAAAGAAAGGTGTTGAGGAGAGTAAAGTATCTCGACTTGTATCGTAAAGTGAAAGCTTAGGAAGCTTGCAAGAGATGAAAGCTTTTTGGGAGAGCTTGCAAAGTTGCCTTTCGAGAGTGTAGTATTTTCTCCGACCGAGACTTGTCGTCGGGTGGAAATAGGTAAGACCTATTTATACAAGTCGAGATTGAACGACCCGGCCTCATGAAGGAAGAGAGTAAAGGGTGAAATAATGGGAGGAGGTGGTAACCGCATGGTTTAATGGGTGAAAACGTTTTTCACCATTATTTCCTCTTTATTTGACCGCTTTATTCCTTTTCACGCTTTCTTAATGTGAGCGTAGTGTACGTCGATGTCAGGACCGCCAAACCAAAACCCTAAAGAAGCATCCCCCAGTTTTGTGTTGATGTCTCGAGTGTTGGTTGCATCTTGAGTGCAAGTGGCGCTGCTAGTGGCGCGTGTGGCATGTGCGGAATGCCTTGGTGGTAGGTTGCACGGTTTGCAAGTTAGGTTACCCGAGCGTGCATGTTTGGCATGTGCGGAATGCCTTGGTGGTAGGTTGCACGGTTTGCAAGTTAGGTTACCAAGTGCATGTTGGCATGTGCCAATGGCACGTACGGCCATGTTGACCTAGTTGCAAGTCTTGCGAGCCTAGGGCGCTATATTTGGCGTGGGCCAATGGCATAGCGGCTTGGAAATAGGGAGGCTTGCGCGATACGTGTTGGCATGTGCCAATGGCACGTCTGGCCGTGGTGACCTAGTTGCGAGTCTTGCAAGCCTAGGGCGCTATATTCGGCGTGGGCCAAAGGCATAGCGGCTTGGAAATATGGCTTGCGACACGTGTTGGCATGTGCCAATGGCACGTGCGCCATGTTAACCTAGTTGCAAGTCTTGCAAACCTAGGGCGCTATACTTGGCGTGGTCCAAAGGCATAGCGCTTGAAATATGGCTTGCGACACGTGTTGGCATGTGCCAATGGCACGTGCGGCCATGTTGACCTAGTTGCAAGTCTTGCAAGCCTAGGGCGCTATACTTTGCGTGGGCCAAAGGCATGGCTTGGAAATATGGCTTGCGACACGTGTTGGCATGTGCCAATGGCACGTGCGGCCATGTTGACCTAGTTGCAAGTCTTGCAAGCCTAGGGCGCTATACTTGGCGTGGGCCAAAGGCATATACTACGGGAAAAATCATCATTTACAACACCGTATTAGGGTTGTAGTACCCCCTATTACAACGCTTTTTGTGTATTGTGTAGGTGGGGTATTGTAGAAAGTCCAAGCTTTTCTACAATACTTGACTAAGTGTTGTAAAGGGTGATGTGATTCATGGTTCGACAATATTTTTCCAAAGATGTGATTCTCTTTCGATTTTTTTAAAGCCTAACACAACTCTTGCTTGTGTTGTAGGAATATCTTGGACAACACAAGTAGTGTATCGTGGAAATATGTAACACAACACTTGTATAAGTTGAAGAACTATCTTAGACAACGTAGGATGTGTATTGTAGAAATATGTAACAACTCTTATTACTATTATGAATAAGATTTGCAGACACTTGTTAGAGTTGTAGAACTATGTTGGACAACACCTAGTTATGTCATAAAGACATTCTTTCATAACCTTTGGTTTGTGTAGTTGAAAATATGAAACACAACTCTTATTAGAAGTTGTGTGCATATATCTATTTTGAAAAAAAAATTCATAGTTGAAACCGAATTGCCGAAAGTATTTCACATTCATAATTTAATATTAACCTGCCAAGGTAACCTATTTACATTCATTCACATTCATAGTTTCATATTAACCTGCCAGTGTAACACATTTACATTCATTCAAGTTAACCTGCCAGTGTTAAACACGCACATTAAAAAAATGGCAGTGATACAAATGTTTGTTACCAAAAGTTAAGTTTCTTAAACGCACTCCAAAGAGATTATGAAGATTAAGATGTCTATTGGTTATGCCGCACTGCATATCCAATCAAGTTAAGTTTCCGCCACCGCATTGCACTACCACCATTCCATACATTCTCCACAAAGCATTAATTGCATCAACATCTACAAACTTGACAACCTAGCCATGGCAAAGCAAGATCACAACCACAAAGACCAATATCCTAAGACATTCTCCTCAAATGTTCAAGTTAATTCCATCTGAGCTTTCGCATTCCATTCATGTGCTAGTGCAATGACTCAACACCACCAGTGTCATGAGACATACATCCCCTTCTTCACAGCCATCATACCAACGTTCCTCATTGCCATTTCACATCACTCTATTCATCTTGCTTCTCAAATGTCCTAACATACAACTAGGTTCGCAGCCATTCATTGTAATGCGGCATCTCCATCACCAATCGATCCCATTCTTATCTCAAGACTCGGTTTTCATCCATTCATTCCATCATCTCATAACAATTAAGCCACCAATTCAGTCCCACGGCACAATGCAAAGAACTCCAGTTTGTTGTGCCGAATCAAAGGTGGAAGCCATGCACAACAAACACATAAGAGGTCGGAAGTCTTTAAAGTGACACCAAAGTAACATCAACCAGCCTCAATATAGATAACAAAGCTATATATCCAAACCCGATGATATGAATACGAATAGACAAGGTGTATGTTACTTACACGATATTGCACCAAGAGCATTGTTTGAGCAAAGAATATCTCGGATCTCGAGGTGATATTAGCTAGCAGAGGTTCAAGACCATTCGCTTCCATTACAAGTTGCTGACTCTTAGGATTATTTTGAATATGGTGGTTATAACCTCAGCAGCCTATGCTCGGATGCCTGCACTTGAGTTTTTCAAGTGTTCAAGAAGGGGGACTAAACCACCAATTGTATGCAAATCATGCATATATACCAAAGCATTAGTTTACGAAATACAAAATCACATATGACTAAGTCATACAAAGGCGTCAACTTACCATTCCCAATGTTAAGATTGTCGAAAAAGTGAATAAAAATTAGAAGCGAGAAAAGAAGGGAAGGTGTTCCAAAATCACCTTCCTCAAGGGGAGTTCAAGCAGCAACTCTTGCCTCAATATTCATCAACTACAACTTCATTCTTCGAAGACCAAAAAACAAATAGTAAAAGAAAAGTAAGTAAGATGTCATTACAACCAGCAACCACCACTCACCTATATTTTAAGTGATATAGTATCGCTTAGTCAGTACATCCGGCTTTCTGCTATCGCACCAGCTGAGCCGCCACCGCAAGATTATACGAATATGAGAGAGCAATTCTCCTTTTCAAATCAGCAAGTAGGATTTTGGTTGGACAAACCATATTTCAGTATTTCTTCATGGAACTGGTGGCATTGTTGTTTAGAGAACAGAAGTTTAGAAAGGAAAGAAATTGTACCTCCAGCTGTAACAAGCTTTTCAACACGAGCAACTATATGCTTCCCATAAGTGTACTTCTTCAGCTGCTCAAGTGGACCTTTATACGTGACAGAATCAGTTCACGTTGTTGATCATCACAAGTCTCTAGTACTTTTTGTACAACGTAGTTAGCAAATTGATCCTTCATCATAGCCTGCAATACACAACAGAATGTACCAAACCACAATATAAGAAACACACAGCCACTATGTCCTGCTTTGAATTTAAGATTAACTTCTTGAGAACAGTATGCTTGTAGATAGAAAACCACAAGGGAGAAGAAACAAACCTGTAGAGGTTCATTTTCATCAGTCGTACCAGGCATCTCACTGACCAAAAACTGGTGTTCAACGGGACCACAAAAAGTTAAGCATTTCTCAACAACGTTTGAAGCAAATTTCCGCTGGCTCATTTGAACAATCTGACCAGCTAATTTCTTGATTATGGAAGTGCGTTCATGGGCGATGGCTCAGCAAATTTCCCTCACTGTCCCAGGCTAAATTCTAATTCTGTGGGGAAAACAAAAAATACGGGAGAGCCCACAGCCCAGTAGGAGGTATAATGGTAATCAAATGCCGGAAATATACGTATAAAATGCCAATAGCTAAAAGCAACAATATAACATCAAACCAGAATCTTCATCCAGCAAATTAAATGTAAAGCTTTTGTTCATAAACATTCGTAAGCTGCCATTAAATTCAGATAAATTCACTCTACTATTTTCAAGGTCAATGCCAACGTCAGGGTAGTCGGATACCAGCCACTGTTATCAAACAAACGGTCTTCCGGGTTGCCATCCGTAGATGGGGTGCCAATTAAGGCCCGACGATTCTATAGTAGAGTTCTCTATTTTCCAAATCTAGTTGTCACAAGGGAAACATCAAACCAAGTTCTGAAGAACCTTATAAATCATCCATAACTGAAAAACTCAACTACAAGCATTGGCAGCATTTGTAAATAAGTTCTTATTGAGTCACGATAGCTCAACACGAGAGCGAAAATCACTTACCAGAAGTAGGATACTAAACAAATTTCAAACAAACGAGTAAGCTTAGTATAGCATTCATTGCAAAATTCACAAATTTTGAAAAATTCACATATTACTAAAACGTAATAGAAACTAACCTAGCATTGTCTGCCGAGAGGAACAAGAAAATAAATCAGTACCAAGTCAAATAATAAAACAACCCATTCCTTCGTTATGTATAGTGCAAAGATGTTCTTAAACAAATTAGATCAAAAGAAACAGAGATCCAATTCAAACTTGGTCGTTGAAGTTCCTTTGAAAATGAAACTTGTAAAGTTATGTTATATGCATAAATAACAAGTCATAAAGAGACTACGACAAAACTAGAGAAGGGAGTTTCACAGAAATCTTCAGTTTTGCATACCCGACTTCCAAAATTCGTTTAAAATTGATTGCACAACGAAATGAAGCAAATTTGGTCTCATTAGAAACCTTAAAGGTCCCTATTTAACATAAAAATGATAGTGAAGAGTAAAAAGTTCATAGATGTGCAAAAACGCTTTGGCGAAACATGACAGCAATCACACTGTCAGAAAATTTCAGTTTCGGTAGCCTACAGTCAAAAATCCGTATAAAATTCATTAAGCAATGGAATTTGACAAATTTAGTCTCATTAGAAATTTAAGAAGTCCCCTTTAATATAAAAATAATAATAGAATACACTAAGGTCCATAGCTTTGCCAAAAGACTCATTAAAACAGAGTACAAGTCACGTTTTTCAGAAAACTGCAGTCTCGGTAGTTTACGATCAAAAATCGTACAAAATTCACTAAGAGATGAAATGCAGAAAGTTTGATCTCATTAGAAAGGTGAGAAAGCTATCTTCAACACAAAAATGATAACCAAAGGAAATGTGGCGAATAGCTGGGTCGAAAAGTCTCAGATAAGCAGGACAGGGACAAACATTTTCAGAAAAATTCAGATTCGAGAGTCTCCGATCCAAAATTGACACATAATTCACTAGGTGATGGAATTCGACAAATTTGGCCTCATTTGAAAGCTTAGAGAGCCGTCTTTAACGTAAAAATGGTAAGCAAAGAATTAAAGTACATAGCTGTTCAAAAGACGAAATAAAACAGCACAGGAACACTTTAAAAGTTCAGTTTTGACCATCTTTGAGTTAAATCAAATATATAAAAGACTAGTTAATTTCTCAGCAATCAATCATAAATATCATAGTTGAGGGGAGATTTTAGATACCCATTTGATGAAAACACAAGGATTAGGATTAAACAAGAAGAACAAGGTCAATTTTCAAGTTCCATCGCATGTCTCAAAACGTACCTCACTTAGTCATTTTTACAAACAGGTAATATGCTACTTTGGAACAACACTTGATTTAAGATAAGAATCTTCCAAAGTTCATAAAACAATACAGCATAATAAAACCCACTTAAAAATAACAAGCATTATCAAACAGAAATCACCCCCTCGGCAGATTTAAGTAAGGTTACTAAGAAAATTGAAACTATCATAATGCAAAATGGTAAATCATGAGACTAAGATGATTACCAAACACCCATTCAGTGAATTTCAATAATTATGCAAACAATGAGGAATCCACCAAATCAGTTTGATTAATACAAGTGAAACAAGAAATTCAAGGGAAAGAAAACCCCCTACCTCAATCACGAATTCCACAGCAAGGCCACCCATTTGAAACCTTGTTGAAATTTCAAACCATTTAACACAAAAATTAAAATTTTGTACAACTTATTTGGTCAAGCAAATATAAAATCGAAATTCAGGGAAAATATTATTCCTTACCTCCTTCCTACTTCAGTTCAAGTATTTGAACACAACAAATGCTTAATAATCCATCTTCTTCTCTCACTGATTTACCGAGGTTTTTGAGTTAGGGAAATAAGGGGATGATAGGACGGATAAGAGAAAGAATGAGAATAAAAATAAAAACTCGTCTCCAAAACGCATTTGATTAGGTTTATGACCTAATCCCAGCAACTCGTTCCAAAAACGCATTTGAGTTTGGTTCGAATCAAACTCTATCTATCTTTTTCTCCCTCGATCTCTTGTTTTCTATCTCGATCTCTTTTTTATTCTCTCAGAATATTACAGCGGCGGTATCTGTGGAGGAGAGGAGAGGAGAGGTAGAGATGCTTCGAGAAAAAAATACTTCGAGAAAAAATATGGTGAATAAACAAATGATTCGAGAAAAAAAAAAGTGAATCCGACGGACCACGTTTCGTTTGATCCACTCATACGGATTAAGAAAAGATCTTAACGGTTGAGATTGTATTTTGGATGCCCATACGGATTGAGAATCATGTGTTTCTCTTTGTGCTAATACGAACTCATGTATTGGGTTTAATTATGAACTTTCGACACGAAAAAAAATCCAACAAAAATATCAATAAATTTAGGACATTGTTATCAACATTCTGATATAAAAAAACCCAAAAATACATAAGAATGAATCGGGAAAATGAAAAATGAATTCGATAATTGGTGTGTTTCTTTGTGCTTTTGTGCTTTCTCTTTGTGCTTGGTTTGAATTTCGACCCGATTACATAGGTCATGAAGTAATTTCACTAGTCATACAGGTCATGAAGTAACTTCAAACTTAGCAGATACATCATCGAAATCGACAAATATGAAACTCAACTCGTTGATTTGAACTTTGAATGTCGTATAAAGGCATACAAAATATGAACAAAGAAGATCCGGGAGGGTTCTGACTTCAAACTTAGCATGATACATCATCGAAATTGATGAATATGAAGCTTAGTGTCGATTCGAACTTCAAATGTGGTATAACAACATACAAACTATGAACCAAGAAGCTCGAGAGGGTTCTGACTTCAAACCTAGCATGATACATCATCAAAATTGATAAATATGAAGCTCAATGTCGATTCGAACTTCAAACTTGGTATAATGGCATATAATCTATGAAACACGAAGCTCTGAGAGAGTTCTGACTTCAAACTTAGCATGATATATACATCATCAAAATAGATAAATATGAAGCTCAATGTCGATTCGAACTTCAAACTTGGTATAATGGCATATAATCTATGAACCACGAAGCTCTGAGAGGGTTCTGACTTCAAACTTAGCATGATACATCATCAAAATTGATGAATATGAAACTTAGTGTGGATTCAAACTTCAAATGTGGTATAACGACATACAAACTATGAACCAAGAAGCTCCGAGAGGGTTTTGACTTCAAACTTAGCATGATACATCATCAAAACCGATAAATATGAAGCTCAATGTGGATTCGAACTTCAAACTTGGTATAATGGCATATAATCTATGAACCACGAAGCTCTGAGAGGGTTTTGACTTCAAACTAAATCATAAACTTGGTAAGAACGACGAATCCATCCATTTACGGGTAAGATTTCATCGAGATATTACACGAAACCTTAAAAACCCTATTTCAGTATATTGTATGCGTGATCAGATCCGAGATTGAAACTTGGCCGTGAGTTGACTACTCTAAGCCTGAAACTTGGTAAGAACGACGAATTCATCCATTTACAAGATTCCTTCGAGATATTCTACAAAAACCTTAAAAAAAACCTATTTCTCGCATATTGTATGCGTACCCGAGATCTCGAGATCGAAACCCGGCCGCGAGTTGACTACTCTAAGTCGAAACTTGGTAAGAATGACGAATCCATCCATTTACAGGTCAGATTCCTTCGAGATATTCTACAAACCTTAAAACAATCCTATTTCTCGATATTGTATGCGTGGCACAAGATCCGAGATCGAAACTGGGCCGTGAGTTGACTACTCTAAGTCGGAAACTTGGTAAGAACGATTTAATTCATCCATTTACAGTAAGATTCCTTCGAGATATTCTACATAACCTTAAAAAAACCTATTTCTCGCATATTGTATGCGTACAAGATCCGAGATCGAAACCGGCCGCGAGTTGACCACTCTAAGTCGAAACTTGGTAAGAATGACGAATCCATCCATTTACAGTAAGATTCCTTCAGATATTCTACGAAACCTTAAAAATCCTATTTCGCATATTGTATGCGTACAAGATCCGAGATCGAAACCTGGCCGTGAGTTGACTACTCTAAGTCGAAACTTGGTAAGAACGACGAACCATCCATTTACGGTAAGATTTCTTCAGATATTCTACGAAACCTTAAAAAACCCTATTTCTCGCATATTGTATGCGTACAAGGATCCGAGATCGAAACTCGGCCATGAGTTGACTACTCTAAGTCGAAACTTGGTAAGAACGTCAATTCATCCATTTACGGGTAAGATTCCTTCGAGATATTCTACGAAACCTTAAAAAAATCCTATTTCGCATATTGTATGCGTACTTAATCCGAGATTGAAAACTGGGTCGTGAGTTGACTACTCTAAGTCGAAACTTGGTAAGAACGACTAATTCATCCATTTACGAGTAAGATTCCTTCTAGATATTCTACAAAACCTTAAAAAAAACCCTATTTCTGCATATTGTATGCGTACAAGTATCCGACATCGAAACCTGGCCACGAGTTGACTACTCTAAGTCAGAAACTTGGTAAGAATGACGAATCCATCCATTTGGCAGTAAGATTCTTCGAGATATTCTACGAAACCTTAAAAACCATATTTACGCATATTGTATGCGTACTCAGATCCGAGATCGAAACCGGCCATGAGTTGACTACTCTAAGTCGAAACTTGGTAAGAACGACTTAATTCATCCATTTATAGGTAAGATTCCTTCGAGATATTCTACGAAACCTTAAAAACCCTATTTCTCGCATATTGTATGCGTACGCAGATCCGAGATCGAAACCCGGCCGCGAGTTGACTACTCTAAGTCGAAACTTGGTAAGAATGACGAATCCATCCATTTACGGGTAAGATTCCTTCGAGATATTCTACTAAACCTTAAAAAGACCCTATTTCTCGCATATTGTATGAGTACCAGGATCCGAGATCAAACTCTGCCGTGAGTTGACTACTTTAAGTCGAAACTTGGTAAGAACGCATTTAATTCATCCATTTGACAGTAAGATTCCTTCTATATTCTACGAAAGCTTAAAAACCCTATTTCGCATATTGTATGCGTACTAGGACCCGAGATCGAAACCTGGCCGCGAGTTGACTACTCTAATTCAGAATTTTTGTAAGAACGACGAATCCATCCATTTACAGGTAAAATTCCTTCGGTATATTCAACGAAACCTTTAACAAACCTTATTTCTGCATATTCTATGTATACAATGCTCCGAGATCGAAACTCCGGCCGCGAGTTGACTACTCTAAGTTAGAAACTTGGTAAGAATTCATCCATTAATCCATTTATTTACGGGTAAGAAATATATCATAATTGAACATACCAGTTCGAAGATTACCAAGAGTTAAAATGACCATATTACCCTTACTAGAAATAAAGGTAATACATATTACTTGGAGATTTTGAAAATTACTAAACTATCCTTATCCGAAATAAGTAAAGTAAATATTACGGATAGTGAAAATGATCATATTACCCTTCATGGAAATTTGTGCAATAAATATTATGGAGATTGTGAAAGTGACCCGACTATCCTTATCGAAAAAAGTAAAGTAAATATTACCGCAGGGAAAATGACTATATTACCCTTCTTGGAAATTAATGCAATAAATATTATGATATGAAGACTATGAAAATGACCGACCACGCTTATCGGAAAATAAGTAAACTAAATATTATAAATTGTTAAAATCACCATATTACCCTTACTAGAAATAAAGGTAATAAATATTATAGAGAAGCTGTGAAAATTACCGGACTACCCTTATCTGAAGTGAGTAAAGTAAATATTACAAATAGTGAAAAAATGTATGTAATTATTTACAGAGAAGGCGTGTATGTGATTGTTTATAGAGAAGGCTTTCAGGTGTTGTTTGCTGCTCACCACTGAAAGCATTATTTTTGAGCATTACAATATGTTTTACAACTCTTATGAAGGGTTGTCATAAAGTTAGTGTATTAAAGAACCACAAACTTGACATAACATGTAATAGTGTAGGTATGGTTAGTGGTGTAGACTTCCATCAGGAGGTTGAGGATCAAATCCCCCATCCTCATTTCTTCTAATGTTCTATATTTTTACTTCAACAACACTTATAAGTGTTGTTATACATTTTTATTAAAAAAAAGAAAAACAAAGCCAAAACTTGTGAACGGTAAGATGGTTGATGAGCTAGACGTCCATGCGGTAGATTCATGTTCGAATCTCCCTATAACCTCATTTTTTCCAACATTATATATTTTTACTTCAACAACACTTATAAGTGTTGTTGTAGGTTTCTATTTAAAAAAAAAAGAAAAATCAAACTTGTGAACCGAAAGGGTGGTTGATGAGCTAGACTTCCATGCAAAGAGGTTCATGTTCGAATCTCCTCTTTTTTTTTTCATTATCATATTTTTGTGTTCTTCAACAACACTTGTTAGAATTGTGATAGGCTAAGTCACTACATATATGGAACAGTTGTTATAGATAAATGTCGTCACAATCGCTTTTGTTTAAGGAGTTGTCGTTTGTTTTCTTAGCGCAACCCCTTGTTTCCTAAGGGTTGGCAGTGATGATATACCACAACTCTTCCTTTGAAATCAGTTGTAAAACATAAGACTTTCTACAATACTTAACGAAGCGTTGTAAATCTCCAGTTGTAGATGTATATTTTTCCTGTAGTAGCGGCTTGGAAATATGGCTTGCGACACGTGTTGGCATGTGCCAATGGCACGTGCGGCCATGTTGACCTAGTTGCAAGTCTTGCAAGACTAGGGCGCTATATTTGGCGTGGGCCAAAGGCATAGCGGCTTGGAAATATGACTTGCGACACGTGTTGGCATGTGCCAATGGCACGTGCGGCCATGTTGACCTAGTTGCAAGTCTTGCAAGACTAGGGCGCTATATTTGGCGTGGGCCAAAGGCATAAGCGGCTGGAAATATGACTTGCGACACGTGTTGGCATGTGCCAATGGCACGTGCGGCCATGTTGACCAAGCTGCAAGTCTTGCAAGCCTAGGGCGCTATATTTGGCGTGGGCCAAAGGCATAGCGGCTTGGAAATATGGCTTGCGACACGTGTTGGCATGTGCCAAAGGCACGTGCGGCCATGTTGACCTAGTTGCAAGTCTTGCAAGCCTAGGGCGCTATATTTGGCGTGGGCCAAAGGCATAGTGGCTTGGCATTGCTGCCATGGTGCGCAGGGTGCGGCTTGGTTTGGAATTGTTGCCATGGTGCGCAGGGTGCGGCTTGGTTTGGCATTGTTGCCATGGTGCGCAGGGTGCGGCTTGGTTTGGCATTGTTGCCATGGTGCGCAAGATGCGTCTTGGTTTGGCATTGTTGCCATGGTGCGCGAGATGCGCTTGGTTTGGCATTGTTGCCATGGTGCGCGAGTGTGGCTTGGTTTGGCATTGTTGCCATGGTGCTTGTGATGCGGCTTGGTTTGGCATTGCTTTATGATGCGCATATCTTGGCTTGGTTTGGCATTCTTGCCATGATGCGCGAGGCGCGGCTTGGTTTGGCATTGTTGCCATGGCGCGCAATGATAGCGGCTTGGTTTGGCATTGCTTCCATGATGCGAGGTGCGTCTTGGTTTTGGAATTAGGGTTCTGTGTTGAAAACCCTTGTGACGGACCGGAAAATTACGCCTTTGGCGCGTTGCCCCGCAGGCCGTAATCTCCCCGGACGCCATGATGAGCTACGATCCAGGGCCTCAAAGCTAGGCAAATGCACGTCCAATTGCCCTTGCAAGCATGCTCGTGGAGCATGACGCAGCTAACTTAGCTTCCACTGTTGTTCCAACTTACCCTTGTCCCGCAAAAGGGTTTAAGGCCATAAGGCCAATGCCAATGCATTTTTCATGCGTCTGCGGCTTTTACCTTTACGTAGGGAATTCATAAATGAATTTCCTAGCTAGCTGAGCAACATCGTCCGCATTGCCGTGTCTTGTCCAGGGCATAAGCCTTGGACTTTAGCGTAGGCCACACCAAGCCCTTTGCCATTTCCCACGTTACCTCGCTTACCATCTCTTGATAACTTGATAGGAAGTATGAGCATCCACTTACTTGGCATGCAACTAAGCCTCATCAAGTCCAGCCACAATCATCTCTCGCGTCGAGCTGCTCGAGCTTAGATGATATGAGGGCCAACGTCTTTGGACCTAAGCAATCCGCAACTCATTGCGGCCCTCGTACCCTTCCCTACTCCAAAGGGATCAAGCACAGACCGTAGTTCATCACCGAAGGGACAGAAACTTAAACCAAATCGTTTGCAAGGTCATGGCCTAGCAAAAGCGGTAATGGCCTGGTCCGTATAGGCCATTCCGCCAAGATGCATAATGATTATGCATCATCGGGTCCGCATTTGTAGCATAGCGATGCCAACGCATCAAATACCCTCTTCGAAAGGCTACATGCAACTATAAATGAGCCTTAGGCATCATTTATGCTCTTCCTACTAAGCTATGAAGCTTACTTGGTACATAGTCCGCATATGCACCTTCAACCAACTACCCCTCCCTATATATGTCTTAATGGAATTTCTACAAGTATGAAAAGGGGAGCATATTGACATGCTTCACTATTCATGGCCGTTGCCATGAATTTCAAGGGCCGCAATGATTGCCGAGTCTCCGTTCTATTGCACAATGATTGTGCACCACTCGTTCGTCTATTGCTACAATGATTGTGCACCAATTGTTCTGTCTGTTGCACAATGATTACACACAACGATTGCGTACAATGATTAAGGCACCACCCGGTCTTCTTCGATCAAGCTTTGCTTATTGCACAATGATTTGTAAGATCGAGCCCACCTACCTGCACTGGCCTAATGCATCATGATGATGCAACATTGGCCCTGGCCAAATGCCAAACATAATGCGCCATTTTTTGGCGCGGTATTGGCCTTAAGCCAATCCACCTTTTCACGCTCCGCAAGCTTTGGATGAAGCTTCATCACAAGCAAATGGCATCTTTTAGCATGCGCCATGCTAAAAACACTTAGGGTGTTACATTATCACACCCTTCAAAGAATTTCGTCCCCGAAATTCAAAACCAAAGCTATTGTGGACAATCTCTTGAGTTGGATTCCATGAGCAAAAGTCCCATACCGGATGCTCAGGAAATCACGGGTTTCTTCAAGTTGTCATGAACAACAATTTAGATCTTCCGAGCACATGTCCCATACCACTCCCCTGAGGATCCAAAAGTGCCCACAACTAAACCAAGAATCGCAATTGGCGATGCAAGAGGATATCTCGACTGTGGTATCCCGAATCGCATCCCATACTACGCACTCGAAGTCCCTAAGGTTCACAAGTTGAAAGGTGTCATCAAAATGACAAAATTTTAGCATCTTTGTGTGGATCGGATATCCAGCTTGCCCACCGTCACCGACGGTCATCCAGTTGCCACTGTAAGTGGGATGCTAGCCAGCCCGACAACGCACACCCTTGGCCGGTGCCAACGTGTGGGGATGATCGGTCCCATTGTCTACCCACCGTCCCAGACGGTCTTGGGATATCCACTCGTAAGTGGGGTGCCACTTAGGCCGTGCAATCTCACAAGATTTGAACAAGCTCAACCCGATTCGCGTAGTAACCGGCAAAGCGATTACAAACTCTTCCCGCGCAAAAGTTGGCCTACTCTCCAACTTTATGTTTCCATCAAGGAAAACACTCGCCAATGAGTCCACTCACAAGTCCCTAGAGTTTTCTCGGAACTTGCTCGATACCATCTGTGACGGATCGGAAAATTACGCCTTTGGCGCGTTGCCCCGCAGGCGTAATCTCCCCACGTGCGCCATGATGGAAGCTACGATCCGGGCCTCAAAGCTAGGCAAATGCACGTCCAATTGCCCTTGCAAGCATGCTCGTGGAGCATGACGCAGCTAACTTAGCTTCCACACTGCTCCAACTTACCCTTGTCCCGCAAAGGGTTTAAGGCCATAAGGCCAATGCCAATGCATTTTTCATGCGTCTCTGGCTTTACCTTTACGTAGGAATTCATAAATGAATTTCCTAGCTAGCTGAGCAACCGTCACATTGCCGTGTCTTGTCCAGCATAAGCCTTGGACTTTAGCGTAGGCCACACCAAGCCCTTGCCATTTCCCACGTTACTCGCTTACCATCTCTTTATAACTAGATAGGAAGTATGAGCATCCACTTACTGGCATGCAACTAAGCCTCATCAAGTATGGCCACAATCATCTCTTGCGTCGAGCTACCGAGCTTAGATGATACGAGGGGCCAACGTGCTGGACCGCAATCTTTTGCAACTCATTGCAAGCTGCCTCGCACTTTCCCTACTCCAAAGGGATCAAGCACTGCACCGTAGTTCATCACCGAAGGACAGAAACTTAAACCAAATCGTTTGCAAGGCTGTGGCCTAGCAAAACTGAATGGCCTTGGTCCGTATAGGCCATTCCGCCAAGATGCATAATGATTATGCATCATCGGGTCCACAGCTACAGCATAGCGATGCCAACGCATCAAATACCCTCTTCGAAAGGCTACGCAACTATAAATGAGCCTTAGGCATCATTTATGCTCTTCCGCTAAGCTATGAAGCTTACTTGGTACATAGTCCGCATATGCACCTTCAACCAACTACCCCTCCCTATATATGTCTTAATGGAATTTCTACAAGTATGAAAAGGGGAGCATATTGACATGTTTCACTATTCATGGCCGTTGCCATGAATTTACTCAAGGAATGAAGCAATGATTGCCGAAGTCTCCGTTCTATTGCACAATGATTGTGCACCACTCGCTCCGTCTGTGCACAATGATTGTGCACCAATTGTTCGTCATTGCACAATGATTACACACAACGATTATGTACAATGATTGGCGTACCACCCGTCTTACATCAAGCTTTCATTTATTGCACAACGATTTCATTTGTAAGATCGAGCCCACCTACCCAATCGCCTAATGCATCATGATGATGCAACATTGGCCCTTGGCCAAATGCCAAACATAATCGCCATTTTTGGCGCGGTATTGGCCTTAAGCCAATCCACCTTTTTCACGCCGCTGCTTTGGATGAAGCTTCATCACAAGCAAATGGCGCATCTTTTAGCATGCGCCATGCTAAAAACACGGTGTTACAACCCTAATCTGTATTTTGAAAAAATACCCCTATTAATTATTTACACCCGAGTTAAATGCTCTTAGTTAATGTGTTACGGGTAACACTAGGTCATGGGGTTCTACGATTTTACCTTTTCTAAAAACCACCATCAACATTAAGTCCCCTGCTAGCTCCGGAACAGGGGCTTTGTTGCGAGGTAAGCATAAGATGGTGACAAACTATTAATCAGCAAACCGTAAAGAAATTTGAAGGAGGCTTGTTTGACCTTTTATAAATAGGATTTGGAATCCTTGCCTTTGGTAGTTATGAACAAATCGGGAGGGTCAGGCACAATTGGTGGGCCGGTGCGGCAGGCGCGTTGGGAAGTTGGCGTGAGTTGGGAACCGAGTGTGCTAGGCTGGAGTGGGACCAGGCGCAAAGTGTAGAAACCGTGCGTGCTTGCGGCGTGACTTGGGCGGCCATTGGGAGGTGAATTGGTGGGGCGGTCCAACTTGGAAACCATGCTTGCGGGCGTGACTTGGGAGACATTGGGGCGATCGCACCCTTTGTGGGCCACGTTTCTTACACGCGTGATTTTGGTAAAGGGAAATCCTTCCCTATTTCAAAGTCTTTACGCCTATATATATAAAGCCCCTTTCTCCCCATCCTGCGCTTTATTCTTTCCTCTTTTCATACTAGCAAAGCAAAGAGAAACCGCTTCCCGGGTATGTCTTAAAGAGTACTTTTCTCTCTCTTTTTTTTTTTTTTTTTCACGTAGGTGTAAACCTTAAGAGTAGGCGTTTCCACAATCCTTGCGTATGATTTCTTGGCGTGCCTCTTGTAGAAAATATTGTATGTATACAACCAAAGGAAGTACTGCATATTTGTTTGAACCGTAGGAAATATTGCATATATGAATTTTGGTCTGAAAGAAATATTTGAACCACAAGAAAATACTTTGCGTGTGTATTTTGAACCCGTGAGGATGCTCCGTATATAATTCTCGAACCCGAAGAACGATATTGTAGGCGTATTTGAGCCCGCATACGAAACACTTTGCATGTGTATTTCGAACCCGTAGGGAACCATCAGATGAATCCCAAAGAAGAATACTGTGTATACGATTCATATGACTTCGAACCCGCGAGGAAATATTGTATATATGATTTTTGCTTCTTGAAAGAAGTACCACGCGGGGCAGTTTTGAACCAATAGAAAAATGCTCCATATATATTTTTGAACCCGAAGAAGGATCTGTAGACACACTTGTACCCGTATAAATCACGCGTATATAGTCTCGAACCCAAAGAAAATATCACGTATATAGCCTTGAACTCGAATAAAATACGTCCTCCTTCCTCTTTCTCTTTTTTTTTTTTTTGTTGGGTGCGATTATGTGTCGAGGGAGATAACTTCGCCTTTCTCCGTTTGTTTTGGTGCAGATATCTTATTACCAAATTGTTATGAAGGAATTCGATAAGATGTTACCCAACAAATTTCACTTCGTCAAGGATGCTCATAATTCCAAGCCGAACATAGATGATGAATTCTTCACTAGAGCCCTCGCCCCTGCTCGGAAGAATCACCCAGGTTTCGTCTTGATTTTGCTAACTCTGTGGTGAGGATGACCGGAAGAAACGTTCGGATTCACGAAGAGAGCACCATTCTTGCCTGTCTTCATAAAGGGGTATATTCCTCTTCCAACATTGACTTCGGGATGTGTCAAAGTCCATTGCGTTCTTTTGACAGATGGGTTGAGTTCATGGTGAGCAAGGAGCGTATAAATACCAACTTGACTCGAGCGCAGTCATTGATGCCGCTAAGACTTCGATAAATCTCCAGTTAGGAAGGACATCCCGTGCTTGGTTGCTTTCATCTCCAAATGGTGTTCTGACACCCATACAATCATATGTAGATGGGGTGAGATAACTTTCTCCTTGGAGAGTGTGGCTCTCTTCTTTGAATCTTAGAATCGGGAATCTTAGAATCCAATTATCTCGAAAGTGAGGTGAAGATGCGGGATGACCTGGCCGCTAAGTTGGGGGAATTTGCTCGGAAAGACTCCATTGCGAAGTCGAAGGATTCTACCGGAAAGAGGATGAAAGGTGCCCTTCGGTTGGTGGATATCTCAATGGTTTCCTGACGAGTTGGAGCCTGAACAGAGAAAGCAGTGATCTTCATGTCGCAAAGCATTTTTGGCTCTCTCGTTGTCCAGAGACATTTTTGATGACAGTTCTGGAAAGAAAGGAATAAGACCAGGTTGCTAGAGATTGTTGTGAAGTTGGCAAAGGGTAAAGTTCTTCCCATTGGCAAGCCTGTTCCTTGGTTCCACAGATATGTGCATCTGGATCACCTAGTTGCGAACATGCAAGTTTGAATGGTTTCATGAAAGTGGATTCATATGTGCACGTTGCTTTTCTGCAAGTCGGCTACGGGAGCACTTGAGAAGTATGCTCAAACCGCGCCTCGCTTCCGTGAGTTGGGGGCTCTCGAATTCTTCGATGGGTGAACAGGCGTCAAGAGTTGGCGTGAGCTTGGTTAGTTTTCTTGATAAGTTGCATGAAATCAATTTTTTCGTCCATGGGGCTTCTAGGTCCATAAGTCGCTGACTCAAATGGACACCTTTGCTTCTGCTCTCCGCTCACGTCTTTTGTCTTCGATGACGATTTGAGTGTTGGTGAAAACCTCGTTCATTCCATTGAGCCGCTCGCCCGGTTATACCGTCTTTCTTCGTGGGGTCTTTCCAGATAGCCGCTTATAATATTGACCGTCTTGCTCGTCACATGGGTTTCGATCAAGGTGCCTCTTATTTACCTACCGGTGATCTCTAAGATTCATTGCATGTCGCCCTTGACACTGAAGTGCCCTTGAGCCGGTATCCGTCTTCCTTTCTTTCAAATGGGAAGAGTAACTTGTACGACCTTCGGCTATAATGAGTTTTGGTGCGACGAGTTTATTATGATCCGAGATTTTGTGAATAACGTGGTGGAAAACGTTAGTTGCAAACCTTCCCAAAGAAGCCAGTTTTGAAGAAGTATCCAATGTTGAGAGATCCTGCGAAAGTTGCCTAGCAATTCTAAAGTCCTCGAGCCAAAGAACGGAGAACGAAGAATCGTCTTTGGCGGGTTCCGGACGGTTTCACAAGATCCTCCCACGGTTTTTGTGTCTTTCGGTTCTTCCAATAACTGGTATGTGTCGCCTCTTCATTGGTTTGTCTCAAAACACGTGAATTTGGTGAGAGCATGTGTCTTGTTTCCTTCAAGGCTTCTGTAGTGTTAATGCTTTCGCTGCCCTTGCACGTTGCCGAGGAGACGGTTTCTTCAAGGAATTCCAAGACACTGAGCCTACTCATAGCGGTGATGAGTCGGAGAAAGAAGAAAGTTCAACAAGTGAGAGTGATTCCTCCGGGCAAAGACTGGTTCTTCTTCTAGAAGTGGTTCGGTGAGTTTCGCGCTTCTTTTCTTTCTTCTTCTTCGTTTCTTCTTTTGAAAAAATGTCTAACTCAAGTTTGCAGGAGGAATCCGGTTCGGAGGACGATTCTCAAGGTGGAGTCACACGAAAACTTGCCTTTGGTGACCACCGCCGGTGACTTGAGACGGGAGTTAGCCAATTGCCGGCACACGGACGTGGTTCAAACGGTGGATGATTCTCTCGATGGTTATTGCCGTAGACATGGAAGAAGACCCTTTGCGAGTCGTGGGGCCACTTGCATGCGCCATTTTGATCCCCGTACTTGGTTCCTTATCCGAGTCATGTGCTGGTTGGCGGCTTTAAGCGTCTTGGCTAAGCATGAGGCGTTGTACACACGAATGGGGAGAAGCACGGACACATGGCTACAACCAAGAAAGTCACTAGTCGATTTGCGCTGGTTAAGCGTGTGGAAGAGGCTTTATCTTCCATCGAGGATATGCGTGAGGTGACTGGTCACACCGTTCTCGAAGATGTTATTGCCGACCGGGAGCACCATCGCGACGTGTGCGTAGAAAAGGAGTTCAACACTTCGTGGTTTGTCGAAGGCCTTCTTTGAGATCCAAAAGTTGAAAAATGCGCAATCGAAAGCCTTTCCGCCGAGGAGATTGCCCGACAGAGATGGAACTCGAAAAGCTTTCCAAGATGTTGACTATGAAGAGCGGCTCTTGAAGACGCAAAGTTGACTTTCTCCAAGAAGAGTAGACTTCATTGGACAATTTTCCTTGAACGTTTCTCTGTTAAACTTTCATTTAGGTTCTTTTTTTTTTTTTTTTTTTGAAAGACATATTGGATGTCCGGGTTCAAAACTTGATCTTTGATAGACAGTTGGTAGCTTTTTAGGTATTGGATTATTTCGGATGAATGGTTTTGATAATATGACTGCGATTACGTTTTGGGAAAAGAATATTGCTTTTATGAAAGTGTGTGCTAGCAATAGGCACAAGACTCGGTAGTATGACGGTTTTACTAGGAACCTAAAAATAGATTGTATATCTTGACCCGATCTGAATTTACTCACTTCATAGGTTTTGCGAACACGCCTCTCTCCATGTAAAAGGCGGTTTTGATGGCGGTTTCTTTGGGTAGCATCGCCAAGAAGTCCCCGATCGCTGTAGCATCTTCTGCGATTGAGTAATATCATCTTGACAAGTCCCCGGTTTTCTTGTGTAGTTTTTACAACTAGTAACCGGTCGTCTCAGTAGTTGAGTCGGATTGAGTCGCTTTCCCTACCATCTTGACATCCGGGTCGAAGAACGAGATCGACAATCGATATTGTGGCCAGATAGATCAATCCTCCCGGCGTGGTAAAAATTGTTTATGGGTAAAATCGTTTCGCCGATTTCGGTAAATTCGGTAGAGTGAGTGAGAAACCGGTTCAAACCCTAAACAAATGTGCTTATGCACGTGAGCACTTTATAGGTTCGAGAGATCAATCTGCATAAGTCCGGCCTAAACCAAGAAATGGCCGTTCCGAGACTTGCTTCGGTCACAAAGTGGAGGAGAAGGGTTGATTTGGGGAGGGAAGCAAAGAAAGGTGTTTAGGAGAGTAGTATCTCGACTTGTATCGTAAAGTTAAAGCTTGGGAAGCTTACAAGAGATGAAAGCTTTTGGGGGAGCTTGCAAAGTTGCCTTTCTGAGAGTGTAGTATTTTTCTCCTGACTGAGACTTGTCGTCTGGTGGAAATAGGTAAGAACTATTTATACAAGTCGAGATTGAAACGTACCCTGGCCTCATGAAGGAAGAGAGTAAAGGGTGAAATAATGGGAGGAGGTGGTAACCGCATGGTTTAATGGGTGAAAACGTTTTTCACCATTATTTCCTCTTTTATTTGACCGCTTTATTCCTTTTCACGCTTTCTTAATGTGAGCGTAGTGTACGCCGCATCTTTGACTGCCAAAACAAAACCCTAAAGAAGCATCCCCGGTTGTGTTGATGTCTCGAGTGTTGGTTGCATCTTGAGTGCAAGTGGCGCCGCTGAGTGGCGCGTGTGGCATGTGCCAATGGCATGTGCGGAATGCCTTGGTGGTAGGTTGCACGGTTTGCAAGTTAGGTTACCGAGCGTGCATGTTTGGCATGTGCCAATGGCATGTGCGGAATGCCTTGGTGGTAGGTTGCACGGTTTGCAAGTTAGGTTACCGGCGTGCATGTTGGCATGTGCCAATGGCACGTACGGCCATGTTGACCTAGTTGCAAGTCTTGCGAGCCTAGGGCGCTATATTTGGCGTGGGCCAATGGCATAGCGGCTTGAAATAGGGCTTGCGATACGTGTTGGCATTTGCCAATGGCACGTACTGCGTGGTGACCTAGTTGCGAGTCTTGCAATCCTAGGGCTATATTCTAAGGTGGGCCAAAGGCATAGCGGCTTGGAAATATGGCTTGCGACACGTGTTGGCATGTGCCAATGGCACGTGCGGCGCCATATTAACCTAGTTGCAAGTCTTGCAAACCTAGGGCGCTATACTTGGCGTGGGCCAAAGGCATAGCGGCTTGGAAATATGGCTTGCGACACGTGTTGGCATGTGCCAATGGCACGCGCGGCCATGTTGACCTAGTTGCAAGTCTTGCAAGCCTGGGCGCTATACTTGGCGTGGGCCAAAGGCATAGCGGCTTGGAAATATGGCTTGCGACACGTGTTGGCATGTGCCAATGGCACATGCGGCCATGTTGACCTAGTTGCAAGTCTTGCAGCCTAGGGCGCTATACTTGGCGTGGGCCAAAGGCATAGCGGCTTGGAAATATGGCTTATGCGACACGTTTTGGCATGTGCCAATGGCACGTGCGGCCATGTTAACCTAGTTGCAAGTCTTGCAAGCCTAGGGCGCTATATTTGGCGTGGGCCAAAGGCATAGCGGCTTGGAAATATGGCTTGCGACACGTTTTGGCATGTGCCAATGGCACGTGCGGCCATGGTGACCTAGTTGCAAGTCTTGCAAGCCTAGGGCGCTATATTTGGCGTGGGCCAAAGGCATAGCGGCTTGGAAATATGGCTTGCGACACGTGTTGGCATGTGCCAATGGCACGTGCGGCCATGTTGACCTGGTTGCAAGTCATGCAAGCCTAGGGCGCTATATTTGGCGTGGGCCAAAGGCATAGCGGCTTGGCATTGCCGCCATGGTGCGCGGTGCGCTTGGTTTGGCATTGTTGCCATGGCGCCGCGAAGTATGCGGCTTGGTTTGGCATTGTTGCCATGGTGCGCGAGGGGGTGCGGCTTGGTTTGGCATTGTTGCCATGGTCGCAGGTGGCGCGGCTTGGTTTGGCATTGTTGCCATGGTGCGCATGATATCACGGCTTGGTTTGGCATTGTTGCCATGGTGCAAATATGCGGCTGGTTTGGCATTGTTGCCATGGTGCGCGGGTGCGCTTGGTTTGGCATTATTGCCATGGTGCACGATATCACGGCTTGGTTTAACATTCTTTGCCATGATCAGATATCGGCTTGGTTTAACATTGCTTTGCCATGATGCTTGCAGGTGCGGCTTGGTTTGGCATTGTTGCCATGGTCTGTGAGGCACGGCTTGGTTTAGCATTGCTGCCATGATGCGCAGTGGTGCGACTTGGTTTTGGAATTAGGGTTACGTATTTGAAAACCTAAGGTGGTATTTTGAAAAAATACCCCTATTAATTATTTACACCTGAGTTAAATGCTCTTAGTTAATGTGTTGCGGGTAACACTAGGTCATGGGGTTTTACGATTTTACCCCTTGTCTAAAAACCACCATCAACAACTTCACATAATACTTTAGGAATGGAACTCCTCTGTTGGCCCCTACCGCATCCTGGTCATCTAGTATCTTTACTTCGGCCTTTGAGTTGTTTTTGATTTTTCCAGAAGCATATGATGGAAATTCCGAACAATCCGGGAAATTATTCCGAGGAGGATAAGATAAACACCCTACTAAGCTTTCACAAGGATACATGTGCCAATGTATTTTTACTACTTTATCCATCCTGTGGTGATGATGTTCTACTGGATCCATTTGTGGACTTGAATATCCTTAAAGTAAGTAACTACACATTCCTTACTGCGGCGATTGATAATATATACTACTTTTGTTTCTGGAAAAGAGATACTTTCAGTTTTTCATTTTTACCTAAAAATAGGTCAATTTAAAAAAGTGAAAGTATCTCTTTCCCAGAAACGGAGGGAGTATAAATCAAAATTACTGATGATGACTGGTGTTTCTTTGGCCAGGATTTTGGGACTGTACTGTCTGATCTCAAAATTGAAAACAGACAAAGGTGCCTGGTTGCAATTTACAAGCATTTGAGAGTAAAGCTACGACTACTGAAGGTTCTAAAGAATTCCTTGTTATTTGTTTTAAACTGTTTTTGTTACCTTGAATATCCTTCGTGATCAGCATTTTAGCTCATGACTGCCCCTATGAAAATTGTTTGTTCGTTACTTGAAACAGATGAAAGCTGCAATGTTAGAATCTCCTCAGGCCCATCTGCTCTCAGATGATATTAAGCAAAAATTAGAATCTGATGATGATTATGGTGCTGAAGTTTATGATAATGATCAGGAACGCCTACAGGGTGTCGAAAGAGAACAACATAACATACTTGCTGATCTCCAAAGATTAGGAGTTGATAAGTCCAAGTACCAAGATAGTGATGGGGATGGGGATGAAGGTCCCCAATTCATGGGTGATCAGCCTATACCTCAAGCCACAATAGATCAGTACATGCAGTTGGAGCAGGAAGTGGTAAGGAGGTCGAACGAAATGGTTGAGGTGTTGGAAGATGTGAATCCCATTACGGTGTATATATCGGACCTAAAACGTCACACTGAAATTATGGAAAGGGTTTTCCAATGAAGTGACGAAGAAGAAGAAGTACCTTGCTGCTGCAACTCATGATGACGAAGGGTCGCAGATTCTTCTCCTGCAAGCTATTGATTCTTTCTTTGAAAAGTCTGGCCCCGAGGTTGTGAAGGAGATAGCATTAGTTCTGGAAACACTCTATGATGGGGATGTGTTGGAGGAAGAGTACATTGTTCAGTGGTACAATGAAGAGGTTGCTGCTAGTGGTAGCAAAAATTCACAGATATTGAAGAATGTCAAGCCCTTCATTGAGTGGTTGCAGAGTGCTGAATCTGAATCCGAATAGAGATGAAATAAATAAATCTATGAAAATTTATAAGTCTTATTATTGCACGAATGCATTTTACGTAGTTATGGTTATAGTTAATCCCAAGAACACGGAGAATGATGTTGACCAAATAGATTTGACATAAAAAAAAATTGTTCTTATCATAAGAATTGATCTTATCTTTCATAAGGCGATGCAAAGTTGATTCTACATAATCGAAGACCAAATATAACACTCCACTCTGATAGATGACTTTTTTTTGAGTCCCACGATATTCGGATCCCCATACAGTTTAATTAATGCCTTCACTTCTGGAAGTTCAAGGCCTTCGTCCAAGGACGAATATGATCTCTTCATCTCCTTTATTGCTACAATTTGAGAACCATCAACACTTAGATTATCTATAGCTTTCCAGACACATCCGAAGGTTCTTTCGCCAACTTATCAAGCAAAGTATAACTATAATCATCCATTCTTATACCAAATCGTCAAAGAACTTAATACAAACTGTTGCGCCAAAGCCAGCGGAAGCGTTAGGTTTGCACTACTACGAGGTATCTCAATATCGCCAAGAACACAATCACACACACACACAAGAAGAACAAGTATTTGACGAGGTTGAATCCTCGGGAAGGAATAACAATTTTATATATCACCGTATAGGTTGGAATATACAAATCTCAAGCAGAGAAGAAGAGAACTCTTACTAGTTCTGGTGTATTTTCTCTAATTCTCTCTATGTCTATTTATTTATACACATCAATAGGACTGTACACATTCCTTAACAAGGATTACTTTCCTACAAGTATAGGGTTTCCTAACTTAGCTCTAAGAGACAAAGCTCTTAAGCTACTATACTTAGGACACAAGTACTTGGTTTCCTTAACCAACTAGATTTTCTAATCTAGACCTTGACCATCCTACCAACAATTCTCCACCTCGGATCATGCATTCATGCATGAGACGATCAATAGATAAAATCACCTCCATCTTCCAATCTCGATTGAACCATCACTGGCTGCCTACGTATCCTCAATAGGAATCAAACCCGACCGTAGTTCTCTCAAATGGCCTTGCTAGAAGACCTCCACCAGGTTCCTAAGAACCTCTACCCCAAAAGGGCCTTTCACCAAACCGGAAGGATGTGGATCAATTTCGAACAATGTCGAAACTTGATCCCAGATACTACTTTAGTCAACATATCAGTTGGATTGTATTTGGTATCGATCTTCACAAGTAGAATGTCTTATTCTTCAAGAATTTCTCTCACAAAGTGAAACCGTACGTCTATATGTTTGGTTCTAGCATGATGCTCTTGGTTCTTAGCCAAATAAATTGCACTTAGACTATCACAATGCACAGGCAGTTGGTCTTTCACAACTCCTAATTCATCTAGCAAACCTTGTAACCATGTAGCCTCCTTAAATGCCTCTATCACTACCATATACTCCGCCTCCGTAGTTGAAAGCGCCACAGTAGACTGCAATATTGATCTCCAACTAACTGGTGCTCCTGCTACGGTAAATACATACCCTGTAGTTGAACGTCTCTTGTCCAAATCACCAGCATAGTCAGAATCCACATACCCAAACACACAACTGATTGTTTCTTCTATCCTTCACAAACTCTAAGCCAACATCAACTGTACCATAAAGATACCTCAAAATCCATTTCACAGCATGCCAATGTCCCTTACCAGGACAATGCATATAACGGATGACCATACTAACTGAATGTGAAATGTCCGTCCTTGTTCATGCTATCGTATACATCAAGCTACCAACAGCCTCAACATATGGGACTTGGGCCCTATACTTTCGCTCTTCTTTAGTAGTGGGAGACATACGAGCATTCAACTTGAAATGAGCAGCAAGGGGAGTACTTACGGATTTAGTTCCTTCGTAGACACCAAACTTCTATAACACTTTCTTCAAATATGCCTTCTAAGACAAACAAACCTTACCCTTATCTCTGTCACGTTGAATCTCCATACCAAGAATCTTCTTAGCCTCTCCCAGATCTTTCATCTCAAACTCATATGACAACTTGCACTTCAAATTATCGATCTCTTTCTTGTTATTCGATGCAATCAACATATCATCGACATACAAGAGCAAACATATGAAAGACCCATCACGTATCTTAAGTATACACAATGGTCATAGTGACTTCTTGTATATGTTTGGCCTATCATAAACTGGTCAAATCGCTTGTACAATTGTCTTGGAGACTGCTTCGGCCTGTACAATGATCTCTTTAGTTTACATACACAATCTTCTTTTCCAGCAACCTTGAACCCACTCGGCTGAGTCATATAGATCTTCTCTTCTAGATCACCATGTAAGAACGTCGTATTAACATCTAGCTGAACTAGGTCTAAATCATATTGCGCTACCAAGGCCAACAAAATACGGATTGATGAGTGTTTTACCACCGGAGAGAACACCTCATTGTAATCAATCCCTTCTCTTTGTGCATAACCTTTTGTAACTAACCTTTCCTTTTAGCGTACATGATTCACCGAAGATCCTTCTTTCTTAGCATATACCCACTTGCACCCTATTGACTTCTTACCGTTCGGAAGCTTCATAAGAATCCATGTGTCATTCTTGTAAAGAGATTCCATCTCGTCCTGCATTGCACCTTCCTATTCTTTACACTCTGCACTGCGTACAACTTCTAAATAGGAAGTAGGAGTACCATCTTCAACAACTGGTAATGCATAAGCAATGTAATCATTCATCCAACCAGGCTTCCTGGTTGATCTTCTCGGTTTGATGGTTGTTATGGTCTCCGTGACCGTAGCTTCAGTATCTTCTACTTGACTCTTGTTCCTCTTCCTCAACAAAGTGTCACTATCATTTAGAACTTCGATGTAATTACCTCTCTTGCGAGACCAATGCCTTGAAGTATTCTCGAGCAGATCTGAACTTAACTGAAATTGGTGGAGTTGTATCAATCTCCACCTGCTGTAAAGGCTCATTAGTATTTGTGCTTCTGTTCTCTAGCTACCGAGAACCCCAAGACTTTACCATAGACATCTCATCAAATGTGACATCTTTACTCATGAATATCTTCTTATCAACTGGATTCCAAATCTTGAACCCTTTTACTCCACTTTTCATACCCACAAAGATTCCTTTCACGGCACAGCTATCAAGCTTATTTTCACTAACATGATACCACGCAGACAACCAAATATATGAATTGAGTCATAATCATAAGTTGGTTTACCAAACCACTTCTCCATAGGAGGTTTACCTTCTAATGCAGCTGATGGCAACCTACTAATGAGGAAGCACGCATATGTAATTGCCTCATCCCAAAAGGCTTTACCTAATCCAGCATTAGATAACATACAGCGTACCTTCTCTAGCAAAGTACGATTCATGCGTTCAGCTACCCATTCTGTTGCGGTGTCTTCTTAACTTTGAAGTGCCTCTTTATCCCCTCATCCCGACATACTTGCAAGAATGCATCACTCTTGTACTCTCCACCATTGTCTGAACATAGTACTTTGATCTTTACCGCCGTTTGAGTCTCGATTGCTTTTTCCACCTCACAAAGATTTCTAGGACTTCATCCTTATGCCCCATGGTGTACACACATACGCGCCTAGAATAATCATCAATGAACGACACAAACCAATGTTTCCCTCCCAATGATACATTCTTGGAAGGACCCCAAACATCCGAGTGAACATAGTCAAGAACTCCACTAGTATTGTGGATAGCTGTGCAAAGCTTGTTCTTGTTTTCTTGCCCTTAACACAATGTTCACAAAATGCTAACTTGCAGGCAATAGCACCTTTCAACATGTCTTGTTGAATCAACCTATGCAGCGACTTCTCACCTGGATATGCAAGTCTCATGCGCCATAGATTTATCTTCTCGGTAGCTGCACTCTCGATGTGTTCAGAAATAGACACAACTCTTGTTGTTGTACTCCAAATCAAGTAGTACAAGTTATGATGACGTGTCCCATCATGATTACCATAGATCCAGAGATTACCTATAGAACACCATTTTCAGCGACTATCTTATAGCCCTTAGCTTCCAAAGTTCCGAGTGAAATCAGATTCTTCTTTATGGCAGGTACAAATCTTACCTCCTTCAGCTCTCTAACCATACCACCATGCATCTTTATACGAACACTACCAATTTCAATCACCCTGCAGGTATGATTGTTCCCCATACATACTTCTCCATCAAGCTCTTCAAAACTTAAGAACCAGTCCCGATATGGACATATATGATACGTTGCTCCAGTATCTAATACCCATGTACCATCTGTAATAGTACAAACTGATGGTGTCACAGTCAGCGAGAAATCAGAAGCATCATATGATTCTTCATTACCTTTTGCAATGTTCACCTCGGTTTGTTATCTCCTTCTCTTTCCTTACACTTAGGACAATCCTTAGCCCAATGACCAAAGTCATGGCACCAAGCAGACTCATCTTTCTGCAGTCGCGTCCTACTCTTAGAATGTCCTCTACTTTTACCATAAACACCAGTCTTCTTTCTCCTGTCTATTGAACGACCTCTTGCAAGAAGCAAGTCATTGTTAGCTTCACTTGGAAGGTCTTCACGATCCATCTTCCCGAACTCCTCACTACGCAATGCTGTAGTGACATCTGCGTATATCATCTTGTCCTTGTCGTGCATTAATTCTTTTATCACGGGTTCATACTTTTCAGGAAGAGAGTTCATCAGACACAAAGCTTGTTCCTCGTCGTTGATCTTCTCATCGTAGTTAACCAACTCAGCAATTAGTTTATTATATGAATCTAGTTTCTCGGTTAAGGTTGCACCTCTCTTCATGTTATAGCGATACAAATTCCTTTTAAGATGTATCATATTGGCCATGTTCTTCACAAGGTATTCCTTCTCAAGCTTTTCCCAGAGATCCTTTGCTAAAGTCTCGTGCTAATAATTAACTCTTACTGCAGTTGCTAAACACCCTCGTATCGAAGCAAGACATAATTTATTCATCTTGTTCCACTGCTTTCAGACATCTCCACTGGCAGACCTTCTAGAGCTTCTTCTAGGTCAAGATGGACAAGAGCATCCATTACGTCTGTTCTCCATAAACCAAAGTTATTCGTTCCTGTAAACTTTTCTACCTTGAGTTATGATCTATGTGAATGAATTATTTCTTCTTTTGTTTCTTTATCTTTATTTGTGGAATACGAATGTTCTCCTAAAGTATTTTTCGGATCTTCGTCCCCGTCAACCATTGTTCACAAATAACCAAATATAGATAAAAAACAGAACCTTTGAGAATTACCTCAAGCAATCTTCAAAAAAATACCTTCACTTCAACTACAATTAGAGTACCCGTATCCAAGAGCGACTCCTTGCTCTGATACCAATTGTTGCACCAAAGCCTTCGGAAGCGTTAGGTTTGCACTACTACGAGGTATCTCAATATCTTCAAGAACACAATCACACACACACACACAAGAAGAACAAGTATTTAATGAGGTTGAATCTTCTGGAAGGAATAACAATTTTATATATCACCGTATAGGTTGGAATATACAAATCTCAAGCAGAGAAGAAGAGAACTCTTACTAGTTCTGGTGTATTTTATCTAGTTCTCTCTATGGCTACTAGTGATGCCACATGTGCAATGCACATGCTTGAATTTTGCTCTTTTAACAATACCAAATTTGATAACAATGATAATTTTTTTGTAAAATTAAATTTAATATTCTTATTTGTACTCATTACGTAGGTATTTCAAAGAGCTTTCCAAATATGTTAATTTTACAAAAATCCGATGTGTATTTCAAAAGATATCAATTTTTAAAACAAATTGATGTATTTTTATAACAATGGCATTTATGTGAATATGTGAATATATAAGGTTGTTTATGTAAGTATTGATTCAATGTACACTTTAACCCTTGAATACATATGTATAATAGTGGTTGATATTTAAGGTCATATTAGTAATATCAAGGTTACACCAAGCTATTTTGTCATTTTGTGACCAACAAAAATACCTCTTTTCTTTATATTAGTAAGATTTATACACATCAATAGGATTGGACACATTCCTTAACAAGGATTACTTTCCTACAAGTATAGGGTTTCCTAACTTAGCTCTAAGAGACAAACCTCTTAAGATGTTATACTTAGGACACAAGTACTTGGTTTCCTTATCCAACTAAATTTCCTAATCTAGACCTTGACCGACCTACCAACACGATCTTCAAATTCTCTTCTTCTCTTTCCCTGAAACGGCTTCAATGAATTTACTTATCTGATGAAACATGAAAGAAAAGGAAAAAACTAATGAAAGTCTTTATTTCAAGAAGCAGATCAAAAAACAAAGAGTTGATGAAAACTGGGATATAAGAAACTATATGCATGCACCCATGTATATATATAGGGAAAACTGAACCTAAAGAGCTACTAGGAAACAGTATTCGAGTCGATCTGGGTAATGTTTCCAGGCGGTACATAGTGTGCTTCCAATTTTTGATAAACGTGGATCCGAGTTACATACTAGGAGTAGTTAGAATTAGTATCCTGACTATCCATAATTGATCCTACCATTCCTAATAGGTTTCTATTAACTACTTTCCAATAAACTCAAAGGAAAGAAACCTCCGAGCAGAGCAGAGTCGTGTATTGGTAAGTTCTAGTATACACGAGGTCATGTCAGAATTCGAACAGTAATTCGGTATATTGGAGCAATGGTTGCTTAGTTTTGGAACTATACCTAGAGTGGGAGCATGCATGCATCCAGGCAACATTCGTGCATGGAAGGTGCAAAACCTAAAGTACGTTCCTCTTTGCTGTTGCAATTTTATAATCTTCTCACCTGAAGTTATGTTTGAGTTACTTCCATTTGCTGCCACTACATTTCCATTTCCATCCCTTATATCCCCTGAAATATTGTTCCCTGCTCTTTCTCCATCCTTTGAGGTATTTTCAGTTGAAGACTTGGAAACTGCAATCCCAATCCTTTCATCCAAGTTGCAGGCGTCCTTGAACAGAATGTCTACTAGTTCATCTGTATGATCCTTTGGTTCTTCCATAACCTGGGCTATACCCCATCTCTTATTTGAGCCCAACATGTTTTTACATGTAAAATTTCTGAACTTTTTTCTTCAGGCCATTTGTAAATTTTATCTCTAGACCAGTTATATCTAACATTCGCCCACTTAAGTTACGTTTAGCCGATTTATATCATTTTGATCTCTAAGCTAGTGATAATTAGTTCCCTTATGAGATAATCTAGGCTATCAAATGTAGCTTCGTATATTAAATTACAAAAAAATTTTCTTCTCAGTAAAATTATCTCTCATTTTTCTTGTGTAAACTATAAATTTCTTTAGGTGGTGATTTTTTGTTATTGATTTTGTTTGTTTTAACTTTTACCCTTTAAACATTTTTGCTGAGGTAAATTGTCTATTACGAACTAAATAGTTGTTGAATTGAAATGTGAAAGTGCACTTAGGAATTTAGATAATTAGACATGTAAGGTAACTTATTTCGGAAACGTTATACAGGTTAAACGGGTTCTTCATTTATTTTATTTAATAAAAAAATAAAACATGCTTGAAAAATAACCAAATGGATATTTTTTTTAGTTACAGTATGCAGGGGATTTTACTAAAGCAAGTCATGCGAAGTAGAGCATGTTAAAATCGAGAATCATAAATATGGAAGATGTAACTGAAAGTTCCAAACCCTAAAGATGGGGATTGAAGTGTTAAAGGAAAGTGTATACTATGTTATGTATCTAACATTAATATGGAACTTAATAAAGACCTTTTTGGGATAAAACGGAATGTCTAGATACATCCCGCATTGAAGATGATGATGCAAAAATTGTAACAACATAATAAGATATTACGGACAAGCAACGACATCTTTGGTTAATAATATTTATAAATTCATTTATGGATTCTTACGATCATGTGATCATGTATTGTCGATATTTAGTATACACATAACTGAGTTCAAGATTAGGTTTGAATAGTATTAGAAACATGATATAATAATAAAGAAAATCGCATATCAATGCACGACTGCTCTAAAAATAATAAACATTGATATGGGCATCTTATACTAAATTTAGATCATAGAAAACACGTAACAACATGTTAAAATCTTATCTTCTAAAGCGAATAAATTACATATGGACTAAAACTAATTCCGAAAAAATTGAAAAGTGAACTTAAGCATTACTTATTGTTCGATTAGCAAACCTTATGTTGAAAATGTATGAAAAAAAGGAAGTGATATACCAGGACAAACATTTAAATCAAGCCTTATGTTGGATTAATTAATTAGCCAGCCTTATAAATTTAGTAATGAGGAATGCTTTACCATAACAATGATACTTACAAGTTAAATTCATTGAATATGGTTGGAGAGGCGTTGGGATTCAGATATTTGACAATTTCATTATATATGCAAATACTCCAAAAAATAGTAAGCATTCAAATTCGTTATTTATACTAAATTAGGTAGTTAACAAAATTAACAACATGTTGAGTCTTCTCGCTTCCAAATTGAATTGTCTCATTATTAACAAAATATTGTAAGATGTAACAATAAACTTAGACATTATTAAGTATTGAATTAACAAACCCTAAGTTGAATAGCCATGGATGAAAGGTAATATACCATGATACAAGGTTGATCCCTCCAGATATACAGATAAAAGTACAATCATCTATTGAGAAAGAGCAAGAAAGGATTACACATCAAAATAAAAAGCAAACATTTTTTTTACAGTATATTCAAATGACGAAGACGAATGGAATAATTTCTTGCATGATCTAGAACAACAAAACACCATTGGAACTTTAGCAATTGTGACTCATTTGAATTTGAAATAGAATTGTTTAACAGTAATTCAAAACGAAAAGAGTGCAAGGAAGATTATAAAGAAAAGAACAACAGGAGTATGAGCTGGAAAATTTTAAAAAAAATTAGAAGAAAAAAAAGAGATTGGAGTGTTATTAATTTCTCATTTTTTGATGCTGCATGATTTTGATCAAGTTAAAAACGACGAGAAGTGTCGTTGCAACATTAACATCTTATGATCACATGATAGTAAGATGTTTAAGGTTTCTTTGAAGGATGAAGAGCTCATTGAAGATGAGGAAAACAACCGCACTTAAGTATTCAAGAAAACCAACACGGTAATGATTGCATTTTTAGTAAAAACATAGTGAACAATGTGCATGCATCTGTCTTTCGCAAGAGATATAAACAAAAAATTTATAAATACAAGAAATTAGCCCATCAATATCTGGAGAAGTTAAAATAAAAATAAAAACATAGGCCACATAACTCAAATATAATCTAGAATTGATAAACAAAGACATCATATATACGTATGGTCTTGAGAAAGATTACAACTACGTAAAATTAATAGTGCAATTCCCAAACAGAAAAGCTTGAAATTCATGAACAGGTCAAGACATATTCATTCATTTCTCGAAGTAACTTTTAATGGACATAATTTATCTATTTTAGTTTTGCCAATTTATATTCTTGGTTAGGTATGCTATAACTCCATTTTATATTTACTCAATATTTTATAGTTCCTTGGGTTTTTGACACTTAGCATCATCCGCATAAGTACATTATACTTTGACTGCCATTATCTTGCACGAGTGATGTTCACGTCCAAATATAAATTGTTACAATTTAAGTATCTGAGAATCAACAAGTAAAATGCACCAAGGAAAAAAATTAAGAAAGTCATCATTAGTGATATATTGGATAAAAGAAACCGGATTATATCTATGAGGATACCTGAATAATAGAAGCATGTTAATGATATTTTAAAGCATTTTCACGGAACATGCCCAGCTAAAAACTCCATGTTTAACACCTAAGACTACATGAGATATGACACTACCTGAGATAAGACAAGAACAAGGGATGACAAAGTTGAAACAATATAAAAAATTAGACAAAGACTGGAATGACGTCGCGTTTAGACCATTTTCTGGATTAGATGATACTGGCGAAATCAACAATGCAGGAAGGAATGCTATAACTGATCTACTCTCATGTGAAAGAAAACTGCTTGAAGCTTATTTACCGGAGAAAACTTTCAAAGAAAATTCTAATGAGGGGTCAGATGCAAAATAACTACATAGACATCTTTGCAACGTTAAAAAAATAGACAAATTTTGTTTTCCAGATATTGTTTTGAAAAAGAAAATACTAAAAGAAATAGACGGGGAAAAAATAAGTAACAAAACAGATATATATAGATCATGATAGTATAGTCTTTTTCCTAACCATGGATCAAAATATTATTACAAAGATGAACGAAAAAAAAAAAAAAAAAAAAAAAAAAAAAAACAAAAACATATATGATGTTAACATTCAAAGAACATTTAACAAAAATACAGTATAAACATGGATACAATCTGGGATCGTGAAAGAAAGAAAATATCCATAGAAGGTCTTGCGGTATATAAAACTAAAGAATGAATATGGGAATTCGATCGAAATTCAAAGACATATAGATTTGGGTTCGGGTTAAATGAGTAGAAGAAATCAAATAGGATTAAAAGGTAATGTCATGCTACGTTTTACGTTAAACTTTATGTTTGTTTTCATGTCGTTTTTTAATCAACATACATTACTGTTTTTTTTGTTGGTTGAACGTGATGTATGTACCAATGCAGACTACAATAAGTATGAATATGTACTTATTTAGGGCTTTTAATTATTTTTTTATTTGGAATTATTGATTTACTCTTTGATAAGAGTTAATTTTTTTCGTCTGCGATTTTGTTAATGAGTTTCTACAAATTTTTATATATAATCATATTACTTAATGATTTATTTTGTTGGTTAGTTGCTCGCATTAACATGCTGTTCATATACATACTGAACCTGAATGAGTTTGAATACAAATACAAAAACTAACTCTTTTTAACAGAGATATTTTCTAAATACATTTGGTGATAAAAAATGAGATCAGCTTCTCCCGTTCAAAATCTAAAAGTTTTTTCCACGGAAACACTTCCGCCTGGCAGAGTTCTTTAGTAATGAACTCGAGGATCAATATGATGGTAGATTGTTCCTGGGAAAAAATTGATTCAATGAACAAGATGCACCCATGGTCAAATAATATGATACTATTGTAAGAGGAGAAATCCTTGTGTTACAAGTTGTTGCTGTTAAAGGAAGAATCGGCGTTGGATCGTGATTTGGGTAAGGGGGGCTGGGACTTTCTCTTTCTCAATACAGATGCAGATTTGCAATGAAGTAACAGAGAAATGGGGGGGAGACAATTATTCTACTTATAGGGCTTGGGATTAGAAATCTGTCGTTTATTTCTAGGGTTTAATTATGATCGTTTGATTGAGATGGCTGTGATCGTGTGTTTCGTGCACTTCAGTTTTTTAAGGGATATACTCTTTTTTTTCTGAGTTGTGTCCACTGGGGAGGTTCATTTTTCACCCATAAGTTTAGACATTTCCAAAAATACGTTCAGCTTCTGATTATAAGATTGTGATTGTTCAAGTTTGCTATTCTTGAATTTCGAGAATTTACCTAAAACTATGATCGAAATGTGCATTTCTTCCAAAAGTGTGACCAATTTGAAATCAGGTCATTTCTTCCAAAATTGTCCTCAGATGTGTACATATCGACAACATATGTGTACACATCGGGTAAGGATTCGTAGACACACTTCATGGATGTGTATATATAGACACACTATACCCACGATATTTTAACCGATGTGTAGATATTAAATGTTGCAAGTTCATATACAGTAAAACTTCGATAAATTAATATACTTGGGACTGCCAAATTCTATCAATTTAGCGAAGTATTAATTTATCGATAAATTAATAAGTTATTAATATATCGAAGCATACCAAATTTAGATTTCAAAAATAAGTTTTTAAAACATTTTCCATAATAAGATTTCAAAAATAAGTGTGTAGAACAATTTTCCTATAATAGCAAGTATTTAAAAAATTTATTTTCAAATCAAATTATTTACTAATTTTTTTATGACATAATATCAGATAATATATTGCATATTATGTGTGTAAATACAAAAACTTTGATGTTAAAATTAAAACAATAAGAAAAACAATACAAGAAAATCATTGCGGAACTTCTCAACATATTACAAAAAATTGGAAATTGAGTCCAATATTATACAAATGTGAACAAGAAACAAATACTTTTGGATTCATATTTTAATAAAGCACCATATGCAGTGATATTACACTGATTATTAATTTATATATTAGTTGGGCCCTATTGAAAGCTTTATTATTTTAGCGAAGTTATTAATTATCGCGGATTAATTTATTTTAGCGAAGTTATTAATTATCGCGGATTAATTTAACGAAGTTTTACTGTAGCATCTGTCAAATAAATACTGAGGGTAAAAGTTCATCATAACTAAACAAGAAAAACGGTACCGAGAGGGTGGTTGAATCAGTCTGAAGCTGCTGATTTTCCTACTCATTATCCGAGTCCAAGTCAGACGAAGGTAGCTCATGTGCTCCTTCACTTGATTCCATTATCTTTGCTCCTTCTTCCCCAAGAGCTTTCAAAGATACAAAACTTTTCACGAACCGAACTGAATGATTTGGAATACGACCATCTGATATATTCTCATGATTATATCCCGCAAGGTCTTGACGGTAACAATTGCCACCATAACGAAATAGAATCTTGGCATTGTTCTTTAGAATGGCGAACGTGGAAACGGAACAAGTCCATTTTTCGAAATCCAAGCTTGCCCAGTTAAAATAATCTTTCGCCCAACTCCACGATGACTCGTAACGTTCCTCCTCAACATCTTGCTTCCCATTGTTCTCTTTGTTTTTCGATAGGTCGTCCCTTTTCTTAAATGACCATATATTATCATGTCTTTTGCCATGTTCAATAATGCGCAAGCATCCACCCAGGAAACTAAGTTCAAAATCCCAAAAAATATACTCTCTAGAATATTGTGCATATCTCCTATGACAGTCCCACGACTGATCAAAGTCTTTTGGCGTTGGGAGGACACTGAATGTTTCATCAGATAAATCAAATCTCACAATCTGCCCATCTTCATCTAACCAGTGAAGAGAACCGTTTGCAAGGATTCCACAAGAAGCAAATGGATGCAAGTTGTAGGTAATACTTTCTAAAGTTCTCCACCCTTTGCCACTGCCGAGAGTATATACTTGGACACGTCCAACAAAGGGTTTTTCCTTGCTTGCTGCCCGACAATAGATTCTAGCAACCTTATACTCATTCGTACAAGGGTGGTAACCGAACCCGCTCACAACATAATCTCCACGGCTGAACTTGTTAGTCAATTTCGGAAGGTACACAAATTCTCTAGTCATGGGATTGCAAATATAGATTGGATCCTTAATACTCTTATCTTTTTCGGACAAGACGGATATACAAATCAAACCATTACACGAACCAATAATCTTGCAAGGCTTATGTTCAGGTGCTGCTGGTATTAAGTTGGTTACTGCAAACTTGAAATGTTTTTCATCATCATCATCATCATATTCCATATGCTTTAGAAGTGTATGCCCTTTAACTGAATAGTATGAATAAGACAAGTAAACGAAGCTTGCCTTACCAGAAGAAACGGCATCAACAGAATCCTGATCGTAAATCCGACGCGAGAGCGTATGAGCCAAGGACCTGTCACTGTAGATGAGATTTCGCCAAGTTTTACATACTAAGGAGCATCCCGATAGTGATTCAGTAAGTAAACGTGAAAAAATGTTTATTATGATGTCTGGTGGTAGATTGTCGCCCATGACTGCAAAACCCTAGTTGAGTAATTGGAAGAGAAGGTATGTTTCGCACACAAAATCTAGTTAAGTACTAAAATATTGGGGCACAAAATTATATAGGCCACGATGGACCGTTCACAGTTCTTATATATATAATGTCCTGACTTCTAAGCGCCGGCCCAAATACCCGCACCGAGAGTTTATAGACGACATTATTTTAGGCGGTGTCTGCTGAATTATTAATAGTTAGCCACTGGTTTATTTTGTGGGTGGAACGGTTTTAATGGATCTAATAGCGCTACAGGAAAAGATCATTCACTCAAGCAGTCTCTGGCAGGAAAGGGCAAGGGCTTCAGGCTGGGTGACTTCATCAACTGCAGCTGAGATGTTACGAGTAACATGTTGGAACAAACTTCTCTCTTCCGGAGAGGTATCCATGAAGTTCCACAGATCGTATAGCTGGCAGGTTTATGAACCCATAACCGAACTAGAACTACACTAAGGCTGGTTTATGAACCCTTAAGTTCGGTTACCAGCCTTTTTTGCAGGTAACCGAATACAACTCTGTAACTTCTGAATTTTTTTTGTAGCTGAGTTCGGTTAGATTACAAATTTGCGAACAAACCGAACTTAAGAACATCCGAGTTCGGTTGTTTACGAGATTTAGTCTACTAATCGAACTACCTAATTGTTTCTTAAAAATTTGAATGTAATGAAACACTTAACCGTCAAATAGCCAAACTAATCCCTTAAAACACAAATTAAAAACCAAATTATGAAATTCATTTAGTAATCCACATAACTAAATGTTGGAAGCACACGAACATAAGAAAACAAACTACCAAATCCGCAATAAAAAAGTCTTTCAAATATAAGGAAACAAACTACCAAATCCGCAATAAAAAAGTATTCCAAACATAAGAAAACAAAGTATTAAATCCACAATAAGTTTTCTAAACATAAGAAACCAAAGTACTAATTGTTGCAATCACTCATTTACCACGACCACTACGAGAAACTTTTCTACTCTTGCGTTTAGGAGCTTTAGGTCGTCCTTCGTCACTAGGACTGTCATCTCCACTGCTTTGTTGTTCAACCATCTGACTTGCACCTTCCCCTTCTCGGCGACTCCTCTTCGACGGCATGGTCTGGCTTGGATCAACCTGGCTTGTATCGACAAGGTTGGGATTAAAAACATTATTCCATTGGTTGTAGAGGTTTGTTTGTTGTCGAGTGTCCATCGGCTCTCACTCTGGATTTTTACCATCATTTTCTTCAACAATTTAGCACTTGCCTTCACCTTTTCTCATCAAAAACATAAGTAACTATTATTTTTCAATACTTTATAATATTTTTAAAAACAAAAATAAGAGTAAATATCTTACCGCCGAATTCCACAAGATCAAGGCCTCATCACCACACATAGGGGTATGCTTCATAGTTTTCTTAGCCTCTTTCTCCATTGCCGTCGCTTTTTCTTTATCAGCACGGGCTTGTTGGACACTGTTTATTACACGAGGATGATAAAAATGTTCATACCATTCCATATATCCCTCGTCAGCGGCATTTGGCTCATCAAACGAATCTTGTAACTCTTCAACTGGAACAAGATAATTCACAAAGTTCTTCCAGTGGTCCACTGATGGGGAAGGATCGTATTTGGGGGAGAAATTCTTCTCGGTGTTCTTAGTTCCCTGCTTCTTCACCTTGAAGTTGAAGTTTTCCACTTGTGGGACACTTTGGACACAAGAAAGTTGTCTTAATACTCTTCGAGGATTATACATTGTACAACTTCCAGGATGAAACAACGGTCCATTATAAGACGCAACAGGTGAGAAATCAATAACCACAACATCCTCCTCGTCTTCAACTAATGCAATGGTGTAAGGATGGAAAACCACATCTTCCACGGTTAACTTATCCAATGTCTCCCTCAACTCCAACACCTTTTTTTCTTATTCTTTTCCTTTGAGTTCAAAAATTCATATTTACCAGCTGTAGGCTTCCTATAAGGTCAAGGAGTGTGAGCATGAGACAATTGCAGTTTAGGGAAGTGGTCGTACACCCAAACCTATAAGAAGAGGCAACAAATAATACATTCGCAATATGATTAGTAACAATACACATTCATTCACTTATATATTGAAATACACAAACGATAATTTAACGGGGTACCTGAACAAGGGTGTATAAGCCTCCAAAATATAGACTCTTAAGCCTCGAAGCTTTTCTGAGTTCCTGTTGAACGAATGAAAGAACTGCAATGCCCCAAGAGTAGTTGTTCACCTCATTCAGGGGGTCCAATAGCTGTAGGTAATGAGCATTTACCACGTGACCTGAAGTGTCAGGGAAGAAAATGGTTCCTAGTTGATATAACAAATAAGCAGTCACATGGTGCTTAATCTTCTCCTCTGTCATCACCAACTTTCCTTCAGCAACCAAATCTTTCGTCCCTGAAAACTCATCAAACAAGGTTTTGAGCTTGATCTTTTTCAAATTCTTCTTGTACGTGCGATCTTCCTCAAACTCATTATACTCATCACCTTCCTTAGGCTCTTTGTTAGCTCGTCTAAAATCACATTGTGCCTTTTTATCGCTCCATCCTAGACACCTTTCGACTAGCTTTTCAAGAAGTTCATAACACATCGAGGGATCGTAGCCATCTCGAACACTTGTTCCCGTAATTAGTAGGGCTATGATTCTAAAACAATCATCCGGAGTTATTTCCATCTCACCAAAAGGTAGATGAAAGGTATCCGTCTCTGGATAAGAGCTCTCGGCAAATGCAGTAACAGTGACGGCATCAAATTTTTGGTGCGCATGTTGTATCCCGTTCCAAAGTACACAATCATATACTGCCAAGCGGACCTCATCACACTCATTTTCTATATTCAATATCTTGTTCTTTTGACGTTTCAAAACACGAATATCATTATTATGATCCTACAAAAGCAACATCATATCTTATATACTAATATATATAGAAAAGAACAATATATGTCAAAATATAATAAAATGACTGAGAAATCTTGATGGTTAAGATTGAACCATACCTTTGTCGCAAAGATCTTGGCAGCCCATGAGTTCTTTTAGCCCATCAATACCTCCCCTCCATCTCTTTGAGTACCATAAGTTGGCTTCTTTGGAGGCAAACACAAATTGTCATCAGGAATGTATGAATATCTAGCACAAGGCTTTTTAGGCGTCTTTCTAGGTTTCTTTCCCACTATTTCTACTTGTGCTTCTTCCTCTTCGTCTTCATCCAAGTCCTCCTCTGATTCATCATCATCCTTATCTCCATCTTCCTCATCTTTTTCACCGTCATCATTGTCACCCTCATTTCCTCCTCCTTTAGCTGGTTCACCATCATTGGCACCCTCATTTCCTCCTCATTCAACTAGTTCACCTTCTCCACCTTGATGATGTTCTTGACTGCCCATCTCTTCCACGATCTCTTCATTAACTTGTTAGATTACGTTGTCAACATTATCTCTATTAACACCATCTTGGATGACAACACCCGGTAATGACCCACCTCTATACTTAGCATTTTTGGTTCCACGGTTACCGGCATCACAATGTACTTTGCCTCGAGGCGTAGGAGTTCTCAGATCTTCCAGTAAAGGTTGGTTTGATTTTTTGCCTCTTCCACTAATCAAGAAAAAAAAATATATTAGCTTAACCGCCAAATGATTCACTAAATCAGATGCAACATAAGGGTTCTCAGCATAATAGTTCGGTTCCCAAAGGTTTTTTACGAACAAACAGAACTCACACTACAAAACAGGTTGGATCTAAGGACGCCTAATTTTTTGAAGCCGTCCCAACAAGTAGTATTTAGGACGGTGAGAGTTCTAGCCGTCGAGAGAAATAGTTTATCTGCACGGTTTTTGATTAACCGTCTAGAATTGTTAACTAATAGGTACGGCTTTTAAGTTTCCATCCTTAATAAACTAGTTGTATTGACGGTCTTTTACAAACCGTAACTAGCTTCACTGTTTTATTTTATCCACCCCACTATTTAGCCATGGTATTGATGACACCTGTGTTCTTCACATGCGTGAAATATAACACCTGGCCAAAATATGCTTTTGAGTTTCCCTCCCCAGTAAGAACACCCGCGATTTCCCCCCAATTTTTCACTTTTGGCGCTCAGCTTTCCCCTAATTTTTCATTTTTTTTTTCTATTTCTCACTCTAAATCTCCAGTTCTTTTTGAACCCTCTCACTTCCTTCTTATCCAGTTCTCATGATACTCTTCAATTAGGTTTTTATCGGTTATAGCGGATAGCTTAGGGTTTTCCCCCTTCCTATAGGAAAGGTGAAAATCTCATTCAATCTCACTTTGAATCTGGTTTTAGAAAAGGAATTTTAGGTTAATTTTGGGAAAATCTAACTTCGTTGTTGATTTTTTATGTGTAAGCAAGCTGGTGCTGTTGTTGTTCTTACGGCTTAGAGAAGGATTTTGGAGTCTAGGGTTTCCTTTATTGGAGGTGATTTTGAGATTAAACTCCAGTTTTTCATTATATTTTTTTTTATTTTGTAGCTTAAATGTTGTTTTGAAATCATATCCTTGTTGGAGCATTACAACATATCCTTGTTGTGTTTCAGATCTTTTATTTAAGTTGGTTTCCTCGTATAGATTTGAAATCATCTTTTTGGTTATGAAAGGATAGATAATAACATGATTTATTTGGTAAAGTAGTAGTTATTTCTTGATTCCCTTGTACCATTAGAGTATTAGGAAAATGGAATACTTGAAAATAGGTTTGATTTTATTATCAGAATGTATTATTGGGGTTTTAGCATGATCAAAACCCTTGATTTCTAGTTTGAATGAGTGGGTTTTGTTTATTTGATATTTGTTGATGTTTTGCGATTGAACTGAGAAAGTGATGAATGAATGGATAGACAGGGGAGCTAATAGGATTATTGGTTCATTTCCTTGTACATCTTATTTTATTGTGATCTGATGGTTTTGTTAATGTTAGTATGCTTAGTAAAAAGTATTCTCATAAGAGCATATACTTGAATCTAATATTAAACATGACTATTATCATATATTAGTGCACCACTAATTCATGTTTGTCCTGCAACTTTTTCTTATTTTGTGTTGGGTATGTGGCGGTGCCTATGTGGTTGTGCGACTACTGGTTGCTGCTAATTTAAGCTTGTCTCTTAGCCTATTTCTAGAACACAACATGGATAAAAGTTGGGTTCATAAGGATCGGTGGACTAACGACTATCAAGATGGTGTAAGGTTATTCTTAGACTATGCATTCAAGAATGGGTTTGTTACCGAAGATAACAAAATGAGATGCCCATGTAGAGACTGCAACAACATTTGTTACCACACTGAAAAGAAAATGTTTGAGGACTTAGTATTGCACGGTATGATGAGAAGTTATACAACATGGTTTCATCATGGTGAGAGTTCAAGCTCAACGGTTTTATCAAGTACCAGACCTGATATTGATGCAAAAACTAAAGATGGTCTAAAGGCAAGGTTTGATCTCCAACTCTTGAATATCAGACCTGAACTCCATCCAATTATGATTGCAAATGGGAGCAAATACTTCTTACCAAATGCTTGCTACTTCATGGATAATGCTAAAAAGGAGATGTTCCTTAGTGGCTTCTGCTCGAATTCAGGCAGCAATGCAAGAAATTAAGGTATTCAAAGAACTTTGATATATGCATGTTTACCTTCAAATGTTGATTTATACATTAACGATATTGTTTGCGTTTATTTCAGCATATATTTGAATACCGCGAAATACTTGATGACAAAATCATCAACAAACTGAATCTATCTTGGAGGGCACACAAAAGTAACATGAAAAAGCAAGGATTTGACGTGAATAGAACTCGGGAAGAAAATCTTGCTAACCGACCTGAAGGTGTTGTGGAAAGTCAGTAGGCACCATTGGTTGAAATGGGGAATCAGAGGAAAACCAAGTAAGTTTAAAAAAATCTCTTTTCTCATTAAAGTCTTACAAACATATATAAGGCATAATGGAACGGTACTAATTTCTATTGCTATAGATATTAGCTGCTAAGAATGAAGAAAATAGAGCCAAACAAATTGTTCATCACACTGGTGGCTCTAAGCCACACATGGAGTATGCGAAAGAGGTAAACCTTATTTCAAGTTTGATTATGTGTGCGGGCTTTTTCATATGTTCTATACAATATAATAAAATATTTTATTTACAGTTGGAAGTAAAACTAGGAAAATTTCCAGAACGACTTGAAATATTTGAGGTGACACGTTCAAAGAGAAGCAAAACATTAGATCCATCGGAAGCAGTGATGGATCCCGTGGCAGCTGAGCAATATGTATTGTTATGATTGATCAGTTCTTTTTTTTTCCAATTGAATCATGACAAACATTTCATTTGCAATTCATACTTGTATTAATTTTGAACCTAATATACTTGTAGGATTGAATGGTGGAAATCCAGAAGCAGGCAAGCCAACCTGGATCAGGAGTCGTTTTTTCTGGGCGTAAAGGTGCAGTTTCTGCTGTGTTGGGACCTGACAAACGGGGTCGGGTTCGTTGTTTTGGTACTGTGAAGCCAAAAGAGTTCTGCGGTGATGACGCATCACCTAGTAAGGCTGCAAAGTTACCAAGTGAAAATGACAGCCTTAGACAAGCTTTGGCAGCTACCAAAGAAGATTTTGAAATGGCTACAAAAAGAGTTTTGGAACTGGAGACACAATTTTCTACATTGATAAAGCTGATGGTACGTAACATTTCAGCTTTATAGGTTTTCTTTGTCTTTCAACGAATAGTAAAGATAATGCACGTTTAGTTTTCAACGTGCCTGCTGAACGTGAGTTTTATTTCAACTTGGTTTCAGATGTCAAGGGATCAACTGCAACCAAACCTGAACAATGAAGGACTTGATCAGGTATTGTGTATTATTCCCTTGTGCGTAATAAACTAAAATGGATACGACTCTCTTTACTGCATAATAATTTTGGAACGTCCGGTGCTATTCAGTGTTAGGATTTCTATGTATGAGGAGTCTAGAAGAACTGCACTAGTTGTGATCGACACATTAGTATATAGCCTTTCACGTATCCATAGAAATAAGATTACTACGCGATCTTCTGATAGCAGTAGCATAGATACATATTTTCCGTTGACTAAATCTTTGTAGGACGTTAATAATTTTTGGTTTGGATCTGCGTAGACCTAGCTTGTATAAGTTGTTATGATTGTGACCACCAAAAAGAGGACGCAAGAGAAGTTCATATTTAACACATTTTTTTTTGCTTTTGGTTAGTTATTTGGTTATATTGATACACATTTGATGGTGTTTTATAACAATTTTGATCAATTTGTTGCTGGATTTCTTGGATGCTATGGAATGGAACTAATGCAGAGACAGGAAAGGACTGCTGTGGAAGCATCTTTATTACCAAAAGCAGAAGGGCACTCGAATGAATCATCACTAATTGCAGCAAAGTAGTACACTTTTTTTTGTTGACAAGTATATATATAGACCATCTAATGCCTTACAATGTAAAGAGTCTCAGAACCTCCAGCTCTTAACTTGTTCTTTTTTTTTTTTTGCTTATGAGTGCCTCTTCTGTAAACAACTTGGTTTCAAGAATATAGAATATTTTTTGTCTCTTATTGTCTATTGTTCTCAGATTTATGGATGTGTTGCCGGAAAGAAGGGATGGCATTCCGCCATCAAAGAAACCGGACTTTTTTTTCCGGTATAGTAAAACAGCCATATGGAGCGAAATTCAAATTCAAATTCAGTTAGTTGTAGTGGGCCATGTATGATCTTTTAGGGCGGTTTTAAAGCCGTCAGAAAAACATAAATTCAAAATCCACCCAAAGTTACATGGACGGATTTTATTCCGTCCCTAAAGAAAAAAGCCGTCCCAAATACTATTTGTTACGGGGGCTCATGTGACGGACAGCTTTCCGTCCCAACTGATTATTTGGGACGGCTTTGGGGCTATTGGGACTGTTATTTGGGCGTCCTTAGATCCACTCAATTTTGTAGTGTCAACATTGGTCAATGTTAATGAAGAGTTCAGTTTGTCAAGGTTTTTTGCGAACAACTCGAACTCGACATGTATGCAACTACTGAAGAGTTCGGTTTGTCAAGGTTTTTTGCGAATAAACCGAACTCAACATGTATGCAACTCAACATAGTTGGACAAGTTCGGTTAAATTGAAACTCAACATATTGGGAAAAATAGCATAGTTCGGTTACATTGAATTATTTATTTTTCGGTAAAGTTCGGTTACTAAACAGTTTTAGTTTTTTATGCTAACAAACCGAAAAAAATAGCACAGTTCGGTTACATAAAAACAAAATAGCGGGCAAAATAGCAGAGTTCGGTTACATGTGAAGAAAAAATTGTTGTAAAATTGGTTAAGTTCGGTTAGAAAAAAAAAAATTAGGCTTCTTTGCGAACTAACCGAACTGGCAGTTCGGTGACCTAGTTTTGAATCCTATAGAACCGAACTGTTCTTCGTGTTCTTCCTTTCAGGAAGTTCGGTTAACAAACTAGGTTTTTTTAGAAATTCGTCCTAACCGAACAATGCATTGTAACTTCCATTTGAACCCTATTTTGATGATTTCTATTCAATTGAAGCAATGAAAATCAAATTAAAAGTTATGGGTTTGTTGGAAAATACTTGCGGATTGGTCCCATGGCAGAATCGGAGGCTTGACTTGCGTCTTTGATACTCGATGATGCCTCTAACTTCCGGTTCCACTTCTTCCTCAATTTGAACTTGTTTGTGATGTGCTAGATGTCCTAATGGGGGACCTGTTCCTGGGAGTCTTTTAGTTTGCTTTGGAAGAACCATTCTTATACTCGATTGATTAATCGACGATGAAAATTTTATGAATCGATGATTAATCAATGAAGACGATGTTGAAAGGAAGAAGAAGAAGAACAGAAGACCTAAAACTTGTTTGGGAGGCGGTAGGGTAGGTCTGATTTTTTTTATTTTTGTTAATAGATTAGGTTAATAATCTAAAATCGTTTTAGTGATAATCTTAATTAGGGTCTGGGGGCAAATTGGTAATGTCCACATTTTAGGACTTCCCTTATAAATGTAGGGTAGATGGCCTTATAAAACAATGGTCCCCAAATATATCATAGTCCCCAAAAAACGGTTCTCCACTAATGGCCATCGTCATCTGTACATGCCAGGTTTATGTACAGCCCACCAGCTTTGTGGCCCATGCTTCTCTAACCTGCAAACTGCAAAATTTCAAACATGGGAAATGGCTAATAAACAACTCATTACTCAGATACGGATACGTATACAAGCGTACCTGACAAATCCATCACATAATCGAATATGTTTCTTCCTGTGTACCAAAGTTACACGTGCATCAGTCAAAAATCCCCAACCGTCAGAATCCATGAAATATATTATCCATCCCAAATCACAGCCTTTAACCGTTGAAAGATCACATCGTTTGGTAACATGCACCTTTAACCTTTGAGAGATCACATCGTTTGGTAACATGCTAATGTTATATATATACATACCACAACACAACACAACCAACAAACCCACCGTCTCCTTCCCAAAATTCTAGAATAATGGCCAACGATAGAAAACACGAGGAAGTGATGGAAGATGGATACGGACCTATATAGCATCCAGTAAGTTTTTTTAGGTGACATGTTCGTGAGATCATTACATTGTTAATGTTTTGCAAAATAAAAAAAAAACCCAAAAGAACTATGAAGCCCGCATTGTAGACTCCTATAACATGGAGAAGAAAAGAAAAAACTACAGTATATCAGAGAATGAAGATCTTCGTACCGAGGAATAAACCTAATCAGCAGGTCATTCAAAAATTCCCAAAGCTTCTTTACCATAGTACGACAAAACTCCACTTTCTGGAGATTTCTTCCAGATGCACAAAGGGACTGAATATTGAGCAAATTAAGTAGGATGTTTAAGGCCGTGACAGAGGTGGTTGAAGGCAGCAATAAAGGGGTGTTTTTTTGCGTCCTTGGATGTGGTGGCATGGGATATATGCAAAGCGTTGGCAGAAGGTTTAAGATAAAAAAACTGAATATCGTTGAATATGGATTTTAAGTAGCTTCATCAAGAGTAACATTAAACACCTTTTAGAAGACCGATGAAAAATCATAATGTCATAGTGCCTTCCTGTGCAGTGTATAAAAATTCCTTCAAATCACTGGATATGACATTCAGAGATCTTATGGGTACACCCGATAGAGATGTTTGGAGGAAATGCTATTTTCTTTAGTGGAGATTTTAGGGAAATATTAACGTTGGTCCCAAAGGAACCATTGAAGTAATTGTTGACGCATTAGTAAATACGTTAGACCAATGGAGCCATTTCGAAATCTTTAGCCTGACTGAGTATGCAACTTTGGAGTAACGGCTGCAACGAAAGAAACAATATTGGAATGTTATTCTATGCCAATCAATAAGAGCCAAAGCCAACCATACAGAATTGGAATTTATCTTCCCACACTTAATTTACTCACGGGAAGCTATATTTGGTAGTGTCACAAATGACATCATATTTAGTTTAGATCCAAGTGAACAAGTGTTTTCCGACAAAGGGGAAACTTGGCTAAGATGTTCAAATGAACGTATCCTGAAGATACAAAGTTCAAGCAGTGGAAACCATGCAAATCCGGTGCCCCTTTTTCAAGTATATTCAAATATATACAAAGGGAAACATCAAAAGGAAGACAAGAGGAGCCCGGAACCCTTAATGGGTCAAAAGAAGGTAAGTTAAATAGTACTTATCAAAGAATCGGAGGATGTTTTTAAACCTAATTAAATCTTAAGACCGGCGTACAACGAGAAAAAAAGCCAAGTTTGCTATGCGCGTAGAATTTCGGGAAAAAGGCAAGTATGCCATGCAGGTCATATTCGACGTCAAAAAAAAAAAAAGCGGATACCTATGTCTCCAAGTAGCAAAGGATACAATTAAGAAGATCATAGCGGCTACCAAATACTCCGCGAACACCAAATTTGTTGTAATTTTACATGATGTCTATTTTTTGATAAAAAAATACGAGGAGTTTTACATGACAGTTTGGCACTAAATTAGTCAGTTGTCGAAAGTTCGGTACCACAAACCATTTAGACACTCCTGGTGCGTATGCACCGGGTAGTATGCTTGTGTTCATAATAAATAAAGTCAACAATACAAAATATATACTCCTTTTTTTTTCATCTAAAAAAAATTGTTGTGTGCTGAAAATAAATACTTGTGATAGATGAGAACCGGTTCTGAATTTGGGTCATACTCCCTCATCCAATTAGATGACGCAGTTGAAGTTTGCACAATTCTTAAAGGCGATGAATAAAATAAGTGTTTTAAGTATTTTTTTACAACTATCCCTTATGGATAATAATTTATAATATTTAAAATCATTTATCTCTCAAAACTATACCATAGATTTTCGTAAATTTTGTACCATTGAAAATCATTTTAAAACACCTACGTAGCAGTATAAACATGAATATCAAATTATACATATTTCTTATGATACGATAATCAATCAAAGAGTAGTTTTAGAGATATCCCTTGATTAGTGAAATAGGTCAACTAATGATGAGACAAGATCTTAGACCAAGTAGGTCATCTAATGGTGGGGCGAGAGGGAGTAATAACTTACGGTTTGTATACAAACTATGACGGCAACCATTGCTCATTATGTTGCTAAAATTTATGAATGAGTTGGTTGAAGAAAAAATGGCAGGTACAAATTTCAGCTCTGCGTGTGCTTGGCGTGGTACGTCACCCTCAATGTCCTTTCCTTGCTAGTTCCGGGTCCAATATTTGGTTTTTGCCTTTTTTTTTGTTGAGCAAAAGCGTGAAATTTAACTGGCACTTTTAGGGCGAC
>JAJJWW010000860.1:0-22344 GCA_023531295.1 Papaver armeniacum | reverse complement strand
AAATTCACACATAAGATACATAATTTACATGAAAACTCGCAAAGAAAGCATAAATACTAGATATAAAATTAGGTGTTTATCACACCTATCAGTTGCTTATAAACCTTGAACTTCTCCAACTTTCCTTGTAGATTTTGATGTCGCTCCTTGTTGATGATGATGGTGTTTCTATGGACCCGTTGTTGTCGCGAGAGAGAATGGTGCTAACTGCAAATCGAACTACAATAAGGAGGCTTTCATCTATAGACGTCACCCTTCATGATTGACAAAATTAGCACTCAAGAGATCAAAGAGTAGTGCTTCTATTGGTGGGAGGTTGGGTAGCTCACCATTCTACCCGGAATTAACGTACGGTGACACACACTCAAAATAAAGCACTTTGGTTGGATGGAAAAATTTCTGGTCGGTGCCTCACATGATATAAATACGGGTAGTCTCCACTAATGATTGATCAGCAACTCTAATAATGCATTTCTCCCTGCACCAAATTTGCATCACCGGCATGATTAAATCCATTATTTAACACTCTAACAAGCAAGAAATCCGAATGTAATTCCCTAACACTTCCAAGTTCAATTATGTCGGTCAGAATTCTCTATGTAAACATACCTAGAAGTATGCTAGTGACTCTAAAATCTCTAAAAGTTGAAGTTTTTTTTTTTTTTTTTTTTTTTTTTTTAAATACATGCTTAACCACTCCCCCACACTTAAACCTTACATTGTCCTCAATGTAATTGAATCGTCCTAGTAAAGTCAAGGTGGGAAATTTTAACATGATACGGAACAAGAAAAATAAATAACAAAAAATAAAAAACAAAAGGATAAGAAATACAAAACCTATGGGTTTCCTCCCATTAAGCGCTTATTTTAAAGTCGACAGCCCGACTTAGCTCTTGCAAGATTCATTAGACCGCATCAATCTCTTTCACGGGAAAACATGACTTCACATCACTAGGGCATCTCATTGTTCCAAAGATATTGAAGTGGATGAGTGTACCATCAAACTCCATAGTCAAGGTGCCATTTTGGACATCAATCTTTGTTCCGACGGTGCTTAAGAATGGTCTACCCAATAGCAAAGGTGTAGACTTGGAAGAATTCTCATCATTCATGTCTAAGACATAGAAATTGGCCGGAAATACAAGCTCATTAACGTGCACCAAAACATTCTCAACAATCCCTTTCGGGTAAACATTAGATTGGTTAGCAAGTTCAAGAACTACCCCGGTCTCCTTAAGAGGACCAAGATTCAAAGAATCATAAATCGAGGAAGGCATAACATTAACCGATGCTCCCAAATCTATCAAAGCTCGAGTAAACATTGTTTTACCAATTGTGCAAGGTATAGTGAAACTACCGGGGTCCTTTAATTTTGGTGGGAGTTTCTTGAGAATGAACGCCGAAGCATTCTCCCCCCACACTCATGACTTCATTCCCTTTCAACCTTTTCTTCTTCATGCACAACTCCTTTAAGAACTTTGCACAACGAGGAATTTGACGAATAGCTTCAATGAGTGGAATATTGACTTGTATTTTCTTAAGGATGTCCCAAATATCCTTGTATTCCAAGTCTTTCTTCGATTTAGCAAATCGGCTAGGAAACGGGGGTGGAGTTGTGAAAGTAGGAACCGTCTCCTCGGGTTGGTTGGTTGGGAATGTATTCTCCTTTGGTGCGGTTTCAATTTCCTCTTTCTCATCATACACCTTATCTTGTTGATTTGGTTGCTCCACTTGTTTCCCACTCCTCAAAGTAATCGCATTAACGCTCTCTCTTGGATTAACAAATGGTTGTGAAGGAAGCTTTGTGGACGCTTGAGCTTTCAATAGGTTCACATCGGTCGCTAATTTCCCCACTTGAATTTGTAAATCCTTGATTGCCGAATCGGTCTTTTGTTGTTGTTGTTGAACCAAAGTGGTAATACCTTGCATACCTTGCATCAATGCATTGAGCTTGTCATCAATTGAAGAATCACGTTCCTTGACTTGTTGTGGTTGAAATTGTTGTTGAGGTTGGAAACGTGATTGTTGGAAACCACCTTGTTGCTCATACGGATTGGGAACCGCCGCTTGCTTATTTGCATAACTAAAGTTGGGATGATCCTTCCAACCGGGATTGTAAGTATTCGATTATGGATCGTACCTCGGCCTTTGATTTGGATATAAAGCATTTACTTGTTCGGTCTCATCATCCGGAATAATAACCGCGGCCATCCTTTGAATCATTTTCTCCATATTACCCATCCTTTGATCAAGATGTGATGATGAATCACTAACTTCATGCACTCGCCTAACCATTGGTTCATCTCTTGTGTAGAATTATTGCGAGTTTGCAGCCATACTTTTAATCAACTCGGTAGCTTGGGTCACCGTCTTGTTCACTAGTGCACCACCACCCGAGGCGTCAAGAAGAGACCTATCACTTGGGTGGAGAGCTTCGTAGAAGTATTGGAGTATCATAACATCGCTGAATTGATGGTGTGGGCAGCTTGCCACCAATCTCTTGTATCGCTCCCAACATTCATACAACGACTCTCCTACATGTTGCTTCAATCCACAAATCTCCTTGCGAATTTGAGTAGCTTTTGATGCGGGAAAATATCTCTCGAGGAAAAGTTTCTTCATCCCATTCCTTGTTGTGATACTTCCGGAAGGCAAATAATATAACCATTCCTTAGCATTGCCCGCCAAAGAAAACGGGAAAGCTTTCAACATTGCTCCATCCGCATTAGTCTCCGGTGGAAGCATAGCCATAACTATGGTATAGAAGTCCATAAGATGTTTGTTTGGGTCTTCATTCACCATGCCATGGAACTTTGGTAATTCTCTAATCAACCCCGGCTTGATCTCGAAGGTTGAGTTAGTTTGGATACACCATTGTTGTGTATCGAGCTTGTGAGAAGCTAGGTCCTTGAGTGTACGTTCAGCCATTGTTTCTTCCTCTTTGTCCGAATCTGCGAATTCACTTGATGAAGAAGGAGGAAGTGGAGTGTTACCGCTCGAAAGAAATCCTTTAGTTGAGTGCCGGATCGAAGACGTATTGGACTCGGTCTGCCCTTTTTAAGCATTCACCAAAGGTATAACACCTGAAACAAGATTCACAAAAACTAAGTTAGATACGGTATAGAATCTAACAAAGCAAGAATAAAGCAAAAAGAAAAATAAAAACAACTAAAATCGTCCGCTGCTCCCCGGAAACGGCGCCAAAATTTGATGCGTGTTGTAACCACAACAAATTAATTAATATTTTTCCACCTAATTAACAAGTAATATAGTGTAGTCAAGTTCGTTCCCACGAGGAGAAAGAGATTCTAGTTGTAAAAATTGTCACAAAAGGGGGGTGTAAAGCAAAAGAAAGTAAACAAAGCAATTAAAAGATAAAGTTGAAATCAATAAGAGAGACAAGATCAAGGAAACCTTCTTCGTTGCAAAACAATGATTCAAGTTATGTTTTTCATCCACATGTTATTAGTCACAGATTATCACCAACCGTAGGTAAAGAAGCTAGATCAGTGCTAAACCCCTAAATCCCTTGTATCACCGGATACGGAAGTTCTCGACTACCGGATTCTATTTACCAAACCACCTAGTAGTAGATCACTCTAGATGTAATTTAAATAAACGCATTAAGATTTATGAACTTATTAGTTTAATATTAGTAGTTAGAATCTTAGATCAAGGTCTACTTTCTAACGTTGTTTTCACACACAATTGCTCCACGGAATCCCTCCGCAAGGTCTCGTGTTTGCTACTTATGTAAAGAGTCAAGAAACGATTACTTATCCCCTAACTTTCACTAGCTTTAGATTAAATTAACAAATCAATTTAGCGTGCACTCTAAACAATCTATCAATCAACCATGAATGTATAAACATTCATATTAGTAAAAACAAACGATAATCATGTGAAAAACTTCAAGATAGAATTGAAACAAAACTCAAATCATATTAAGAACTAGGAATTCATCCTTAATCAATAAGAAAATTAGCTACTCATGTTTTTGAAATTCACACAAATAATTAAAGGGAGAATTTTGAAAAGCAAGCAAAAACACAAGTGTTGTGTGTGTAGAGAGGTGTGTAAAGATATGTAAAAGTGTGTAGAGAACTTCTGTACTTATAGGCTTCAATGTTCTCCAAATCTTCCGAGGAATAGAATCCTCATTCCATAATAATTCAATTTCCAAGTTCAAGTCTTTCTCAAATCTTCCATCTTCTCTTTCCAAATTTGAGCCAAATTCTCCATCCAATTCCAAGTCCAAGTCTTCATACCCATGGGTCTAGAATACTCTTCACAAAATTCTGCACATATCGGTCCGTCGGAAAGCTGGTATTATGGTCGGAAATTGGCCGGAAGCTCACCTGAAAGTTCTCTTCAGGTCACTGGAATCTTCTTAACCGTCGACAGAATATTCCGTCAAGATTCCGTTAGAACTAATTGTCAAACTAACGGTCTCCGTTAGTCAGGAAGGTCAAGTCAGAAATTCAGCCACTGAGTTAGCTGATCTGAGGATGTCTTACTCATCTTACTCACGAGTTGGATCGGTCATCGGTGGAAACGAGTTAACTCGTCGGTATGGAAATCCGACAGAGTTCTGTTTATTTCTGGGCATTTCATCAGGCCGAGTTCAGGCCAATCCCCTGTAACAATCCTACACAGATATCTAGTTGAAGCATTCATTCATCAACAGAGTTTCAATTCAGCTCAGGTCACAACCCATTTGCTCTCAATCACAGCAGCATCTCTTCCTTGTTTTCGACCACCAACAGCAGCTGCTCACATTAACAACTCAAGATACCTGTAAATCATTCCCATCATCGATTCATAACCACAAACCCATCTCTATCTTGTAATTTGAGCAACAAAAGCAGTACCATCTCTAAACCAAACCCAATCTTCATTATCATCTTCTCTGCGATCAATTTATTCTTCTGGTATAATCGAGCTCAATCCCACCATAAAATCCATCAATCGCCATTAAAACCCTAATTCATCCATTCTGTCCTCAGATTTAAAACAACAACAAAAAACCCATCTCTATTCTTCTCACGGCTGAGTTGAATCTCTACTGTAATCTTCTTCTTCATTTCTCGAAAAAACTGTATCAGATTCATCTCCAATTTCTCTCGATCTTCTTCTCAGATTCAAATCCCCACCATAATTTACATCTCAACTCAACCACTGACCCATCTGTTTCATAGAAATGGCAAACCCTAACTGCAATTTTGAATTTAAACTGAACCCGACTCAATTTCATGTTCTTTAAACGATTCTTCCATCTTCAATTTCTGTGAATCTCAGATCCCCTTTTGCTCATCTCGGTGACATGATTTCTTGTTCTTCTTCCTGAAACCAAAAACAACAATACCATCATCTTCTCCATCATCTCTGTTTGTCTCTCGAATTCTTGAGTTTCTCTCAAATTCTCAATTTCAGCATCCACAGCTGCTTGCGCAACTTTTCTCTTTTCTCATTTTTTGGGGAAAATGATTGAGATGAATGAGAGAAAAGTCCTCTCGATTTAGGTTTAGGGTAAGGTTTGATAATGACACCCGGTCACCCCTGATAAGGGCTACTCAACTGGCAACCCCTTAACCACAGCTGGGTGTACTTAGTACTCCTCCAGATAGAGTCGCCCCTTAACCTTGACTGGGCTCCAGATAGTGTTCGCCCATGAAATGACAATTTTGCCCTTTTACTGAAATTAGGTGATTTCTTCTTCTTTTCGTTCGTGCGACTCCATAGTAGCTATAAAACTCAAAACAAGCGTAAAATACATAATTTACAAGAAAAATAACAAAGAAAGCATAAACAATAGATAGTAAATAGGATGTATTCTACACCCTATCACATGACGACTGAGTGTTGTTCTCAGCAGAGCAACACGAACCTCCAAGCATTAATGATGAAGCATGTACGAAATACCGGTACAGGCTGCAACTCTCGGTGTGTTATACTAGCCCTATTGAGCATACATCTCTCGGTGTGTTATACTAGCCCGATTGAGCATATTTGAATCTGGACTGTCAATATCAGTCTCAGAAACGATCACGACCATCCAACTTCACCAAAGATGATTGGATGGCTTAGATCGAATCCATGACCCCAAGCAGGTATTGGAATATTCACTACCGACCCAACGCGGGCCCCGCATGGTCGGCCTCCCCAAAAGGGTGGCATAGCTTGCCAAACCGTCCAAGCCCAAGCAGTATGGACGAAAAACCCTAAATTAGAGTTTGCGGCACATTACATGTGTCGCAAAATAGTCTCAACCATCCATCTTCGCAGGCATAGATGGAGGGTGTAGATGTAGATCCCGAGGGCCCATAGCATGTCAACACGCTCACTGTAAGCCCGCCTACACACATGATTGATCGATCAGGACCAACCATGGATGGTCGTTCCAGATCGTGCGCCCAAAGTGGGCATGCCGCACGGCTGACAAAACCCTAATTAGGGTTTGCATTGATCGCAAACGTCCATTTTCTCCTGATCGAATGGAGGGTTTAGGAGTCGACTGAGCAGGTCTGGTGAGCATCAACATGATCACCGTGGACCCATCTATCTCCATACCCAATCGGCCAAGGCATACCATGCTTGGTCGTTCCAATTCGCACGCCCAAACTAGCGTGGTCACACTTCCCAATCGCAAACTGATCTCGACCACTTAACTTCGCCGGACGAATTGAGTGGCTTAGATCACGTTCCTATGGGAAAGTAAGGTATAGGCATGAACATCAGCCTGCCACCTACACGTCGAACCAATCGGCCGGGACCGACCAAGCTTGGTCGTCCCGAAACGCGCGCCTAAAGAAGGCATGACGCGCGGCATTTGCGGCACCAAACTTCTGTTGTAAATCAATCCTAACCGCTCCTCTTTGCCGGAAAAATTGAGCGATCCAGATCACACTTTCACGGGACAATGAGGTATGGTCATGTATACCGGCATGCCGTCTACACGCATGCCCGATCGGCCATGCCAAAATCGTTTCCCAAGCTTGGATTCGACCAAGCTGAAAAGTGGTGCTTGCGCACCTCTTCTAAAAACCTAATTCCACTAATGGTCGCAGATGAGTGTCTCAAAGATCATCTCGTCCGTACAACTTCACCGGCTTGGTCATACAGCCCCGGTCAGGAGTTAATTGGTCAGTGAGGCGTCATGAAGATCACCACTCGTCACTGTACCACACTATGTGGTCGGCCAAGGGAGGACTTGCTTACGCAACCTCCAAACCATCACATGAAGTAGAATTTGGACATGAGGCTATTTTGAGATGCTCAAACAATGATGCTTCATGCACGCCGAATATACTCGATGCGATACATAGAATACACACGATACTTCACAAGTATCGACTTCCTAAATAACTTAGTTATTCAATCTAGCATTACATGCTACTTTCTGTGGGTCCCACGATCCACACACTCGAGACATAAATCATGTCACAAACTGGGGGATACATACTGGGATATTGGTCTGGAGGTTTACAGCGTGCAGCGCACAACACGCCATCACAAGAACGTGTTAGGAAGTCATGGACGACTAGTGATGATGGGAGAAGTGGGCAAGACTGGTCGTGTGACACCAACACACGACTCCACTACTCCATCACTCCACTTTCTCCACTTCCCACGAGATACGAGGGTCAGGCTTATAGACTTGTATAAATAGATTCTCCTTCCTATTTTCCAAAAGAGGAACAAGGCAAGACAAGACAAGACAATACAACAGAGGCAAGTGTTGATACAATCGTATTCAAACACCGGAACTGATAGCTTACATCCTGCAAGCCAGTTCAGCTTTCTGATACAAGTCATACATAGCCAACACCTTCACAATCTCAACACCTTCTTCGCTTCCCTCCCTAAGATCAAACCCATCTCCTTCACTTTGTGACCGAAACAAGTCTGGAACCGCCATTTCTTGGTTTAGGCTGGATTTGCAGAGATTAATTTTTCGAATCTACAAGCACTCCCATGCAGTGTATTTGTTTAAGGTTTAGACTCATTTATCATCCACACACCCCAAATCACCAAAACCGACAGAAATAGTTTTCACCCATAAACAAGCTTATATATATAGACATCCAATATACATGTTGGCGAATGGTCGCGTCAGTCTAGGACGTTTTTGGATCCTCTCGTCAATTTCATATCAACAATCCCTCTTAATACTCTATGTTAGTTTTTTTATATGCTTGGTGTAATTTGAAAACTCTAATTTTTTTAGGTTTTCCATCATTATCTTAAATCACTATTCTTTGGTATTTACACCGAGTATTTCAATTTCCATATTACTAAAAAATGAGATATTGTAGCAGTATAATGAGATATGGAATGAATATTTTCATGTTTATCTAATTTCCTTTTTAATCTAATATATACATTCCGAACATAACAAACTAAAATAAATCATGATCTCTTAGGAAATACCCAAATAATTTTTCTACTTTTCGACTAATTACCTAGGTCGGTTGGGGTGGCCCGGACGGCTGGACCTAGGTGTAACGCAAAAAAAGGAAAAAACCAAAGGTTGTCTAGTTAAACAATAACCCAAACTAAATTGTACATTTCAACATAGAAAATAATCCAACCACCAAAAAAAAAAAAAAAAAAAAAAACAACTACAAGAGAAGAAAAAAAGCTACATACCCAAGGAATAAATTATACATAGAAAAAAAATCAAAATACCAAAAAAAAAAAAAAAACAACACAACACAACTACAAGAAAAAAAAAGCTACATAGATAACCCAAGGAATGTGTTAGTGGCATGGACATCATGAGTACATGTTTCCGATTGTCCACCAAAATTCTTCAACGAGACAGCGCTCCTCATATGAGGAATAATTGCAACCTTGCTTGTTTCCCATAGTTGTGTCCCCCAAATTTCCGTCCAAGTTCTGGTGAGTGCATTGTAACGCAAAAAATTCCCATTCTGCCACAATAGGAGGTCCTTGTTTTTTCCAAAAGCTGTCGGGTAATAGGTCGGTCACCCTTCATCCTCATCCTTTTCCAAGAAAATGCTTATCTTATGATTCCAATTCCATTCCCCGCCAGGTGCCCATGTATGAATAATTTTTTTGGAAATGGGTGCCCAGAAATCTATTCGGGGCTGATTAATCCCCTCATCACAGGCCTCATGGATGTAGTAAAATAATAGGCGAACTCCGAACATAACCATCCCAACTGATGGGAATTCACTCATAGGAATATGATGCGGGGGTCGCGAATGTTGATGAAATGTCTCAGTGTCCAAATTGAAAGAAACTATGCCACTATCCCACTGACAACAATCCTTCCAAAAAATACAACCATGTGCATACACACCTGAACTCCGAAAAATATAAGGAATCTCCCATGCTATGTTCCTCCATCCCTTTTTGTCTCCTAGAGTGTGTATTTGAACTTTACCATCCATGTGAATTCGAACTACCTTGTACTCATCGGTACGTTGACAGTATCCGAAACCCCCAATTACAGGATACCAAGAAAGTACTTGATCTCGTGCAATAATTGGGATGCATAGTTGTGGCAGATGTAGGTGCTCACCAGTTTCTGGATTCATAACATATACAGGATCTTGTATGCCGTCGTTTGAAACATAAAAACATACCAGACCATTGCAAGATCCAACTATTGGGTGCAACTTAGTCAAATCTTCATGGGTTCCATCATTCGGGGCGTCGTGATTGTTGGCTGTTACGATCGGGCTGAAATCTTCCTCTCTATAAAAGAGTTGAGTAACTTCTTTCCCTATTCTTGGTGTGACACCAAAAAGGAGTCCAATTCTTTTGTCCCCGAGGATAGTATTCCACTCTTTGGAAACACATTTGCTTGCTAAAATACTTTCTGCAGTTTGGAGGTGTTGTAGTATCTTGATAGTTAATTCCGGCAACATATCCATCACTATTATACCGATGAAAGATTATCAAAAAAAAAGCATTTAATATTTTCTTAATATTGTAGAATGCTACAAGCAGATACGAGTAAAGCTTATATAGACATCCAATACACCTGTTGGCGAATGGTCGCGTCCTTGATGAGCAGGCATTATTTGAAAGGTCACGTCTTTAATGAGCAGACAAGTAACACATATTTGCATGTTTTATCTAATATAAGCGGTTATAGCTTAAACCTATAAATGAATTTATATTTAAAAGGAAACAAAATCTAAAGGATAACTATTAAGCGGTTATAGCCCCTACATTTTTAGGTTAAGAGAATTAGGTGTTTGGTATTCCTTACCTCCTTACAAGTACATCAAATATTTCAGTTTCCGTATCACTATAAATATGGCAGAAAATAGATAATGATATATATATGGGGATGGAATGAATATTTGATCTTTATATAATTTTCTTTTTAATCGGATGTAGTTTCTGAACACACATAACTTAATAAATAAATAAAAATCCGGCCACCATATCTAATTGTCAACACAAGGAGTTTTTCTTCTCCTGCGAATCGCTCTTCCTTTTCGATCAGAATGAACTACACATCCTATTTCTACCAATTTATTGCTATGGGTCCTAAAACTGTTAGATACAATTCATTAAGAAGCACCCTAGAAGACTATTTCAAGATCTCAGATTACGATGTACGAGTTCTTCAGCCTAGACTCGGCGTGTTCATAATCTGCATGAGGAAGCATGCAGATTATTGGCGTTTGCGTGAGATTAATGCATTTGATGTCGATGAACATTGTGTGGAATTGGTGCATGGGGAAAGAAGATGCTGATGTCCCTTTGATCGTGATTTTTTTGGTCTCCAACAACAGGTGAATATACTTCAAGAACGAGTTGATCGGCTTCAAGAACAATTGCTTCGTGATATTAACGACTAGGACGTGGCATTTATAGTTCATGATTCAAAAAGAGACTAGATTGACAAAATAGGTTTCTTATTAATAAGTATTTCTTATATTTCTTAGAGCATCTCCAACAGCGGGTGTTAAAAATCCTACGTGGAATTTTTTTTTAGATCCTTATTTAAAAGAATTTGTACATATAGTAAATATAGGACCCCATGACTAGTAAACCATCTCCAACAGTACAGAGGTTTGACCCTTAGAAAACCTTGTTTGATGAAATCTTAACCATTTAATTATTTTTTAATTAATTACTAAAAATAAAAAATATGACATGGAGGTCATTCCGGAGGTCAAGATAAGACTTTATTCAAAACCTTCAAAATTAGTATTTCATCCCTCCTGTTTTATAGGACCTACTGTTGGAGATGGATTTAGTTAAATTGAAGGTCTAAAATCCTATGTGTCACTAAAAAATAAATCTTCCACCTTCTCTTGGAGATGCTCTTAGTTATTTATTAATAAAAAAGACGTAATAACACAATTCTGGAAATTAAAACGATGTGTTACATGTCTCTAATTTGTTTTTCCCATTTATGTTCTGGTTTTATGTTTTTTTTTTTTTTTTTTTATGGAAACAGGGGCGCTTTGAATAGCCCCTAAATTTTATTTATGACTACCTCATTCAAATTGAGGTTTAAAGGATTACATTGATCAATTACATCATTAAACAGGACAATACAGATAATACAAGATTTACAATCGAAACTTAAAGAAACGAGATAAGAAAATCGTATTAAACTTCTGCAGCCTGTTAAAATATTGGTTTCAAACCATTTTGTTTCTTGACCATTAAATATATCAGATGCTTCCATAAAAGGGAAGTAATATGCCCAAATTAGATTCTTCACAAACGATCTCCATTACATAAAATACCAACCATTATTACGCAAAATAAGACCAAGTCCGATTCTTCAAATTTCAAAAACAACTTTTAGTCCAAAACAACACCTTTACAAGATCAAACCTTGTCCCGAAATAAAAAACCCAAAAAAAAAACACTTACCATGCATTAGAAGATGTATAAAAGAAGACTAGACCTCTCCTTCAGTTCCAACAACAACAGCAACTACAAGCATTAGGAAAATCTTTGTGAATTTTCACGAAGATGATCTGAAGACTTCAAGGAATGCAATCCTCCTAAGTTTTTCTCAAAAGATTTTCCCAATGTTCTTCAGATGATCACCACTGATCATCGTCATCGTCGGTGTTAAAGCCCTCTTCTTCATAGGAGAAGTCTACGCCGCTATCAGTGCTGGTAGAAGCTGCAGGACCATAACCTCCATCCTCATCATCTTCATCATCTTCACCATCCTCATCATCTTCCGATCCTTCATTTTCTTCTTCCTGAACCTCTGCTGCAATAGGATTGCCATCTATATCCATCCCTGGTATCTCCTCACCGTCTGAATCCACGTTCAGGGGTTCAGACATGGTACAAGCAAATATCCTGGGTTGAGCTTTCTCTGCCAAATAAAGTTGATACATTTCTGCATCATCTCTCTCCTGCCTTTGTCTCTCTCTATCCTATTTTTCTGGATCAGTAGATCCCTCACTGCTGCTATCATCCTCATGAAGTTTTACTGCTTCTCCACCTTCCTCATCACTTTCACTTTTTGTGGCACTTCTTTCCTTAATCCAACGATGTTCATATCTCTCTAGCCTTTCTTGCCTTTTTCTCTTCTTCCTTGCACATCTTGTCTCATATTTTCTGATCCAAAACTGGTACTTTTCTTCGTTCTCAATCATTTGCCTAAATTCTTCCTGTTTCCTATTTTCTTCTTCCTGAATCCTCTTATTTGGATTTTCTTGTTCTAAATAAGAAATCAATCTCTCAGCCTCTTCACTTGTTAATGCATGAGTTGCTTGCTTTGCATTTTCTAATGTTGGTGATTGATTTTCAACAACATCAGGTTGGTTTGGTTCAGCCATCTCTTAATCTTCTTCTCTCTGCAAATTTTCTTTATTTTTTTTGTTTTGATTAAGAGTAATTGCAAGTATATCAGTTTCTCATCCTTTTGTAGATTGGTTAGATTAACCATAAATTTTCATTTATGGTGCACGGTTAAACTTCTTGTCCCTTGGAAGACCACGCCTCATCAGTGTCAAGACGCATTTTTTCAAAATACATCATTATTGTCCTCTCCAGACCCGTCTCATCTCTTAATTGCACACAACGTTATCTTTAAGAGTAAAACGAGGCGGTTTCCTAATTTGAAGGCCATAACTGTAGCATTATGGTTCACCAGGGTTCACAAGTTTGGCTCATGTATCATGCCATATCTCAAGTACCTGACCTAGGGGTGGGACTTGGGTTGGTTGGGCGGGTTAGAAGGCTTGGCCGAGGCAGACCCGAGCTAGGAATCCTTTGCCCAGATTGCCCATCGAACACGTGGAACCTATGAAGATATTGCCCAAGTCCGCCCAAGTTATGTTCCTCGGGTTCCCCGGGTTCCTCGGGTTGGCCCAAGTTTCTTTGGATATACTAGTTTGTTAATATGATAATATTTTTTTTTAGTAATAATAAGATTCAATTGCTCCATTTATCTCAAATTTCTAAATAACTAAAGATTATTTTCAATAATATAAACTTTTTCATATTGAATGATTCATGAGATAAATATAATTTATATTTTCATTATTAGATTTGAAGATAATATCTAAAATTACTCTAAATAGATAATAATGTCAATTATAAAAATATTTTTATATAGCTATATCATAGTTCTTCGGGTTGGGTGGGTTGCTTGGGCTAGAAACATTTGTGCCCATGCTTGCCCAAATTTAACTCGGGTTTATAAAATTATGCCCAAGCTTGCCCAAAGTTTTGAAATACATTGCCCATGTTCTCCTAACGATCGGGTTGGACATGGGTTGGGTGGGTTAACCCAACCCCTAGTTAGTAATTCTCCGAATCATTCCTGAATGATTCGCGAACGTATCCGAACTGACCGAATCCGAATGATACTTCCGAACTATTTGAACTCCGAACCTAGTTCCCGGATTATATGGACCTCACGAATGATTCGTGAACGTATCCGAACTGACCGTATCCGAATGATATTTCCGAACTAGAACTCCCATAGGTAACTCTCTCACCAGAGTTCTGTTGATTGGTTTTTGTTTAATTTTGTATATACTTTATATTTAAATACAATTATTCAATTAAATTTTTCTATTGGTAGTTGTTTAACCAGTGTTTTATGTGTTGATTTTTGTTTAAAAGTCTATAAGTTTTATAATACATTTATGCGATTAAATTGTTTACTTCTTGTTAAATAATCACGCTAAAATGTTTTTTTCCATCTTATAAATCATATACAAATCATATTAGTCTCGTAATAAGGTCATAATACTTATCAATTTTTCATATATGTTAGCCGAATTTTAAGTGCCGAACTCACATTTATAAAACGAATATGCACGTACGTATGCCGTTCCGAACTACTGTCCGAACAACGAACCGTTGGCCGGATTTTTGACCGAATCCGATCTATCCGAATCCGTATAATTCCCGTACGTATGCCGTCCCGAACTACTACCCGTACCCCGAATTGCTAACTAGGACCCAACCCAAGTCCCACCCCTAACCTGACCAACAATTAAAATAAAAAAAATGGTCAAACATAATAGGTCCCTGCACAATTGTGTATATTTACTCCCTCCGTTCCTAAATAATAGGCTGGTTTCATGTGTAATTTGTACATGAAACCAGACTATTATTTAGGAACGGAGGGAGTATTTAATTTTAATTAATTAACAGATGGGTCATATCTTGAACTGCAGCATGGTTTGGCTCAGGCATCATGCCATATCTCAATACCCTGGTCCCTGAGTCCTGACCAACAAATAATTAATCAACTAATGTCAAACAAATCAGGTCAAACATAGGTCAAGCAAATCAGGTCCCTGACAGCTTTAATCGAACACGTACCCTAGTCTAATTGGAATCTATTCCTTACCCACTATGTCATAATGACGTGATAAACCTAGGTAAAATGGCATTTTGGTTAATTAAATTGATTTTTGTTATAAGGAAAGCCAATTTGTTTAGGGGGAAAGCTTTTTAAGGGGAAAACTAATATAATGGAGACGTGTTTAGGGTGAAATATTTACTAAAATTGACTTTTACAAATTAATTTGTATTACGGGATTACCCGCCAACCAAACTCATATCCAATTAAGTTTCAGGGAGAATTTTCATGAGGTACTAAATAACTTGTTTTTGAATTTAATCCATCCACGAAGGTATTTTGAAGTCTGGTTTTGAAATTAGTTTTTGGAATTTCAATCTGTATGTGAACTTTTGTGTGTATGCACGATGGATATTCGATAAAATGTGCCACAGATCGTCATGAGTGAATTTTTGCACGACATGGCTTTTATGAACAAATTTAACGTTTTGGGATGATCATGGATGATGCCTAGTGTCATAAGTTGTTCATTACTTGGTATAAGGACCATTCCATGAAGCAAGATAAACCGACAGTATGTGCTGCTATTAGTTCTTAAAAGAAAACAAGGGAAATCAATGCTGTATATACCTCTTCGGTTGTAAAAAATTGGGTTAAGTCCAAACTAGAACACATTGTCATATGGCACTCTTCAGTGCTGTAGCCATCAATCTAGGTAGTAATTAATACAAAACTTGATTAAAGCTACACATATCGTAAAGTGGTGGGACATCCTTCACGTACGTACAAAATTATATATATATTGAAAGTGAAATCCTTGGATGGTTAATACATGTTCATGTTCAGGATGTTTTTGTTCTTCCCATTCACATTCTTCTTCTTCTTGCTAGTGTAGCTAGTGTAGTTTGCGTTCGGCAACAAAAATAGATCTTCTTCCCGTTGCTCCAATCGTAGTTATCCCAATCAACATGTTCCTCATTCATGTTGTTTGTTGCGATGCGATTGTTTAATCACGGAAGTGGTTTAGGTTAAATAGAATGATTGGGTTTAATCACGAAATTGGTTTAGGTATAATCATGATTATGGCTAAATATGGAGTTACACTAAATGAGGGCAGGTTAGTAAAAATCAGTATTTTTGTTAGGGTACATTATTCATATGACCCTAATTTTGACACCCAATAAATATATCCTTATACAACAATAAATATGTCCCTACTTTTCAAAAACCTTATCCATTTAAAATTAGATTACTTTAATACCCTCACCCATATAATATTTTTCTTTATTTCAAAATGGAACAAATTTCTTCCTCTACTACTTCACCACCACCATTAGCACCACCACCACCATCATTCCACCACCACCGTTCAACAACCACCACCTACCGACCACCACCACCACTAATATTCCACCACCACTCCGTCACCACCACCATGACACCACCACTAGTCCGTCACCACCGCCACGGTCGTCGCCGCCGCCACCACCGCCGCCGCCACCACTGGTTCAGATATTTTTGTATCAACAGCAGTAGTTGATCCAAATAAAAATAAAACCAACAGTAGAAGTTGATCCAATTTAAGGGATCAACAACGGTAGTTGATCCAAAAAAAAAAGGATCAACAATAGAAGTTGATCCAATTTAGGGGATTAATAATGGTAGTTGATCCATGTAAATGGAGTGAACTTGGCGTGAGTCGAACACGCATCATCTGACATGGAGTCAGTCATGCTACCATTGCACCACAAGTTCAACATTGGAAGAAATTTAAATGATTTAAACTACAAGCATGATTATACTTATCCAAGAAAATATTATCAACAATAGGAGTTCAAAGGATCAACAACAGTAGTTGATCCCATAAAAAATTGGGTCAACAACAGGAGTTGATCCCATAAATGGATCAACAACCGTAGTTGATCCCATAAAAAATTGGGTCAACAATTGAAGTTGATCCCATAAATTGGATCAACAACAGTAGTTGATCCCGTAAAAACTGAAGTAAGTAGGTTTACCGAAAGGATAATTGCTATACTTCCCCATTTCCTTCGCTGCACAGTAAGGTTAAGGTTCAGGTTATGTATTATATATCACACAAGTACTAGAGGATAAATAACAAAATTGACGAAGTATATACATAAGTTCAACCCAAATCTGTAAGTAAATTTATATCAAGCTTCCAAAAAATAAAAAATAAATCTATAAGTAAAATGTATATCAAGCTTTTGGCCTGATGCCATATTATTTGAAATACCATATAGTGTGATCCGTTCATATAAGATCTTCGCCAGGATTGATCAAAGTAAACTATGCTATTCACCCATGACTAAATTCGTGAAATGTGATTCATAGAAAAAACTTCCAAATACCGGTGCGTTACCTCCCTAACACTACATATACTACCAGTGTTGTGTATGCAAACCCACCAAAACACAGGGTTAGTTGTTGGACCCTTCTTAGCAACCCGTGGAACCTATTTAACGTTATTACAGGCATATTTGACTTCAAAATTCTACTCAGGCGTGTGACATTGAAATGTTAAAGAAATTTACAATAAGAGTAACACTGTGTGAAGCATCTCATGATTCCGAACCTTGTAGAGATGTGGAGAAACATGACAATAAAAGAAATATTTGACAAAACAAGTTCAAAAATGACATTGAGGTTGATTAATAACAAAAGAAACCTGAAACACATTATAGAGAATGTACAAAACATGTTTCTACGTTAATCACTAAAAATAAAGCACCAATTAAATCAAAACCTTAACAATTCACTACAACTACCTAAAATAAGAAGCTCAATGCATACCAGTTGTGAAGACGGCGCAATATCAATTAGCTAAATACAAAACGCTAAGCACAGACTAGATCATTATAAAAGCAGAACCCAAGCATTTCAAAAAGGAACTTAAAAACAGCTACTACTCAATAACTTTGAACCTCTATAATTTCTGTATTTCCTTGACTGGTTTTCAGTCTTTCTGTGATAATCTTGATTTATACCCTTTTCTTTATATTAATCAATGATAATCTTGCTTCACTGAGAATTACGAAATGATGAATAAGAAGATATAAATTACCTGAATCAATCATTGATCTGAATAAAAATGAAATCTAAAGTTAGGGTTCGAAAATGGAATCATGCACAATTCAGTTGAAAATCGATACGAATCTAACATTTCTGATGCTTGGGATTAGATTATAAAGATTACTTTCTCTTTAATTCGTCATTAGACTTAACTTTTCTGGTTGAATCGGGTGAAAATCCATCTAATACGGTTGTTTAGGAGGTGGTGGTGGTGCTGCAGGTGGTGGATTTGGTGGAAATCTAAGATCTGATGAAAGAATTGTATAGACATTGAACTAAGAGGTGCTGTCGGAGCTGATGATAAATTTGATGGAGGTGGCGGAGCTGGTGAAGGTGTTGGTAGTGGTGCAGGCGACGGTGGGGGATTTTGTTTCTCTCTCAACTTCGAGATTGTATATAAAGGAAGAAAGAACGACGAAGGAAGAACGATAAGAAGGTTAATTGTGGAATCATAAAAATTATGTTTTTACAGAAAATTTCAATTATGCCATCAGAGACATTTATAAAGTCTGTCAGGGATATTTGTGAAGGCCCATCAGAAGGAGGGACAATAATTCAATTTCCACTTTTTGTTAGGGGGAAAGACAATTTCTACTCCTTCCCCTTATTGCCCGAAAGTCAAAAGGAATATACCATAGTCAAAGTATTTAAGCTTTCCCCCTAAACAAATCAGCTTTCCCTATAACAAAAATCATTAAATTATCTTTAACAACTAGTAGAGAAAAAAGAAAAAAGATTATTTCCTTCTCTTACTTGCACGCGCGGGAGAAAGACTGGAAGAGGCGAAATAGAGAAATCCTAGGTAAGGAAATAGACAAAAATTTTCTTTCCTTCTCTTATCAGATTAAATTCAAACTTGTTTGATTTCATGAATGGGTGATGTTTTTCTTAATTTGAAATTACTATCGTTAGGGTTTCAGGTATATACATTTCCTAAAACTAAAATCGTTTTCTACTATATTCTGTAAACCTAGGGTTCTATCAATTTTAAGAGTTTTTTATGATCTTGGCTGTGATTCTATATCTTATCTGTGATGGAAATTATGGAAGCACATCGATATTGTTAGGGTTTCTTTTGTTTTGTTCAGGTCTTTCATTTTTTTATGATCAGAAACCAATTTAGAGAGAGTTCATCTAGAGCATTCTCTGATAAATTCTAATAATAAGATTGTAATTTTGGGTTTGGGTTCACATGGATGATCACGTTTCCTTATGATTTCCTTATTGATTTTTGTTAGACAATATTAATTGGTTGAAACAATTGATATTTTGTGTGAATTTTGTGACGGAAATTGTGGAATTTGGTTTAGGTTGAGTTAAATTTTGTTACTAGTGGTTTTTTTATGGATTTAGGAATTAGCTTTTGTTGTTGTAAGGAGTAAAAGTTGCATTGTAGATTAAGTCGGCGTTGTTATAGAGCCCGAAAGGAGAATTTGTTGCTGTATTCTCTCGATTTTGTTTTTCTTCACTTCGCAACGGTGTTCTATCATGCTAAGAAATTGTTTTAACAGGGAAGAAGGCGTATTTGAAACTCGGTGTTCGACCAGCAACGCACGTGCACTCCACTTGTATCCTATTAGAGAACCTACTCATTCCCTACCTCAACATACAACAAATGGCATCGTTTGACTCCGCAGAAGATTTGGCAATCACCAAAGCATGGGCAGCCGAAAGTCGAGTTCTAGATCGCTGCTCGACCGAGACCTATTGGGCGAAGATACATAACAAATTTTGCCAAGATTATGGGAACCCGAAAAGAAGAAGTGTTTAACAAATCAAGGATAGGCACAACATCATCCTAGATGCGGTAGCTGGGTTTTTTAAAATCAAACACCGGATATCGCACGCAAGCCACCATAGCTTGTCCCCTCTACAACTTGTACGTATCTTTATGGTTTATTCGGCACAATACTTTTTTCAACTTATATGTAACCAAATAAGTTTGTGTGTTGTTTTTGTAGCACGAAGCCGTGAAAGCGCGCTACTTAGAGAAAAAGGGGGAAGCATTCACATTTGATGAAATCGTTTACTTCATAGTATTCATATTTTCGGAGTACCACCAGCTACGGAATACCACCAGAACTCAATGGTGGGTGAATCGGACTTCATACTCTTATTTGGCATTGCAATCGTTTACTTCATTGCATTGCAATTTGTGTAATCATCCTGTGGAATCCAGTAATCACCTATTCCTTGAATGTGGTTATGCTAGATCTATTTGGTTGGTTTTAAATATCAATATTACCTTTGGTGCAGGAATTACTAGACATGAGATTAATAAATTGCTAATGGTTTCAGTTTGGACAAATTTTTTTTAAAGCAAGAATTTCATAAAACAAGGGAAGATTTGGATCATAAAAAGGGATATGAAGGCCAGCGAGAATCTGACCAAGTGAAACTATGATTTCTTTATCATCACAATGATGATCAGAAAACAATTTGGCAGAAAGAATGGATTTAAATTCTTGATTGGGAATAGTGGTTAATGTAAAACCCTTCTCTTCGAGATCTTTCTGAATTCTTTCGAGAGAAGTCTCATATTTGCGACCAACTGGAGACATTTTAAGTATGGGAATGAATAAGAAGTTAAAGATCAAAAGAAGAAGAAACAAGAAAATTTACAGTAGCAGGAGCGGAATTTACGGAGAAACGGTGAAGAAAAGCTGCAGAAAAAAGGAGAAGGAAAGTAAAAAAGAAGAAAAGAAGAATGAGAAGAATATATATAGAGAGAAGAATTCTCGAGAAGATAAGCACATTTAATGCGAAGAGTAGACGTGAAAGGTTGAGAAATAGCGGTTAAAAAAGACGTGTCAAGAAATGAAAGGAAGAGGAAATACGTGTAATAAATTTTGCATAAAAGTACAGAATCATGTCAATACAGAAGAGCATGGAAAAATGAACGACTGCGGCATTTTGAAGTACTAATTCTCATGACATTCTCTCATTCGCAGAGAAGGCATGAGAAGAGGCAAGATGTAGGATCAGAATATCGCAACATCAATACCTTTGCGAAATCTTTATACAACACACTGCTGCGAAGATATCGCAAAACGGTTCTGAAAATGACGCAACAGATGATGACAGCCTAAACACGAGAAAGTTGTGGAGACCTAGCGAGATTTAGAAGTGTTGCGAAATTTAACATTTGTATACTTGCGAGAATATCGCAAGCCAGATCCGAAAATAAAGGACAGCTTAGCTGTCACCCACTATGTAATATCCTATATAAAGAGCCTAACAGGCTTGAGAGAGGGGGAGATCCTTTTAGAGTAGAGGGAAAGTTTTGAGGAGAGAGAAAGTCTAGAGCAATAGTTGTATTCTTGATTTCATTTCCTCTTTGTAAGATTCTTTAACTCAATTAATAAAAAGGTGATTGTTGATCTTAAAGATGTGCTGAATATTATGAATTCTTGTGAGGGATGTATTGTAGGATTTCCTGCAACTACATAATGGCGCTAGAAACAGGGATTGAAGGTTGATATTGTGATTTGAAAGAATTTGGAGTAGTAGATAAAGAATTTCATATAATTTTCAACAACTCATTAAGATTGAAAAATGGCTAGAAGAAGAAATACATCAAAACAACCAACAACTGTTAGAAGGAGTAGGAGACTTGCTGGAAAAGGGAGAGATGAAATGGAGGAATCTTCAACAATGAACACAAGAAACAATGGAGAAAATCAAGTTCAACCGCCAATTCAACGTACACCAATACAAAATAGAACTGCGGATTATGACAGAGTGAGTGTACATACTTGGCGATCAGATTCTGTAGATGAAATGGGAGAAGAGAAGCAATTAGGAAGCAATGGACGAGAGGAGAGAGACCAAGAAGTAATAGGAGGAATAATTCATGGAAATGAAGAGATTGCAGCGTTAGAGGCATTGAGGCAAACAATACATGAAGAAAGGCGATTAGAAGCAGAAGAACGTGCAAATATGACAAGGAAAAATCATGAGTTGAGGATGGAAAACATGAGATTACAAAGTAGAAGGTCAAGAAGCACTACAAGATCAAGTTCAAGATCAGTTAGAAGAGAAATAAGACGAAATTTGCCTGTAGAAAATGCTAATGAAGAAACTCGAGAGGAAGTACAAAATCCAGACGAAGAACGTCGCGAAAGAAGAGAAGTAATGGAAGATCGTTATATCCAACGTGGTGAAACTCTTCAAAATGGACAAAACGATAGAAAACAGGGAAATAGACAACGTCAGGGGCGAATAATCAAGATGGCGAAGAAAATCAGGAGGAAGGAAGGAGAATATTACATGGGAGAGAAGTACAAAGAAATCAACGAGTAATTGAAGATGAAATTGAAAGACACTACATTGAAAAAGCACGTCTAGCTTGCGAGAGAGAAAGACTAAGAGCAGAAGTGGAAGAACAAGAGATACATGTAGTAGCAGGAAATCCCACACTACACCCCTCATAAGAATTCACACAATCAAGTCATTTTAGGATGAACAATCAC
>JAJJWW010000859.1:0-157681 GCA_023531295.1 Papaver armeniacum | reverse complement strand
GACTTGCTTTTCAATCCAAAAAGAACTCTCTCTTTAACAAAATCACTCATCCCTTTATATAGGGTAATACATAGTGAATGACAAACTAAGCTGTCCTTTATTTTCGGGAATGTCTCGCGAAGTGTCGCAGACGTACAAATATTCATACTCGCGACACTTCTTAACTTTCGCCAGATTTCATATCCTCCTATCGTCATCCAGTGCGTCATTTATATTTAACCCTCTGCGACTCACTCGCAATGTTGTTATCCGTTGTCTTCGCGAATTGTTGTTGTGGCGATATTATGATCCTACAGCTCAGACGAGAAACATTAACATTCATGAATCGCTGAGCATTTGTCAAATATGCTCGATTCAACAAAACCTAGACTCATTGTCTAATCAGTCAACAACTGACAAACTAAATACACGTCAGTCATGCAGACTCCACGATTCGTGAGACATCAATCACGTCAAATTGAGGGATAACAACTAGGGTTTTGGTCTGGCGGCCTGATAGACGCATTTATGTGTCTTATTTCATCTCAATTATGTGTATTGTTAGTGCTCGGTTTCGTAGTTATTTGATTATTTTATGTTTTTGTAGGTGTTTTTGAAGAAATAAGCCTTTAACGGAGGAATTGGCTCAAAAAGTGGCATTTGGACGCCGGGAGGAATTACTAAATGCACCTCGAAGAAGTGTTATTGGCCCCCTGAGAAAGTTAAAGGCACCCCAAGTTTTGGTTATTTCCACCCCCAAAAATTACTATTTTTGCCCCAATTGCTAAAGGGAGACCAGTCACAGATAAGGGGAGGTCATCCCCTTCATTTTGAATTTCTGATTTTGGCGGGAAGGTATGTTCTTCACTAACAGATTTAGGGTTCCGATTTCGGACGAGTTCTGAGGAGATTAAATCACTTGATTCGGCTGGATTGGACTTGAATTGAGAAAACAGGACTGGTATGGTTGGCTAGAATAGCCGGTTTGGAGTAAAACAGGGAAGGAAGCGGTCGGGTTTTCTGTTGGACTTTTGGAAGAGTTGCAGCGAGATTCAATCACTTATTTTTGTCGGGATGGGCCTGTTAAGACTAAAGAAATATGATTTGGGTTGGATTAATCATGTTTTATCAAAACAGGAGCGGTAAGGAAGTTGGATACGTTAGAAGGAGAAGTTTATCTCAATTATTCTCGAAACAGGGAAGAGAAATATTCTCGGACTTTTGGGATTCATATATTTGGAAGTTCGCATGGTTTTGAGGAGTTTTAGTTCATCTGGGATATGACCCTATATTTAGAAAGAATTTTTAACGACCCAGATTGGTAACAGGCGCGTGAAACAGAGAAGTTTGGGTTGAAAGAAAACTTGGAGAGGGTTATTCGTAACTTGGCAGCGAAGAAAAGAAGAGAAGAAGTAACAAAGATTTACCCGACATTTGATTGGCCCTGTGGAGTATAAATACTGCGCTTGAGACCCCAGAGAACGTAATCGGGAGTTGGGGGACCGAACGGAGGTGATAGAAAAGCTCTGTGTAGTTGCAGGAAATCCCACAATACACCCCTCACAAGAATTTACTTTACTAATCCATTTGAAGATGAATATCTATATATTTTTATTGATTATCTTCTTGAAATGTTTACAAGGATAGATAGAACAGAGCTAAAGAAATTACAATCACTCTAGGTTTTCTCTCTCCTAATGACTTGCTTAACAATCCAAAAAGAACTCTCCTCACAACAGACTAATTCAACCCTTTATATAGGGTAATACACAAAGTGGATGACAAAATAAGTCATCCTTTATTTTCAGAATAACTCGCGAAGTGTCGCGAGTGTTATAAACGTTTTTCCTCATGACACTCTTAAATCTCGCCAAGTCTTCATACTTTTCTCACGTTCGGCTTTCGTCATCTAATGCGTCATTTGAATCACTTCCCGCGACACCTTCGTAATACTCGTCGATTATTGATCTCGCAAGGTACTGATGTCGCGATATTCTGATCCTACATCTTGCCTCTTCTCATTTCTTTTCTGCGAAGGAGAAAATGTCATGAGAATTTATATTTTAAAATGCCGCAATTGCTCATCTTCTTCTCGCGATTGCTCACTTTTATCCTTTTTATTCATGTACGGAATTTATTACAGGTGTTTCTTCTTCCACTCTTTTCTTGACACGTCTCTTTCAACCACTTATTCTTGACCATTCATGTCCCATCTCGCATTAAATGCATTTGTTTTCTCGAGGATTCTCTTCTCTATATATAGTTTTCTTACCCTTCTCTTTTTCTCTTTTATTTTCCCTCTGCAACTTTCCTTTAACTTCCTTCCTTTGCAATTTGCGTTTCTGCTACTGTAAATCCCTTTTTCCTTCTCTTGATTTTCGCTTCTCACTTCATTCCCATATTCTAATAATGGCTTCACTTGGTCGTACATACGCACCCCTTTTCAATGATGTTCAAAAGAAGTTACAGGAAAAGGGTTTTATCTTATCAACCATTCCTGATCAAGAATCTTCATCTATACTTCTTGCAAAATTGTTTTCTGATTATCAATGTGATGATCATAAAATCATAGTCTCGCTAGGTCAACTCCTCGCAGGACTGCCCCTTCCTCTATACAATCCCGAGATACCATTATTCTATGAAATGCTTGCTCATGAAAAATTCTCGCGAGCTGTTTATCAGTTGAGTGGCGACTGCATCTGTGGCATCCCGAAAATTCAGACTTCAATTGTGGGTCGAATCCAACCCAAATAGCAAGTTCGGATTCCCGAGATGTCACTATGGAACAGGCCCCTTTTTTTTTCTTATAAATAATGAGAAGATAAAGATAAAGAACTTCATAAAGTTAAAATCAAACTTATTCTCAAAGTAATAAATTGCATAAATGCTATTGTCCGAAAAATAAGCATAAACAGTTTGCTTAAAAGTAATAAAATTGTAGCCATGTCTCATAAAAATAATAGGAGAACTAAAAATCAATAATAAGTCCATAATTCATAAAAAGAAAATACCCAGCGTCCCCATGATATCATATAGTAGTTGTTTCGCAAGGTACTAACATTATACTCCTATGCCGTAAGCTCCAAAGTCTGCTTACTGCGCTAACTGTTCCTCGAACTCTGTGGAGAGGAAAAGAGGGGGTGAGCAACCACAGCTCAGTAGAGAATTTCCAAAAATTATTAAGTGCTTCGGATAAAACTATGCAATAAATAATAAAATAGTTCAACCAGTAAAATGCAAAGTTTGCAATAAATACTTACACCCTTCCAAAACACCACACAAAATCAAACCTGTTAATTTAGGTAGATACTCAATCTTTTTCCTTTTTCTTTTCTTTTTCTTTTTCATTGTCAGGGTTGTTCCGGATACCACCCAGCCGTTTCTAAGAAACGGTCTCTCGAGAGAATGCCAGCTGTCCTGGACTTTCTGACATCAACAATCTCTTTTTTCTTTCTTTTCTTTCCATATTACTTAGTCCAAGTAACACCCATTCAGGATACCAATTCACCGGTGCATAACCAAACTCGATTAAAATGCAAAAATATACTAGCCATAGCAGTGAGAACCAAGCCGTGACGAAACCAAAGTATTTAACTAAAAACATTCTTATTTATGCATCAAGTCGAGAGTGCGTATTATATACGAGTATGACACTCGTATTCTAAAACTCAAGACGTTGGAAGTAGTTTAAATCTTTTGATAATGCTAAAACCAACCATTGTATTTTGACTAACTAGGGGTGGAACGGGACAAGAGAATAAGGAGTTGAAAGAAAACGAATTTTCCATTTTAAATTAAAGTGTGTCAAAACCCAGAGAGGAATAGGTACTGATCATTAGTGGCACACGGGTGACTAAACTAGTGATGATGTGTAATAGGTAAGGTGCACACTGACGAATTCAAATAGAGGGCTAGCTGTATCATAACCCTAAATGCAAAATCTGTTCACTTTCGTTTGTCACAAAGAAAATCTAAAGAAAAGGGGCCACTACTTATTTTTTTTTATTAAAACATGAAGTTGATGTATTCATTTTTATCAAGGTCAGTTGGAGTAGATTTGACTGCATACCCCTTTTTTTTTTTTTTCATTTTATGAAATCACGTAAAACGATGTCAAGATGTCAAAACAAGATTCTTTAATTTATTTCCAAATAAATCAAGAAGGTAATGACATTATAGGACAAAAAGGTAGAGAAGGTATTACAAGTATACTATCAAAAGAGATGACATCATTTGTTTAAAGTACCGAGACAAATACTACTTAGAAAGGGTTAGTCAATTATAAAATCAGATGTTAAGGATTAACCATGCCATAGAGAGGTTATTAAGTAAAGGAAAAAAAAGTAGAAATCAATAAATAATGCTAAAATAAAATTTTGGTTTGTATTACGTAGGAAGTCCCCTACCTGTTACGCAATCCAAAAATCAATTGAATCCAAGCAATCCGAGCAAGTGTTCTAAGCCGTAGTAAAAACAAGCTTTTTCTTTTTGATTTGATGAGGTATCAGAGATTGATTGAAGCAGAGAAATGGAGAGGGAGGTAAAAGACTAAAGGTTTATTGTTTTTTTAAGGATTTTAGGAAAATGACAAACTCCTATATGTACATACCAACAAAAACCCTAATCATAATGTGACCTAGGGAAAAGACTTGGTCTTTTGATCACACGTATCACGTAGGGAAAATTCATGTGCAACTACTAAACAACATCTCTACTGTTCCATGTGCTAGCTACTTTATTAGCACACCTCAATTTGAGCTTTAAGGACCCCCACCAAACAATAAAATCACACAAAAATTTATGGCATTCGTACACTGAAAGTGTACAATCAATACACTCAACTTCTATAGGTTGGATTTGGGCTTAGAACCCAAATTCAAAAATGACGGATTATCACACCATTAACCTCTAAAAAAAAAGAATTTCTCCCGAAATTCAAGACATGGATAAGCTTAAGGATTACCTCTTAGTAATTCCTGATACTTGTCTCAATCTCGGACTCCAACTCCCAAGTCGCCTCTTCAGAATCATGATGTTGCCAGAGCACTTTCACAGTTTTGATGGTTTTTCTCCGAAGGACTTGTTCCTTTGAGTCGATGATGCGCAATGGTTTTTCTTCATATGACACCTTATCGTTCAGTTGCAAGTCACGCCATTCGATAACATGAGATGGATCGGCATTGTATCTACGAAGCATGGATACATGGAACACATTGTGTACATCAGCGAACTGTGTTGGTAAAGCTAGTCGATATGCTACTTCTCCAATCCGTTGAAGAATTTCAAATGGCCCTATATAGCGGTGCCAATTTACTCTTCTTCCCAAACCGCTTAATGCCTCGGTCTGGACTAACTCTTAAAAACACATTTTCCCCAACCCGAATTCTAACGGTCTTCTTCTTACATCTGCATAACTCTTTTGGCGACTTTGTGCCGTTCTCAAACGGTCCCGGATGATCCCTATCTTCTCTGTCGTCTCTTGAACCATCTGGGGTCCTATGACACTTGTTTCACTAACCTCAGCCCAATACAAAGGTGTCCGACATGGTCTTCCATACAACGCCTCGTAAGGTGCCATACCAATGCTAGACTGATAACTGTTGTTGTAGGCGAACTCAACGAGGGGTAACTGATCACTCCAACTGCCCTTGAAGTCGATTGCACATGCTCGTAATATATCTTCCAGAGTTTGTATTGTTCGCTCGGATTGACCATCGGTCTGGGGATGGAAAGCAGTACTCATATCTAAATTTGTTCCCATAGCTTGCTGGAAACTTCCCCAAAACTTGGATGTAAAAAGAGGATCTCGGTCGGAGACAATCGAGAGGGGAATTCCATGTAATCTAACTATCTCCTTGATGTACAAATTACATAATATGGGAACAGTATCAGTCTGCTTTACTGGAAGAAAATGAGCTGATTTAGTTTGACGGTCAATAATCACCCACACACCATCCTTGCCTTGTTGCGTCTTAGGTAGTCCTCTAACAAAATCCATGGCGATAAAATCCCATTTCCACTCTGCTATTGGTAAAGGTTGAAGGGGTCCCGCTGGTCGTTGGTGTTCAGCCTTCACTTGCTGACAAGTAAGACACCTTGAGACAAAGAGTGCAACATCTCTTTTCATACCTCTCCACCAAAACTTGCGCCTCAAATCCTGATACATTTTTGTACTCCCAGGATGAATGATAAGTATAGACTCATGGGCCATGGTCAAAATATCCTTTCGCAGTTCGCCAACATCTGGTACACACAATCGTTCCTTATAACGGACAACCCCACTGGTTCCTTGTGACCATCCTTTCTGGGGGTCCATTGTACCCATCTTCTCTTTGACCTCTTGCAATTCAGCGTCTAACTTCTGTGCCTCAACCACTCTCTTCAGAATTTCTGGTGCTGCTACCACATGTGCCAAGTATGCCCTTTCGTTGTCTCGCTCAATAATAAAATCATATTTTTCCACAAATTCGATCATTCTCAGTGAAGCTATGGATCCAGATTCCTTTCTACTAAGTGCATCCGCTACAACATTCGCCTTCCCGGGATGGTAATCCAATTTAAAATCATAATCCTTTAGAAGCTCAAGCCATCGCCTTTGTCTCATGTTCAGATCTTTTTGAGTGAAGATATACTTAAGACTTTTGTGGTCTGAAAATACTCTAAAATCTTCTCCGTAGAGATAGTGCCTCCAAAGCTTTAGTACAAACACCACAGCTGCTAATTCCAGATCATGGGTTGGGTAATTTTTTTCGTGATTCTTCAACTGTTTAGAAGCATATGCTACCACCTTCCCTTCCTACATAAGAACTCCACCCAACCCACCTCCTGAAGCATCACAATAAACATCATAACCCAATCCCGATTCAGGAGTAACTAAGATAGGGGCGGTAGTCAATCGTCGCTTCAATTCCTCAAATGCTTTATCACACTCAGTAGTCCATTCAAATTTCACCCCTTTCTTGGTCAATCTAGTAAGAGGGATCTGCTATCTTCAGAAATTCTCAACAAATCTTCGATAATAGCCTGCCAAACCCAAAAAGCTGCGACTCTCAAAGACATTCTTTGGGGGTTGCCATTTTGTCACGGCCGATATCTTCTCAGAATCAACAGATATCCCATCCTTAGAAATAACATGCCCGAGGAATAAAACTTTGGTGATCCAAAATTCACACTTGCTCCTTTTTGCATACAACTTGTGTTCCCTTAGAGTCTGTAACACCATCCGTAAATGTTCCTCATGATCTTCCTTAGTCTTAGAATAAATGAGGACATCATCAATGAATACTACCACGAACTTGTTCAAAAAAAGTCGAAAAACTCTGTTCATCAAATCCATGAATACTGCAGGTGCATTTGTCAACCCAAACGGCATCACAAGAAATTCATAATGACCATAATAAGTTCCAAATGCGGTTTTCCGAATGTCCTCCTCTCTAACTAGTAATTGGTGGTCATAGGACCCGGATGGTTCAAGAGACGCCAGAGAAGATAGGGATCATCCGGACCGTTTGAGAACGGCACAAAGTCGATAAAGAGTTATGCGGATGTAAGAAGAAGACCGTTAGAATTCCGGGTTGGGGAAAATGTGTTTTTAAGAGTTAGTCCCGACCCTGAGCATTAAGCGGTTTGGGAAGAAGAGTAAATTGGCACCGCGCTATATAGGGCCATTTGAAATTCTTCAACGGATTGAGAAGTAGCATATCGACTAGCTTTACCAACACGGTTAATGATGTACACAATGTGTTCCATGTATCCATGCTTCGTAGATACAATGCCGATCCATCTCATGTTATCGAATGGCGTGACTTGCAAATCGAACGATAAGGTGTCATATGAAGAAAACCATTGCGCATCATCGACTCAAAGGAACAAGTCCTTCGGAGAAAAACCATCAAACCGTGAAAGTGCTCTGCAACATCATGATTCGAAGAGGCGACTTGGGAGTTGGAGTCCGAGATTCGAGACAAGTATCCTAATTACTAAGAGGTAATCCTTAAGCTTATCCATGTCTTGAATTTCGGGAGAAATTCTTTTTTTTTTAGAGGTTAATGGTGTGATAATCCGTCATTTTTGAATTTGGGTTCTAAGCCCAAATCCAACCTATAGAAGTTGAGTGTATTGATTGTACACTTTCAAAGTGTACGAATGCCATAAATTTTTGTGTGATTTTATTGTTTGCTGGGGGTCCTTAAAGCTCAAATTGAGGTGTGCTAATAAAGTAGCTAGCACATGGAACAGTAGAGATGTTGTTTAGTAGGTGCACATGAATTTTCCCTACGTGATACGTGTGATCAAAAGACCAAGTCTTTTCCCTAGGTCACATTATGATTAGGGTTTTTGTTGGTATGTACATATAGGAGTTTGTCATTTTCCTAAAATCCTTAAAAAAACAATAAACCTTGCCGTCTTTTACCTCCCTCTCCATTTCTCTGCTTCAATCAATCTCTGATACCTCATCAAATCAAAAAGAAAAAGCTTGTTTTTACTACGGCTTTTAACACTTGCTCGGATTGCTTGGATTCAATTGATTTTTGGATTATGTAATGTGGGGACTTCCTACGTAATACAAACCAAAATTTTATTTTAGCATTATTTATTGATTTCTACTTTTTTTTCCTTTACTTAATAACCTCTCTATGGCATGGTTAATCCTTAACATCTGATTTTATAATTGACTAACCCTTTCTAAGTAGTATTTGTCTCGGTACTTTAAACAAATGATGTCATCTCTTTTGATAGTATACTGTAATACCTTCTCTACCTTTTTGTCCCTATACTGTCATTACCTTCTTGATTTATTTGGAAATAAATTAAAGAATCTTGTTTTCAGCATCTTGACATCGTTTTACGTGATTTCATAAAATGAAAAAAAAAAAAGGGGTATGCAGTCAAATCTACTCCAACTGACCTTGATAAAAATGAATACATCAACTTCATGTTTTAATAAAAAAAAAATAAGTAGTGGCCCCTTTTCTTTAGATTTTCTTTGTGACAAACGAAAGTGAACAGATTTTGCATTTAGGGTTATGATACAGCTAGCCCTCTATTTGAATTCGTCAGTGTGCACCTTACCTATTACACATCATCACTAGTTTAGTCACCCGTGTGCCACTAATGATCAGTACCTATTCCTCTCTGGTTTTGACACACTTTAATTTAAAATGGAAAATTCGTTTTTCTTTCAACTCCTTATTCTCTTGTCCCGTTCCACCCCCTAGTTAGTCAAAATACAATGGTTGGTTTTAGCATTATCAAAAGATTTAAACTACTTCCAACGTCTTGAGTTTTAGAATACGATGTCATACTCGTATATAATACGCACTCTCGACTTGATGCATACCGAGATGTTTTTAGTTAAATCTGTTGGTTTCTGTCACGGCTTGGTTCTCACTGCTATGGCTAGTATATTTTTGCATTTTAATCGAGTTTGGTTATGCACCGGTGAATTGGTATCCTGAATGGGTGTTACTTGGACTAAGTAATATGGAAAGAAAAGAAAGAAAAAGAGATTGTTGATGTCAGAAAGTCCAGACAAATGGCATTCTCTCGAGAGACCGTTTCTTAGAAACTACTGGGTATTATCCTAACAACCCCGACAATGAAAAAGAAAAAGAAAGAAAAAGGAAAAAGATTGAGTATCTACCTAAATTAACGGGTTTGATTTTGTGTGGTGTTTTGGAAGGGTGTAAGTATTTATTGCAAACTTTGCTTTTTACTTGGTTGAACTATTTATTATTTATTGCATGGTTTTATCCGAAGCACTTAATAATTTTTGGAAATTCTCTACTGAGCTGTGGTTGCTCACCCCCCTCTTTTCCTCTCCACAGAGTTCGAGGAACAGTTAGCGCAGTAAGCAGACTTTGGAGCTTACGGCATAGGAGTATAATGTTAGTACCTTGCGAAACAACTACTATATGATATCATGGGGACGCTGGGTATTTTCTTTTTATGAATTATGGACTTATTATTGATTTTTAGTTCTCCTATTATTTTTATGAGACATGGCTACAATATCCGTTTAATGCTTGAGTTCGCCAACCGCTGGCGCTGGTAAAGGATCTTTATATCCTGATAATGTCAAAGATCCTAGATTCGTAAATTTAGAGATAGCCGCTGAGAAGTATACTGTAGAGAACTTCTTTGCGAATTATGCAGTTATAAATATGAGAAATGATAAATCTCGCTGGGGTGCTCGACTGAAGAAAAAAGATAATGTTGATGCTGATAAACTGCTCATGCAAGATATTGACTGGCATTCGGGCAACAATAGTACTCCTCGTCATTCCAAAGATGAGAAATGGTGGGTTGTTCCTTTATTTTTGAGTGGACCTTACATCGCAGGTTCACATGTTCTTCCTGCACACCTCGCGAATTATCATCCTTGGGAGTTTAAGTGGCCTGAGAAGACAAAAGAGGTATATTTCCTTTTTTCAATTTCGCTTTGCGACATTTTCTTCCTTTTTTACTTATTAAACTTTCCAAAAAAATTTAGATTGCCAGAATGAGAAAGAAGTATAAAGAAGATCCAAAGGCGAGTACCCTGGCGATACTCCGATCGCTCACGGATGAAGTAAGAAACATTTTCTTTTGTTATTTTAAACAATATTGTTGCCTCTGTTTCTTATCTTCATGCGTGTACGAAGGTTGATGTTGAAGAAGCTGAAGCTGCTAAGGTTAAAGGCAAGGATAAAATCACTTTTCGCAAGGACAAGTCTTCTGCTCCACTTTCTAAAAAACGGAAAACCCATTCCTCTTCTCATTGTAGTTCTCAATCCAATGAGAGTTCTGATCAGGATGAAAATGTGGTTGGTATTTCCTCCGCGAAAAAGAATCACTCGACTACTTCTGCTATGGCGCAATTGTCTAGTGTTTTTTCTGATTCCATGCAAGGAATAGGAGATGATCACTTATCTGCAACTTGCAAAGCTCTCGCGAATATTTGCGATGCCCCGCTATTAGAGGATAATGAATCTTTTCGCGGAGTTTCCCGAACATTGACTTCCAGCCACTTGAATGCTCTCAATGCTTTGGTATATTCATATTCCTTTTCGCTTCTCTCGTAATTTCTATTATAAGCTTTATCTTAACAATTTCTTTATTTTCCTTTATAGTCTGGGAGAGCTTCCTTTGTTGTTGCCTCAGATCTCGAGAAAAGACGCGACAACCTTGAAAAGAAAAATCTCCAACTTAAAGAGAAGATCCGAGAACTAGAAATTGAGGTTGCGATGTCTCGCAAGAAAGATGAAAGAATTCAACAATTGAAATCGAATCGCTTCTCGGAAGACTAAGATGTCTACTCTTCAAAGCGCAAACCAAAGAACTTTATGGTATAAAACTTTTACTTTTCAAGTCGTCTTTACTTTGTCAGCTACTATTCTTTGCCTGATTTATTATTTTCGCAGACATATATAATTTCTCTGAAGAAGCCATTCTTCTCCATTCATTTCCCGAGCCTATGGATAATGATGTTCTTCTCACCCATCTCAACGAGTCTTTAAGTAACTCATCAAACAAAATTGATTCCCTTTCATTAAATGAACTTCGAACCAAATGTCGCCTCTTAGAGATTGAGCATAGAGCTAGTTTAGGTTTAGCCAACCGATTTAAACAAATGTATCTTGATTCCCATAGAAAAATCGAATTTTTAAGGAAGAAAATTAGTGGCCTTATAGATCAGAAAGACCGTATTGCTAATAAGGGTGCATGGCATTAGCAACATTTCAAAAGTCTCTTCTCGAAGTACAAATTGAACGAGATGAATCTCTTCGTCGAATGCTATTCTTAATGAGCGAGAAGATCAAATCCGTTCGCTTCTTGTTATAAACAATGATGATGAATTCGCTTGGGCTGCGAAGGTTCTAGATAATGCCAGGAATAACTTAGGTGTTGATGTTAGTCTTCATGTCGAGCATTCTGCCTTGGTTAAAGACATGATATCTGACAGAGAAGGTTGTTTATTATACTTTTTACTGCTCTTTATCTCTCGTAGTCTTCATTATTGTGTTGTTAATTCATTATCATACGTTTTGCAGAATCCGAGAAGAGATTTCAAACTAGGATTGAAGAACTCGAGTCTGAAAAAGGAGAACTCGCAGAAGGCCTTTCTCTTCGCAATAATAAGTATTCTAAGTTGAAGAAACAACTGCAAGCTACAGTGGCGAATTTCAACAATACTGCTGTTCGTTTTCGCAATCAAACTATTGAAATGGTTTGCAATGATCACCGCATTCCTCTTAGTTCATATCCTTGTCTTCGCGATGTTATTCCTGAAGATACGCCTTTCTCGGATGTCTCTGATAGTGAAGCTAGCGAAGAAGAAGATTCTGGCGAAAGGAATGATGGAACTGAAGAATCTGACCAAGAAGAAGAATCCTCAAAGAAATAATTTCTTTTTCTTCTTTTGCTTCTTGTAATACACATACTCTTTCAATCTTCTTGGATTGTCAAATATGAATTCAATCTTCGTTTTCTTTACTTGCGCGTATTCGTCAAGCAATTCTTCTTTATAATTCAACTGGCCATCATTATGAATACATAAATCCATCATGTGGAAATGAATAACAAGATTTTATCCTATTCATTCCCATACTTGCCTCTGTTATTCATTTTCAAATGATGGATTTGACCAATTATATCTGAGTAATGAAATCTCTGACTTCATCCTTTATTATTTGTAACTCTATGATGGAACATAATCATTTTCGCAAGCTTACTCGCTTCCTCAATTGTATATATGTTTGTATCTTTAGTTATGTTGAAGTTTATTATTGCGACAAGATCGCAGGATGTCTTTACGAATGAAGAAATCCATTGATCTTGTCTTATCATTCTTGTGTGGTTTTATTTTGCCTTCCTAATTAAAGTTCTTATTTCGCCACCCCTCGTTGCGACAAAATCGCAGGACGTCATTACATTTTCATGTAATGACCCATTGACCTTGTCTTATCATTTGTTAAGTATTTTTGCCTCTCGCAGATTTTTTATCTCATGAAAATATGACAGTTTAAATACTCTTGCGAGTGTAAAATCCCATGACATTGCCGTCTTTGCGACGAAATCGTAGGACGTTTTTGCATTTTCATGCAAAAACCCATTGATCTCGCCTTATCCTTGCGTCAGTATTATTGCCTCTACAGGATTATTGCACAAATATGACAAGCCTAAATTTCCTTGCGAAAATAAAGTCTCATGACATTTGCGTCTTTTGACACTTATCAGCTCCCTAATGGAGGGTGCCGCCTTATCTTCTCCCCGGTTGCCCCTTCAAGGAGGAGTACATCGGCCATACAAGACTAGCTCCTCCCATCCGGTCTTAACAACAACCAGTTGTTTTCGTAGCCTCTTATCCCTTATACCTATATGGCTTATGGTTATGAGACTGCACCCTAAGTGGAGTTTTCTTCGGGCCGAGTGCAGCGTATACCAAGACTTGCCAAGAATGGCCGAGATACTTCAAATGCCCCAGGCACTCTTGGATTAACCGTGTACCCCGACGCCTTGAGCATACACTGACTCCTTGGAAGAGACCCTCGGGCGTCCAACCAGGGTATAACCTTATATATATAGTTGGAAATCCAAGGTATCTCCCCCGAATAGGCTTTCATGGGCCCCAAATCTCCATGACTCAGGTTCCAGGGGCGGTGTAACCTTTCCCCTGAGCCATGTCAAGAGATACCCCCTTATATGACGCACTTTAGGTCTTACATTTGCCTCTTGCGAAATATCATTCGCGAACTAGGGTGTACGCCATAAAGGTTCGTCCCATTCACTCACTCTTTCATTTTTGTTAATTCATTCAATCATTCATTTTGTTTGCGAAGATAAATTGTCATACATTTTTGATGGCGATATCCTCGCATATTTCCTTTTCAATTATTTTTTCTTCCTCTTACCCTTAACAAGCTTTTGCTATTGCCTTTTGATGATTACTCATTTCTTACACTTTTTGCTCCTGCTACTCTCTGCCTCTGCACCATTCAAAACAAATTTTTAGCTTTCGATCCAACTTCTATTATGAACGTTTCTTTCCCCTTTGATGGTGGTGGCGGCAATTGTTGAACTTTCTCTTCACTTTTTAGAAAGTGATTCAGCTTCCCTTGATCAATCATTCTAAGGATGATTCTTTTTATGTTTCTGCAGTCATTTGTCAGATGTCCATGAAAACGGTGGTAAGAGCAGAATTCGTGACTTCTATCACTTGGTGGTGGTTCATTCCCCATGTTCCACGGTGCGGGTATGTTTTCCATCAAGAGTATAGCTTCCCATATCTTTTCCACACTAGCATTTAATGGTGGCATTTTGATTTCTTCCCATACTACTCTGTGACGTCGCTGACCTCCATGATAATTCTGCCTTTGACTTCCATAAGTTTCTTGCGGATGATCAAGTCTCGAATTTTGTTATTGCCGCCACGGTTATAGTAGTTTCTTTCTCTTTCAAACTCTTCTTGATCTCGGCTTCCCATGGCTACTAACTTTGGTTGTTCATCATTTATCACTCTTTCTTGCTGCCCTTTGCGAGGTACTCGCCACCGTGTGTATTAATTTGGGTAACAAACTTGCATTCGCAAAGATTTGAACTTGTATTCGCAACCGGGTACGACTCCACCTCATTTTGCCTTTCTTCCAAAGCAATATATTCCTCTTGCAGTTCTCGCAGCTCCGTTATCGTGATCGTATTCTTGACTCTAAAAATTTGAATGTATAGCAAATTGGTTGCGAACATAGCGTTTATAAATGATAAAATAAGATATCTTTCATCCACTCTTCCAGCCATCTCGCTACACATCGTCTTCCATCTCACAGTTAAGTGTCTTAGACTTTCGCCAACTCTTTGTTTCAGCCCAAATACATCTTCAATTCCTGGTCGCGAGGAGTTGTTACTTATGTATGCCCCTAAAAATATAGCTTGTAGATGGTTGAATGACGTGATGGTTTTTCTTGGTAAACCTTCAAACCACTTCAGTGCTTCCCCTGTTAAGCTTGATGCGAAATATTTGCACAATATAGCGTCATGATTTTCCCACTGTAACATACATCTTACATACGCTTTGATATGTTGTATTGCGCAAGTTGTTCCATCAAAAATGCTAGTTAATGCAGGTAAATTGCACTTTGGGGGTATCCCACCTAATTGCACTTCTAGAGTAATGGGGGTTTTTGCAGCTTCTTCGATTGCCTCATCCAATTGTCTTCTTCCTCCACCTCCTCTGTTGTTCAACATTCCTCTCATCTCCGCCAACTCTCTTAAAATTTGTTCATTTACCTCAGTGTTCGGATTCATTGGTCTTTTTAGCTCTGTTTCTCTCCTTCTGCGTTCACGCCTATCTTGATTTTCTTGTTCAACATTCTCTTCTCTTCTTTCTCTGCGACTTTCTCCTTCATCTCGTTCGCGAATGTGCACACCATTGTATCTATCGTTTTCTCTTCTTGGTTGTCTACCAATTCTCCTTTGTACTCTTTCATATTCTTCGTTGATATTTCCATTGTTGCGATTTTGCTCGCGCCTTCTTTATCGATTGTCATGATTGTTCTGCCGAATTGCTTCCTCCAATTCTTGTTCTTCCATTTCTGCTCTCAATCTTTCCCTCTCGCGAGCTAAACGCGCTTGTTCAATATAATGTTTTTCAATGTCATCTTCAATTTCCTTTTGTTTCCTTCGTGTTTCTCTCCCAAGTAATATTCTTCTTCCTTCTCCCTGATTTTCTTCATTAATTGGATCATTTTGCCCTTAACGCTGCCTATTTTCTTGATTTCCGTCATTTTGACCATTCTGTAGATCTTCAGGACGTGGAATATAACGATCTTCTACTACTTATCTTCCTTCACGACCTCCTTCGCCAAAACTTAGTTCCCTTTCCAAATTTTCTTCATTAACGTTTTCTGCAGGTAATGTTTCTGCGAAGATTCTTGATCTGTTATTACTTCTCGATCTTCTATTTTGCAGCCTCCTATTTTCCATTCTTAATTCGTGGTTTTGCCTTGTTAAATTTGCGCGTTCTTCTGCTTCTAAACGCCTTTCTTCATGTATTGTTTGTCTCAACGTTTCTAATGCTACAATTTCTTCATTTCTATGAGTTGTTTCTCCCATTTCTTCTCGATTTCTCTCCTCTTGTTCATTATTTATCAATTGTTGCACTTCTTCTCCTTCTTCCACAGAATCTGATCTCCATGTATGCACACTCACCCTATCATAATCTACTACTCTATTCGGTATTGGTTGAATTGGTGGTTGAATTGGTGGTTGAATTTGAACTTCTCCTCTATCTCTTGCGTTTATTCTTGATGGTTCACCTACTTCATTTCTCCTTTCTCCAGCTAATCTCCCAATTCTCCTCACAATTGTTGGTTGTTCTGATGCATTCCTTCTTCTAGCCATTTCTCAATTTTAGTAAATTGTTGAGAATTATCCGAAATTTCTTTCTTGTTACTCTTGATTCTTTCAATTCACAAGGTTGATCTTCTACTCACTCCATGTTTCTAGCGCATATGTAGTTGCAGGAAATCCCACAATACACCCCTCACAAGAATTTACTTTACTAATCCATTTGAAGATGAATATCTATATATTTTTATTGATTATCTTCTTGAAATGTTTACAAGGATAGATAGAACAGAGCTAAATAAATTACAATCACTCTAGGTTTTCTCTCTCCTAATGACTTGCTTAACAATCCAAAAAGAACTCTCCTCACAACAGACTAATTCAACCCTTTATATAGGGTAATACATAGTGGATGACAACTAAGTTGTCCTTTATTTTCGGGAATAACTCGCGAAGTGTCGCGAGTGTTATAAACGTTTTTCCTTGCGACACTCTTAAATCTCGCCAAGTCTTCATACTTTTCTCACGTTCTGGCTTTCGTCATCTAATGCGTCATTTAAATCACTTCCCTGCGACACCTTCGCAATACTGTCGTTTATTGATCTCGCAAGGTACTGATGTCGCGATATTCTGATCCTACACTCTGGTTTGCTGCAAAGAAGTTGCAGGAAGAACACGCACCAGCAGGAAGAAGAGAAGCTGAAGAACATTGGACAGACGAGAACAGTCGCAGAGGCAGTCTTATTCAAACAGCACAAAAGAAGTATCGATATTCAACAGTAATATATCACACATCATAAGCTTGTCATCTTTTCTCTGTAACAGTTCAACACCCGTTGTAAGAGCTGTTTGTAACGCCGCTACAGCGTTGCAAACTGTCTGCTTTATTATTTTTCTCTTGTTTTTCACCTATTTGAGCTATGAACAATTATTTTGAGCATGTGAATAATATGAGGAGCTAAACCCCAATACTGAGATGACGGAGGTAGCCATTTTCACGCGTGTGGTAATTCTATTTAATTCTTTCATGACTTTTGCATGGATTATTAATTGTTTTATGGTTTTTATTGAGTGATTGTGATTTCAATTGATGGGTCATGCTTTCTTAAGTGTTTTGATGTATCATGCTTTAGATATACAATCACTACTTTCAATTTTACTTTTGGCAATAAATTAGAGTCAATTACTTGAGCTATGGATGTCTAGAATTACTAGTTGAACCACATGAATATAAGAATTGGTGGAATCCCGAGTCTTGGTACCTCTCGATATTTGTGACAAAACTTGTGTACATATTTTCTTTATTTTAGCGTTTTCTATTTTTAAGTCTTAAATCGAACCTTTACAAGCCCGAGTTGAACGAACTTTATTTACCACTTTAAAATTACATCAATTTTTGGCGCCGCCGATGCGGACTTGTATTTAGATTTGTTTTAGGTTTATTTTTATTATTTTTTGTTCTTTTTTACGCGTTTTGGTGTTTTTCGATTCTTTTCAGATTTGAAGCGAAGCTACAAGGAACGAAAAAGTGTTATAAAAAGAAAGCATCGCCAAAGAAGGAAAGAAAAGAGGAGTCCAAGGCGTGAAGAAGATTTTGTACATATTTATTTTTTTTAGACTTTATTTCTTTTTATTTTTAGAAACTGTAAATAGGGTTTCATTGTTGTAATTTTTCTTTTTATTTTTGGACAGTTTTATTTTTGGATTTTATTTTTGGACTTGGACATTATTTTTGAAACCCTAAGCTAAGGAAGGGTTTAAAATTAAACATGAACTGTTTGCAGGGAAGGACGACAGTTACGATACTGTCTCGGCCCCTCGGGTTCGTACACTGACATCGGAGTCGGTGGCCTGAGTCGACTTCAACGGTTCATCGCCCGTCTGCACGGAGGTAAGACTCTATCCACCCACGAATCCTCGTCGGTGGGTTTTATTTTGTTTGACAACTCACACCCCTGCAATAGAATGTCGAACTGGTATTACAATATCCAATACAACGAATATCCGACTGAGTTTCAAAATGGACGTTACTACTTTGACCATAATGTGAATAGTGGTTGGGAACATCAGCCTTTTTGAAGGTTATGGTCCATACCATGGTGAGCCCAATTACTATCCATACGCCCACCGGTCATACAAGCAAAATTCCTCTCTATTAGAGTTCGCACGTAAGTTAGCTGAGTCGACACAAAAGTTACTTGAGTCGACACGTAGTTCAGATGAGATGAATAACTTAGTTATGGACGAAAGCAATGCAACGTGTGAACCTTCTTTCCTAGATAAAATCAGGAAGTCATGTGAGTCGACTCAGAAAATGTTGTTAGAGGCCCAGGAAAGAACTGCTCAAGATAGTCTTAATTTCCAATATAGTGTTTCCAATAGTACCTTTGAAAATGAGGATAGTTATTTGCATAATCAAGATGACGAGGATAAAATTGGTAACACTACTTGTTTAGATGAGGTTCAAACATTTGCATGTTATTATAATGATGATTATGATGAGGATAGTGTTGATGAAGAATTTGAAATAAGTAGGTATAGTGATTAGGAATTTGTTACTCCAATTGAGCTTAATAATGATAATGTTTCTAGTTCAAATCCAAATAATTTTAATAATTATTCACCTATTCAAAAGGACGAGGATTTGACTAGAGATACCCCCGTTTTAGACGATGTATTATTTCCTTTTGATTACAAAGATAATAATGGTTTAGAGAAACGAGCTTCTTCTGGAAATATTGTTTTAGAGTCTAGCGATTTAGAAACATTAGTCTTAGACAAAGAAAACGAACTCGTAGAGATGAGTGAGGATGAACCTGACTTAGAAGAATCAATTGACCATTTTCAAGAATCCGATGACCTTGAAATTAGGGAAGTTGTGACCAGTCTTTCTCGAGACACTGAAAACTCTAAGTTTGGGGGTGATTATCATTCTCCATGTGCTTTAACTCTTAAAAAGGTCCCTCACTTGGGACTTGACATATGTGCCTCAACCATTTTACAAGATTATCTTCATATACGTTTTTCTGAACCTAGTGATGTCCATAAGGAAGTTCAGTTGTTAGAAACCCATCCTCTGATTGATGTGGTTTGCCCAGGCTTTGATACCCAGATTGATTTTGTTTTCCCACCAAATATTTTTCAACCAATTGTGGGAACGTATAAGTTTAAGATGTGTCAATTATTTAGTTTTGAGACTAAACCTAAGTACTTTAGGAGATTAGAATCGACACATTTTCCTAAAATTGACCACCACTTTCATCGTGGTCAATTGTGTGAGTCAAACCTGATTGACTTTAAGGATCCACAGTTATTTAGGTTATTATTATGTTCTTCTAAGTTTTTACTTGAGTTTTTCCAGACTCTAATACCTGAATCGGATCTTAGCTACGAGGAAATGCAACCTATGAAAATATTTTATTTGGACCCAGTTATAGAACCTAAACCTGAACCACAGCTAGATGTAGTTGTCTTAAACAGGAAACTAGACAAGGGTGTGCTTTTATTGGTAGGTTGGAGATTCCTTTTATTTATGATAGCTCTATTTGGTTTTGTGACCCACAGATATTTCGGCTATTACTTTATGATTTTATAAGGTGACTAATCCTTTCTTAGTCTGGCTAAAGACTTTAAACTTAGCACTTCTTGGGAGGTAACCCAATATTCATGCGACAAGGTAATATCTTTCCTTAACTCTTTTACTTCAAATGGTAACAGTTTCTCCTTGTTCATGATTTGAATTTTATCTTTAGAACATTGAGGACAATGTTAGATTTAAGTTTGGGGATATGGGAGAAACATTTTAGTTGCATTAATAAACTCCAGAGCCTAGAAATTTATGCTTATTAAGGATAGCACTAACCAATCTAAGTGGATGAAAGCATCTTGGTTGTAGGAGTTGAGGAACCAATCTGATTAGATGGAAACATCTAAAGAGTCTATTCATAAAAGCACAGAGCTCAGGTGTTAGAATTAAAGAAAAAACATGGTAGTTTCGCCATATCTCGTTGAATCCTTTTCACTTTTATTTTTATTTTGTTTTCTTTAAAATATGTTTCTCTAAGTGATTAGGTGGGGCTCACGATTCAAGTTGTTACCACTGCTAGGGTGAAATGGAGTGATTGAGATATTAAAAAAAAAAAAAAAAGTTGAAAAAAGTTGAAAAAAAAAAAAAAAAAAGTTGAGACCAGACCACCAGACCAACCGGAATAAATTCAATAAAGTCGACCACTGGTACCCTTGTATATGCCAGCTGAGTTGACCTAAAGTTAGGATTATCGACCACTGGTTCCCTTGTATATGCCAGTGTGTTGATATTACTCTAGACCAGTATCTCAGTCCATTAGGATAGGTTCGTTTTGGGAGTGGCCTTTAGACAGATATGGGAAACATTGTTCACCTTAGTCAACATCAAAACCATCTACGTTTTTCCCTTCATCCATCTTCTTAATCTATCCATGTGATTGGTTGACTCCGGTTATGATGTCCAGAAACTATCTGAGTAGAGCTCTGTCACTTATATATGAATTTTAGTATACTTGAGTGCAAACTCGTATACAACAATTGAATTTCGCATCAGGGTACTTCCTCCTGTAGTCAATAAGTATGCCAACCAAGGAGACTTTTTAATGCCTTCCAAGGTTCTGCGTAGATAGTTAGGGTCTGGAGTAAAGGTTTTGTGGGTATATCTCTAGTAAGCCCTCCCGAGACTATAACTCGGCCACTAGGTCCACCTAGGGGTTTAAAGGCTTGTTGCATACGCTAAATGCAATCGACGATGCCTGCGACAGTGAGTTAGGATTTTATTTTTTATTTTAAATTTGCTCGAGGACTGGCAAATAATAAGTTTGGGGGTACTGATAGACGCATTTATGTGTCTATTTTCATCTCAATTATGTGTATTGTTAGTGCTCGATTTCGTAGTTATTTGATAATTTTATGTTTTTGTAGGTGTTTTTGAAGAAATAAGCTTTTGCGGAGAAATTGGCTCGAAAAGTGGCATTTGGACCGCCGGGAGGAATTAATAAATGCACCTCGAAGAAGTGTTATTGCCTCCCTGAGAAAGTTATAAAGGCACCCCAAGTTTTGGTTATTTCCACCCCAAAAAATTACTATTTCCGCCCCAATTTCTAAAGGGAGACCAGTCACGGATAAGGTGAGGTCATCCCCTTCATTTTGAATTTCTGATTTTGGCGGGAAGGTATGTTCTTCACTGACAGAATTAGGGTTCCGATTTCGGACGAGTTCTGAGGAGATTAAATCACTTGATTCAGATGGATTGGACTTGAATTGAGAAAACAAGACTGGTATGGTTGGCTAGAATAGCCGGTTTGGAGTAAAACAGGGAAGGAAGCTCTCGGGTTTTCTGTTGGACGTTTAGAAGAGTTGCAGCGAGATTCAATCACCTATTTTTGTCGAGATGGGACTGTTAAGACTAAAGAAAGATGATTTGGGTTGGATTAATCCTGTTTTATCGAAACAGGAGCGGTAAGGAAGTTGGATACGTAAAAAGGAGAAGTTTATCTCAATTATTCTCGAAACATGGAAGAGAAATATTCTCGGACTTTTGGGATTCATATATTTGGAAGTTCACATGGTTTTGAGGAGTTTTAGTTCATCTGGGATATGTCCCTATATTTAGATGACGGAGGAAGCCATTTTTCACGCGTGTGGTAATTCTATTTAATTCTTTCATGACTTTTGCATGGATTATTAATTGTTTTATGGTTTTTATTGAGTGATTGTGATTTCAATTGATGGGTCATACTTTCTTAAGTGTTTTAATGTCTCATGCTTTAGATATACAATCACTACTTTCAAAATCTACTTTTGGCAATAAATTAGAGTCAATTACTTGATCTAAGGATGTCTAGAATTATTAGTTGAACCACATGAATATAAGAATTGGTGGAATCCCGAGTCTTAGTACCTTTCGATATTTGTGACAAAAGTTGTGTACATATTTTCTTTATTTTAGCGTTTTCTCTTTGTAAGTCTTAAATCGAACCTTTACAAGCCCGAGTTGAACGAACTTTATTTACCACTTTAAAACTACATCACGGCCTACAGCACGTGGATTTCATCCACGACGAGAAATGTGCATAAGTTGTGTAAACGGTTGAAGGAGTTAGCAAAGTAGTGGGTGCACGATCCGTCAAGTCTCCACACGACATGGAACTGACTTTACCACGGTCTCCCACTTGCCCACTCTTCCACTTATGAAACCGTCACACTTACAGGGATCAAGGTGTTCACAACTCTGACAATATAAATAAGTCTCTGAATCCATGATTGAAAACAACGAATGATCACTAGCTATCAACAACCTTCCACACAGAATTTATCGAGTAACTACTCTCAAGAATTCATCAATCTATCAGAACTTATTCGAACTTAACAGTTCACCAATTATTGCAGAAACCTTCAACACATCCACAATCCTTGATCATTATTGATTCCACACAATTCTCATCTTCCCTCCTACAGATCAACCTACCTCCCTCTTTGCGGCCGAATTGACTCTGGAACAGCCATTGACTTGATTTAGTCCGGAGTCCTACAGATTAATCTCTCGAATCTAAGCACCCCCTTTGCAGTGCATCTGTGTGAGGTTGAGCAGTTTGCTCGGTTCGAGGAGTCTCGACGACACGCTCGACTCTTCATTTTCCTTAAAAACCAGCGAACCGTTTTTCCCCATCCGCAATGGGACATCCGCTGAATTGGATAAGAGCAGCCCCAGTTGGTCTAATGGCAAAAAGAATATTTTTCCCTTCTCACTATTCCGATGATTTCTTCTTCGCCCGGTATCCGAATGACACGCTCGAGTAGTCCATCTGGCATAACTTTTCGAGATCTATCTAGTTTCGTATCTAAATTACTATTAGATTAATGATATTAATTTAAATATATATATTATCTAATAAAGTCATTAGCGACTAAAACGTCTCTTGACTGGTCTAATAGCGTTGACGAGCTTGAGGGTCCTTACATTCTCCCCACCTTATTTATTTTCGTCATCGAAAATCCAACCATCTTTCTAGTCTTCAAAACTCCCCACCTTATAGAGAAACACTATCTCTCAACTAAGTGCAAGTACTGCTCATACTTACAAACGCGCAAAAGAATTAACTCATTTTAAATGAGTTCGAAACAACAAGAAAGGAAACGCAAACCTATATGTCTTTCTACAACTAAGATTTAGAATTTTTAGCCCTAGGTTGTAAGGACTTGCCTTACAAATTAGCTCCAAGACTAGAGAATAAGGGTTTGAGAGGAAGAAGAGAACTCAGAGAAGAGTGTTTAGATTTACTTTTTCTATATCCAGCTCAACAACAAGATCAAGATAAGAAGACACTTACTCACCCCACTCGTGTGAGTAGCACGAGACCACAACGGTCCGTACAATTCAAAAGACTACTGGGCGCCTTTAACTGCTGGACAACCCATAACAAGGGACAGCCCAAACAAGTGGTTATCCCTTAACATCTCTTCCAAACAAACAAAAGCAAACTAGACAAAATAAACACAATTAAACCAGGGTCCTGACAATACCCTCTACTCTTACAAATCCTTGACCTCAAGGATTAGCTTTGGAAATTGGTTTGCCATGAATTCTTTGTCCTCCCATGTAGCATCCTGAATGGCTAAGTTCTCCCACTGTACCAGCACTTGATGGATATTGTGTTTGCCTTTCTTCACCTGCATACTGTCCAAAATTTGCAGAGGAGTTACCTTCATTTCATGGTCCTTATTTAACCTGGGCAGAGTAGTTTGAGGAAGTTTCCCTGCTCCTAGCTTGGCCTTCAACTGAGAGACATGGAATGTTGGGTGAATTTTGGACTCAAGTGGAAGTTTCAGCTTGTAAGCCACCTTCTCAATCCTTTCCAGTATCTTGTAAGGCCCAAAGAACTTAGCAGCCAACTTCAAATTCTTCCTTAGCTGCACTGAGGTCTGCCTATAAGGTTGTAGCCTCAAATACACCCAGTCTGCTTCCTTGAACTCTCTCTCAATTCTCTTCTTGTCTGCCTGTTGTTTGATTCTGTGTTGAGCCTCCTCAAGCACTATTTTTAACATATGTCCCACTACTTGCCTCTGTTGTACATAATCATCTGCATTCAAGCTGATTCCAGCACAGGTTGAACTAACACCAAACTGTGGAGGGGCATATCCATACAAGGCTTCAAATGGTGTGAGTTTCAGGCTGGTATGATAACTGGTGTTATACCACCACTACTCCAATGATAACCATGACACCCATTTGCTAGGTTTATAACTTGTGATACACCTTAAGTAAGATTCGAGGCAGGCATTTACTCTCTCAGTCTGCCCATCTATTTGGGGGTGATAAGAAGTGCTCAAGTATAGAGAGGTGCCCATTCTTGTCAGTAGACACTGCCAGAAATTGCTCAGAAAAATACTGTCTCTATCTGATACTATTGTTTTTGGAAGCCCATGAAGTTTAATGACTGAGTCAAGCATTACCTTTGCCACTGTTGCTGCTGTGTAAGGATGACTGAGTGCCAAGAAGTGGCTGTATTTGGTATATCTGTCCACCACCACTAGGATGACCTCCCTCCCTTCAGATTTTGGTAGGCCAGAAATAAAATCCATGCTGATATCTATCCATGCTTGCTCAGGAATTGGCAGTGGCTGTAAGAGTCCTGCTGGAAGGGTAGTGAACCCTTTGTGTTGTTAGCAGATGTCACACTCCTGCACCAATTTGATTATGTTGTTCTTCATTCCCTTCCAGTGAAAGTAATAATTAGCCTTCTAATAACTTGCCCTTGCACCTGAATGTCCCCCTATGGAAGAAGAATGTATTGCTGCCATAATTTTGTTCCTCGCCTCCCGAGTTGCCAATGTAAATCCTCCCCTTATATCTAATGACTCCTTGCTCTAGAGAGTACTCCCCAGATTTGTGGCCTTCAACTATTAGTATTGGCAGCAATTCATTAGCTATAGAGTCTTCAAGGTAACTCTCTTGCACTTCCTTCATCCAAGATGGTTGCAATTGAGAGATAGAATTGCAAGCTACATCTTCTGGGAGCTGTACCCTTGACAATGCATCAGCTACTTTGTTATCACAGCCTTTCTTGTACTTCAACTCATAGTTGTATCCCAATAATTTAGCTATCCACTTTTGTTGCAGAAGTGATTTTACCCTTTGCTCAAGGAAGTACTTGATGCTTTGATGGTCAGTGTAGATGGTGAATTTGTTACCCATCAAATATTGCTTCCATTTTCCAACTACCATGACTATGTCCATCATCTCTTTCTCATAAGTAGACATGGATAAGAACCTAGCACCCATTCCCTTGCTGTAGAAGGCAATTGGTCTTTTCTCTTGCATCAGCACAGCTCCTACTCCCAAATCACTAGCATCAGTGGCTTTGTCAAATGACTTGTTGAAGTCAGGAAGGATAATCACTGGAGTGGTTGTCATAGCTTCCTTGAGTAGTTCAAATGCACTGGTGGCTTCTGAGCTCCATTGAAACTTGTTCTTTGTAGGATCAGAATATCGCGACATCAATACTTCGCGAGATTAATAAATAACGATATCGCGAGGGAGTCACAGAGAAGTAAAATAAATGACGCAATGAATGACGACATCCAGAACATGAGAAGAATGTGAAGACTTAGCGAGATTTAGGAGTGTCGCGAGAATTTGTATATGTACACTTGCGACACTTCGCGAGTTGTTCCCGAAAATAAAGGACAGCTTAGCTGTCATCCACTGTGTATTACCCTATATAAAGGGTTGAGTCAGTCTGTTGTAGGGGGTTCTTTTTGAATTGTTAAGCAAGTCATTAGGAGAGAGAAAATTTGGAGTGATTGTAATTTCTTTAGCTCTGTTCTTCCTTCCTCTGTAAACATTTCAAGAAAATAATCAATAAAATCTATAGTTATTCATCTTCTAATGGATTAGTTGAGTAAATTCTAGTGAGGGGTGTAGTGTGGGATTTCCTGCAACTACATATGCGCTAGAAACAGGGACTGAGTAGAAGATCAACCTTGTGAATTGAAAGAATCAGGAGTAACAAGAAAGAAATTTCGAATAATTTTCAACAATTTACTAAAATTGAGAAATGGCTAGAAGAAGGAATGCGTCAGAACAACCAACAATTGTAAGGAGAAGCGGGAGATTAGCTGGAGAAAGGAGAAATGAAGTAGGTGAACCATCAAGAATAAACGCAAGAGATAGAGAAGAAGGTCAAATTCCACCACCAATTCAACCACCAATTCAACCAGCACCGAATAGAGTAATAGATTATGATAGGGTGAGCGTGCATACATGGAGATCAGATTCTATGGAAGAAAGAGAAGAAGTGCAACAATTGATAAATAATGGACAAGAGGAGAGAAATCGAGAAGAAATGGGAGAAACAGCTCATAGAAATGAAGAAATTGCAGCATTAGAAACGTTGAGACAAACAATACATGAAGAAAGGCGATTAGAAGCGGAAGAACGCGCAAATTTAACAAGGCAAAACCATGAGTTAAGAATGGAAAATATGAGGTTGCAGAGTAGGAGGTCGAGAAGTAATACCATATCAAGATCAGGATCGGTTAGAGATGATATGAGGAGAATATTACCTGTAGAAAATGTTAATGAAGAAAATCTAGAAAGAGATCCAAATCTCGGTGAAGGATGCTGTGAAAGAAGGGAAATGGTGTGTATTCCACGTCCTGAGATTTTACAGAATGACCAAAATAATGGAAATCAAGGAAATAGGCAGCAGAATAGTCCAATTGGTGAAGAAAATCGAAGAAGGAAGAAGAATACCGCGTGGGAGAGAAACACAGAGGAAACAAAAGGAGATTGAAGATGACATCGAAAAGCATTATATTGAACAAGCGCGTCTAGCTTGCGAAAGGGAAAGATTAAGAGTAGAAATGGAAGAACGGGAATTGGAGGAAGCAATTCGGCAGAACAATCATGACAATCGAGAAAGAAGGCGCGAGCAAAATCGCAACAATGGAAATATCAATGAAGAGTATGAAAGAATACAAAGGAGAGCTGATAGACAACCAAGAAGAGAAAATGATAGATACAATGGTGTGCGAATCCGTGAACGAGATGGAGGAGAAAGTCGCAGAGAAAGAAGAGAAGAAAATGCTGAACAAGAAAATCAAGATAGACATGAACGTAGAAGGAGAGAGGCAGAGCTAAAAAGACCAATAAATTCGAAAACTGATGTAAATGAACAAATCTTAAGAGAGTTGGCAGAGATGAGAGGAATGTTGAACAATAGAAGAGGAGGAGGAAGAAGACAATTGGATGAGGCCATCGAAGAAGCCGCGAAAACCCCCTTTACACTAGAGGTGCAGCTGGGAAGAATACCCCCAAAGTGCAATTTACCCGCATTAACCAAAGATTTTTGATGGAACAACTTGTGCAATACAACATATCAAAGCGTATGTGAGATGCATGCCGCAATGGGAAAATCATGATGCCATATTATGCAAATATTTTGCATCAAGTTTAACAGGAGAAGCGCTGAAATGGTTTGAGGGTTTACCAAGAAACACAATCACGTCATTCAATCATCTACAAGCTATATTCTTAGGGGCATATATAAGTAATAACTCCTCGCGACACTCCTAAATCTCGCTAAAATTTAGAAGAAAATTAGGTTTAAACAAATGTATCTCGCGACCAGGAATTGAAGATGTATTTGGGCTGAAACAAAGAGTTGGCGAAAGTTTGAGGCACTTAACCGTGAGGTGGAAGACAATGTGTAGCGAAATGGCTGGACGAGTAGATGAAAGATATCTTATTCTATCATTTATAAACGCTATGTTCGCAACCAATTTATTATATATTCAAATTTTTAGAGTCAAGAATACAATTACAATGACTGAGTTGCGAGAACTTCAGGAGGAATATATTGCTCTAGAGGAAAGACAAAATGAGATGGAATCATACCCAGTTGCGAATACAAATCCAAATGCTGCGAATGCAAGCTTATTACCCAAATTGATAATCCAGTAGCGAGCACTTCGCAAGGGCACCAAGAAAAAATAATAGATGATGGGCAGCCAAAGATAGTAGCTATGGGAAGTCGTGATCAGGAAGAATATGAAAGAGAAAGGAACTATTACAACCGTGGCGGAAATAACAAAATTCAAAGACTTGATCATCCGCAAGAAACTTATGGAAGTCGAAGGCAAAATTATCATGGAGGGCAGCGAAGTCACAGAGTAGTATGGGGGGAAATCAAAATGCCACCATTAAATACTAGTGTTGAAAAAATATGGGAAGCTATACTCTTGATGGAAAACATACCTGCGCCATGGAATATGGGGAATGAGCCACCACCAAGTGATAGAAGTCACGAGTTCTGTTCTTACCACCGCTTTCATGGACACTTAACAAATGACTGCAGAATATAAAAAGAATCATCCTCCAATGATTGACCAAGGAAAGCCGAGTCATTTTCTAAAAAGTGAAGAGAAGGTTCAGCCATTACCACCACCGCCGAAATGCACGAACAAATTCAGCAAAGGGGAAAGAAACATTCGTAATAGAAGTTGGATCGAAAGCTAAAAATTTGTTTTGCAACTCCATTGTACACTCTTACCGAACAATTGAAGATTTTCATGATAATGTTCTCAGTAGGGTTTTCGCGAGGGATGCTAATAATAAAGAAGTGATGAACATTGCGAAGACATCGCAGCTTAAAAGAATGGCAAATGCAAATTATTTCTTTCACCGCGTAAGAGATTCCCCGAAGGCAGAGAGACGCATGACAACCCATTGGTTGTAAAATTAGAAATTATTCCGAAACCTGTAGATGGCGAAGACGACGAAGCAGAGAATTGCTGGGCGATCAATAGAATCTTAATTGATACGGGGAGCTCAGTAAATATTCTTTTCTACCATACTTACAAGACTATGGGGGGGGGGGGGGGGAAGGATGAAGAATTGATACCTTCGACGTATAAGATATATGGTTTCAATGGCACGGCGAATAAGCCTAAAGGAGAAGTTCATATGAGAATACCCTTGCAAGGATTATCAATGGGGATTTTGTTCTGTGGAGTCGATGTGGAGTCCCCTTATAATGCATTGATCGGAAGGCCATGGTTGCACGAAATTCTGGGCGTAGCGTCGACTTATCATCAATGAATAAAGTTTCCTCATCCTAGCGGTGTCGGAATTATAAAGGGAGATTGGACGGAAGGACAAAAATGCTATGAGATCGACGTGGAGAGCTAATTGTTATTTACACTTCAGGACACCCAGGTGTTAAAGGCACCCGATGTCTGGATAAGGGGCACTCATCCCCTACCTTCAAATAATTGGTTTTGGCGGGAAAAGTTAACAGTTCAGGGCATAGTTTAGGGTTCGATTTTTAGGCATTCTAGGAAGAGATTAAATCACTGGTTTCTGTGATTGCCTAATCGGACTTATAAAGACTTGATATGGGCATTGATTGAGTTGAATTTGGCTAGAGATCGATTTGTAGCAAAACAGGGAGATGCGTATTCACGGAAAATGGTCGTAAACTCGTGAGATTTGGTCGAGAGATTTTCCGATTTGGTTTGGGCGGTGACGTGTAAAGATTAAACATGGAAGGTATGGCGGCCAGATTCGAAAAAATAGGAGTTTCCGTCGAGGTTAGGTAAAACAGAGTCATGGAGAGATACTCGGGGTTTGGTGTTTGAATTTTGGGAAAGACACAGGTAGATAAGGAAGTAGAGTTCTCTGTTAAAGCTAAGACTATATTTGAGAGAGTATGGGACGTTGGATTTGGCTTGGAGGACGTGTACAGAAGCCGTGTGAAGGGAAAATCCGTGACGTGCACGGAAGGAAGAAACAGAAAGATATTTCAGGGATTTCTTGCCTGTAGTTCATATAAAAAAGGCTTGCTGGGAGTCCTAGAGAGGGTGTCGAGACTTTGGGGACCTAAGGAGGTCACAGAGGAAGAACTGTGAGGTTGCAAGAGAATTTTCCGCCGGGTGTATATCTCGCCGGAGAAGAAGAAGGGCCGAAGAACATTGACGCACAAATGGAACAAGTAGAAAGCTATCGCTCGTTCAACAAATAGAACCATAATATCGTTTATAAGGCAGACTTATTTCTAATAACAAGCCAAGACCTATTGTACAAGTTGCCGTAAACGTTTACTGCTGCGTTGCAACCGTCCGTTTTATTAGTTTACTCTTGTTTTTCACCTATTTGAGCTATGAACAATTATTTTGAGCACGTGAATAACATGAGGAGCTAAACCCCAACACTGGGATGACGGAGGAAGCCATTCTTTACGCATGTGGTAATTCTAATTAATTCTTTTATGACTTTTGCACTATTCTAAATTGATTTATGATTTTTCTTGATTATTTGTGATTTTGTCTCGATGGTGTAAGCTTAGTCTAAGAACTTTGATGCATCATGCTTATGATTTACATCTAATACTTTATAAAATCTATTTTTGGCAAAGAAAGAGTCAATATCTTATAAGCTATAATTGTCTAGAATTAATAGTTGAACCACATGAATGAACTTTATGGTGGAATCCGAAGTCCCAGTTCTCTCGATATTTTGTGACAAACTTGTGTATATACTTTCTTTGTTTTTAGAGTTTTCTGAAACTAAATCTTTACAAGTCTGAGTGAACGACAACCTTTACTACCACTTTACTACAACTTGTTAAAATCACATCAGAGAGTTGCGAAGAGAGAGCTGCAAAAAGAAAGGGTTAGAAGCAACATGCAAAAGATGAACAAAGAAGAGAAAGATTGATGGTGGATGCCATAGATGTAAGAGGAGAAGATACATTGCGAAACAAGTGCATGAAAACAGTTGAAAATTATAATGGAAAAGGAATCATTAAGAGATTTGAATGGTGCAGAGGCAAGAGAGCACAGAGCAAAAAGTGTAAGAAATGAATAATCATCGAAAGCAATAAGAAAAGTATGTTAAGGGGTAAAGAGGAAGAAAAATAATCAAGAAGAAATATGCGAGGATCTCGCCATCAAGAATGTATGACAATTTGATTGAAGAATTGAAAAACAAAAATGATTAAACAATGTAAGATTGTGCGATAGCCGCAAACAAAATGAATGATTGAATGAATTAACAAAATGAAAGAGTGAGTGAATAGGACGAACCTTTATGGCGTACACCCTAGTTCGCGAATGATATTTCGCAAGAGGCAAATGTAAGACCTAAAGTGCGTCATATAAGGGGGTATCTGACATGGCTCAGAAAGTTTACACCGCTCCCCGGAACCCGAGTCATGGAGATTTGGGGCCCATGAAAGACTATCCTGAGAGATACCTTGGATTTCCAACTATATATATAAGGTTATACCCCGGGGTTGGACGCCCGAGGGTCTCTTCCAAGGAGTCAGTGTATGCTCAAGGCGCCGGGTACACGGTTGAGCCAAGAGTGCCTGGGGCATTTGAAGTGTCTCGCCATTCTTGGCAAGTCTTGCAGCAGTGCCGCACTCGGCCCGAAGAAAACTCCACTTAGGGTGCAGTCTCCGTAACCATAAACCATATAGGTATAAGGGATAAGAGGTCGAAAACAACTGGTTGTTAAGACCGATGGGAGGAGCTAGTCTTGTATGGCCGATGTACGCCTCCTTGAAGGGGCAACCAGGGAGAAGATAAGGGCGGCACCCTATTAGGGAGCCGATAAGTGTCAAAAGACGCAAATGTCATGAGGCTTTATTTTCGCAAGGAAATTTAGGCTTGTCATATTTGTGCGATGATCCTGGGCAGAGGCAATAATACTAACGCAAGGATAATGAGATCAATGGGTTTTTGCATGAAAATGTAAAAACGTCCTGCGATTTCGTCCTAAGACTCCGCAATGTCATGGGATTTTACATTCGCAAGAGTATTTAAGCCTGTCATATTGTCGCAAATAAAAATATCCTCGCAGAAAAAAATACTTAAGAAAATGATAAGACAAGGTCAATGGGTCATTACATGAAAATGTAAAGACGTCCCGTGATTTTGTCGCAACGAGGGGTGGCGAAATAAGACCTTTAATTAGAAGGCAAAATAAGACCACCCAAGAAATGATAAGGCAAGATCAATAGATTTCTTCATTTGTGAAGACGTCCTGCGATCTTGTCGCAATGATGAACTTCAACATAAATAAAGATATAGCCATACAAAACATTGAAGAAGCAAATAAGCTTATGAAAACGATTATATTTCTTCATAAAGTTACCAACAATAAGGGAAAAATTCGTAGATTTCATTACTCGTAGATAATTGGTCAAATCTCTCATTTGAAAATAAATAACAGAGGTAAGTAGTGAATGAATAGGATAAAATCTTGTTATTCATTTCCACATGATAGATTTATGTATTCATAATGCTGGTTAGTTGTATTACAAAGAAGAATTGCTTGATTAATATGCGCAAGTAAAGAAAACAAAGATTGAATTCATATTAAAAGGAATTCAAAGAAATTTACAATGACGGGTTATAGAAATGGAAGATTAAAAGGGTATATATACAGATATTACAAGAAGCGAAAGAAGAAAAAGAAGTTATTTCTTTGAGGATTCTTCTTCTTGTCGATTCTTCAATTTCATCATTCTTTTCGCCGATTCTTCTTTCTTTCGCTAGCTTCACCATCGTAGACATCCGAGAAAGGCATATCTTAGGAATATCATCAAGAAGACAAGGATATGAACTAAGAGGAATGCGGTGATCATTGCAAACTGTTTCAAAAGTTTGATTGCGAAAACGAACAAGATCGTTATTAAAATTCGCCATCGTAGCTTGCGCTTGTTTCTTCAACTTGGAATATTTGATGTCGCGAAGAGAAAGGCTATTTATGCTGCTCTTTTTCGATTCAAGTTCTTCAATCCTTGTCTCAAATCTCTTCTCGGCTTCGCAAAACAAGTGACAATAAATTAATACCAATACTACGAAGAAAGGAGTAATAAAGTAAAAGGAATAATAAACAACCTTCTCTCGTCGATATCATATCTTTAACCAAGGCGTATGCTCGGCATGAAGGCTAACATCAACACCTAAGTTATTCCCGGCATTATCTAGAACCTTCGCAGCCTCAAGCGAATTCATCATCATTATTTATAATGTGAAGCGAACGAATTTGATCTTCTCGCTCATTAAGTATGGCATTCTGACGAAGAGATTCATCTCGTTCAATTTGTACTTCGAGAAGAGATTTTTGAAATTTTGCTAATGCCTGTGCACCTGATAGGGTGTAGAATACATCCTATTTACTATCTATTGTTTATGCTTTCTTTGTTATTTTTCTTGTAAATTATGTATTTTACGCTTGTTTTGAGTTTTATAGCTACTTTGGAGTCGCACCTGAGGAAAAGAAGAAGAAATCACCCAATTTGAGCCAAAAGGGCGAAAAGGACATTTACAGGAGATTGATATATGGAGCCCAACCAAGGTTAAGGGGCAACCCTATTTGAAGGAGTACTAAATACAGATCAGCTAAGGATAAGGGGAAAACCCATTTAAGTGTTAAAGGCATCCGGTTAATACTCGAGGCACCTATGTAAATTAGCTTGGCATGATGTTGGTCGGCCCATATTAGTGCCCAGGTCCGGATCCAGTTTTTCTTATAACCTAAAATTGAGTTCTCCCAATCATTTTCATTCACAAAAATTGAGAAAGAAAAGGGAGACAGCGGCCGAGAGAAAATTAAAGGTTTGTGTAAGAAATTCAGGGACTCAGGAGAAGATTTAATGGCAGAATGAAGAAGAACGAGCTGCTTCTTCCATGGCAGAGATCGAGAGCCGAGAGAACAGAGATGAAGATGAATCAGATGAATTAATGGATATGTGTTGGTGGTGGAGATTGAACTGAAAATCGATTCCGTGAAAGAAGACGGGGAAAATGGATTCTGTTCGATTCAGGAAGATGGGATGGTGGTCTTTGTGAGATGGGTATGGTTCCGATTTGAAGACACAGAGAATGGGTGTCGCTGCTGAAGACGAAAGAGATGGTTTTGTGGTTAATTGAGTTTCGCCGATGGAGTTGCAGGTGGTGATTTAATGGAAGAAAGAGGGTGGTATTCTGCTGTTGAATGGGTTTGGTTCTGAGGATGAAATTACAGTCAAAATTCTGATGCTGCTATGAGATTTGATGTTGCCTGATGCTGGATAAAAGAAGGAGCTGGGTTTTGACATTGAGTTGATTGAGAAGCAGCTGTTGGTAGTGAAATTGAAGCAGCTAGTGTTGAAGAACACAAATTCGATGTTGCAGTATGGGCTGTATCTGTGCTGGCTGAGAATCAGAGAAGGAACTAAGGCTGCTGTAAAATAGAGATTAGGCTTTGTTGGTTATAGAGCTGCTGAGTAATGAGTGAAGTTCAAGGTGATTTCTGATGTTACAGGGCAGAATTGATGCTGCTATGAAATTGATGAAGCTGTGAATGAATTAGATGTATGTGATAGGAATTTTACAGGGATGTGAAGCTAAAGATCGGCCGGAAAAATTGGCCTGGGAAGTCCTATAAACGAACAGAACTCGGCCGATTCTTTTGTTCGGCGAGTTAACTCGGTGCCGATGACCGGATTAAAATGCAGGAGCCCGATGACCGATCCGTCCTAATTCCAGAGTGAGTTAGCCGAGTAAGACAGCTGACTTGGGCTAGCTGACTTCCTTCTCTTTGACCCTGTTGACTAACAGTTGACTGACGGTTGACCTGTTTGACCGTTAGTCTTAACGGAGGACCAGACGGAATATTCCGTCGAATATTCTCTTGACGGAGAAATTTTCAGGCGACCGGCGGCGACAATTCTGGCCGATTTCCGGCCACAATCCCAGTTTTCCGGCGAGCAAAAATTCCAGAATTTTCTATGGACTTCTCTCATGGGTGTGAAGACTTGGGCTAGGAATTGATGGAGAATTGGACTCAAATTTGGAAAGAGAAGGTGGAAGAGTTGAGAAAAGCTTGGAATTGGAAATTGAATTACTAAAGGAAAAGGATTCTATTCCTTAGAAGATTTGGAGAATATTGAAGCCTATAAATAGAGAAGTTTTCTACAACTTCTACACATCTTTTTACACATCTTTACACACACAAATCTTTTCTTTTCTTATTCTTTGTGTGAACTCTTTAACATGAGTAGTTAATTTATTGATTGAGGATGAATTCTAGTTCTTAATATGATTTGAGTTTTGTTTTCAATTCTTTCTTGAAGTTTTCACATGATTATCGATTGTTTTTACTAATAGGAATGATCTTAAAGACATTCATGATTGATTGATAGATTGTTTAGAATGCATGCTAAATTGATTTGTTAGTTTAATCTAAAGCTAGTGAAAGTTAGGGATAAGTAATCGTTTTCTTGACTCTTTACATAAGTAGCAAACACGAGACCTTTGCGGAGGATTCCGTGGAGCAATTGTGTGTAGAAACAACGTTAGCAAGTGGACCTTGAGCTAAGAGTCTAACTACTAATATCAACCTAAGAAATTCACAAAACTTAATGCATGAGCCAAGTTACATCTAGGTTGAGCTAATTCTAGGTGGCTTGGTGATTAGGATCCGGAGTCGAGAACTTCCGTGTCCGGTGATACAAGGGATTTAGGGTTTAGCACTGAGCTAGCTGCTTTACCTACGGTTGGTGATAATTTGTGACTAATAACAAGTAGAAAAGAACATAACTTGATTCATTGTTTCGTAACGAAGAAGGATTCCTTGATCTTGTCTCTCTTATTGCTTTCAACTTTATCTTTTAATTGTTTTGTTTATTTTCTTTTGCTTTTTACACCCCCCTTTTGTGACAACTTTTACAACTAGAATCTCGTGCTCCTCGTGGGATCGACCTTGACTGCCCTATATTACTTGTTAATTAGGTAGTAAAGTATTAATTAATTTGATTGCACCTACGACACGCATCAAATTTTGGCGCGTTCTGGGAGCAATATGATTTTAGTTGTTTTTATTTTTCTTTTTGCTTTATTCTTGCTTTGTTGGATTCTATTCCGTATCTAACTTGGTTTTTGAATCTTATTTCAAAGCCGGTTTTCCATGTACGGTGGACAAGAGCAAGCATATTACAACAATCAATACGGTTTTCAACCTCAACATTATGGCAACTTCCAACCATCCTTAGGATACAATCAAAACCAATCTTTTGGCTATGATCAAATTCTACAGAACCTTATGGATATTCTCATACATATCAACAACCTTATGACGGGTATGTAAGTGGACAATCACAAGGATGGGAGGATAGTGTTTATGATCGAAATTCTCTAGTTTTGTAGATAAGATGTCTGCCATGATTGGGGATCTTCAACAAAAGTTTCAAGAATCACATCGAGAAATTCAAAGGAATTCGGAGAAAATATACGAACAAATTAACCAACCTTTAGAGACTTTTGATGACGCTAGTGTAGCTTACTTGAGCCTTGATCTTAATAATGATCAATCACCTATTCAAAAGGAAGAGCTTGAGGAAGATGCATTTATTGCTTGGAAAGAATTTCTTAGGGAAAGATGGGAGTCCGCGGAAGTGTATGAATGTTCGACAATGAGGAAGTTATTCCAACTCCGGATCATAATAACGATCTTTCACCTATTCAAAGGAGGAGTTTGGATATCACTTACCTATTGTTGTAAACGGTGTAACATCCGCACATGAAGATCTTACAATCTATACCGATGAGAATCACTTTAGTGAATGGCCCGATTCCGTTGATGAGAATGTTGAAGAGATGATATTAGAGGATGAAACCACATTCATTGATTTTGTGGAAGACCCAATTGAACTTGCTAATGATTATGATGATACCGAGACTATGGTTAAGGTAGAAAACGCACGAAGAATGGTTGCAAGGTTTAATAGAGGACCACGATATACAAGAGGTAAGTATTTCACTTGAATTTTTAAGGATGAAGAGGATTCTATAATACAAGAGATTGTGCAAGGTTTGTCTAACCCTTTGCATATTGATTCTTCTCCTTTACCTCTTATTGATTTGAATGTATGTTCTTCGAAAGTATTTTTGGATGATTTTGTTTCTAAATATCCACCATTGGAAACACTTGATGCTAACACCATGCGGGTTTGCCAAGAGGAACACATGGAAGTTCCCAAATTCTATGTTCTTTATACACTTCCAAGTGTGGACGAGAATAAGTGTGGGGAAATTTCTATCGAGCGATAATTTCACTATTATTTTCTTGTGCTAATATTTGTATGGAGTTATTGTTTGCAAAAGCAGGTATTATGGGTGGATCCCCAAATTTTCCGATTGTTAGTATATGGGGAATGAATCTTGCAAGATCCAAGTCCCACTTTAAAACAAGCGCTTAATGGGAGGCAACCCATAGGTTTTGTATTTCTTATCCTTTTGCTTTTTGTTATTTGTTTTTTTGTTTCTTATCATGTTAAAATTTCCCACCTTGACTTTACTAGGAGGATTCAATTACATTGAGGACAATGTAAAGTTTAAGTGTGGGGAGTGGTTAAGCATGTTTTTAAAACAAAAATTACAAAAATTAAAAAAAAAAAAAAAAAAGTTTTACTTAAAATTCCAACTTTTAAAGATTTTAGAGTCACTAGCATACTTCTAGGTATGTTTACATAGAGATTTTGACCGACATAATTGAACTTGGAAATGTTAGAGAACTACATTCGGATTTCTTGTTTGTTTGAGTGTTAAATATTGGATTTAATCATGCCTAGGTGATGCGAATTTGGTGCGGGAGAAATGCGTTATTAGAGTTGCCGATCAATCATTAGTGGAGACTACCCGTATTCATATCATGAGAGGCACCGACCAAATTCTTCCATTTACTAAAGAGCTTCATTTGAGTGTGTGTGTCACCATACGTTAATTCCGGGTAGAATGGTGAGCTACCCAACCTCCCACCACTAAAAGCACTACTCTTTGATCTCTTGAGTGCTAATTTTGTCAATCATGAGGGTGACGTCCATGGATGAAAGCTTCCTTCTTGTAGTTCGATTTGCGCTAGCACCATTTTCTCTCTCGACAATAACGGATCCATAGAAACACATTCATCATCAACAAGGAGCGACATCAAAATCTACTAGGAAAGTTGGAAAAAGTTTAAGGTTTACAAGCAACGGAACGAGAAAAAGAGCAAATTTCAAATTCAAGTAAAGCAACATACAAAGTGCAGATTTTTACATATATGTTGAAGACTTACACTACAATGAGGTAATTTTATATTCAAGTATGAAGACTTATTCATAAAAAGCGAAGAAAAGTAAAAGGTGAAAATTTTTGAAGTTTATGATTTTAAGACGATACAAGTTGTGAAGAATCAAGTGGTAAAATACTTCTTCCACGGCTATGGTTTATTTTGTATTTAATTTCTCTTGTGTTTCAAAAAAAAAAAAAAAAAAAAAAAAAAAAATGTGAAAAAAAAAAAAAAGAGAAAAGGAAATAAGAAATTATTAAAATTAGGTAGTTTAGGGGAACTTGGTGAGGACACTCTGGTCTTTTTCAAACGCTTAAGAAACTGCCTACTTAGCAATGATGCTAGTAGTGGATTAGGTAGTTTTATTTTTCATCGCTTAGGGGTTGCTATTCAAAGAGGTGTTGGTGCTCAGCTTGTCGCTAGGCTACCAACCAAAAGCTCTGTGTAATAACTTTTAAAAAAAAAATAATAAAAAAATAATAAAAAAAAATAATAACAAAAAAAAAAAATGATAAATGCTAACATTACTTTATTAAAATTATTATTACTATCATTTTATAATATTTTTATTAAATAAGAAAAAAAAAAAAAAAAAAAAAAAAAAAAACAATAGAAATATTTGTTATAAGCCGTGGGGAAGGAAAATCTATAAGGAAGTTTCAAGACAAGGATTTTTAAGGTAAAAGAGTTATAAATTGTTAAGGATTTATGGAATTCAAGGGTTTATCATCAATAGTTGAAATCAAGACGAAGACCAAGAAGATCAAGACGAGGAGCGGAAGACGTTTCTATTGGATGCCGAGAGTGGTGTTATCATAATTGGCGATCGGATGTGAAGGTAAGTAAGTAATCTCATCCTCGATAATAGTGGTTGATTTCCTTTCTTAGAGATCGTCAGAAAAATGGTTTTTCAAAATATTAAAAGATGTGGGTTTTTAAAAAATTTCTCGGTTGTCCTTCCCACCATTCAACGTGTTGCGGATTTATCTCTTCATTCCTACCGCACACATGTGAGAACCATAAAAAAGCCGTCTTTTGAGTGCAATTATCATAAAATCCTTTTCGGTGAGGCGAAGTCGAGGCGAAATGCTTATTGATCGTTTCTCAAACACGCATTCTCTCATTATGGTGTGGTTATTTCTCACTCAACATTTAAGAACGAGAATATGTTCTTTAGTATTTCTAACTTCTTATTACTAGCATGCAGAAACTCTATGTCCTCATAACTCTTTGGATGCTTGGGACGCTAGAACGCTTTGAAGTTGTGAGTTTTAGTTTGATTTGCTCGAGGACTAGCAAGTCTAAGTGTGGGGGAATTTGATAGGGTGTAGAATACATCCTATTTACTATCTATTGTTTATGCTTTCTTTGTTATTTTTCTTGTAAATTATGTATTTTACGCTTGTTTTGAGTTTTATAGCTACTTTGGAGTCGCACCTGAGGAAAAGAAGAAGAAATCACCCAATTTGAGCCAAAAGGGCGAAAAGGACATTTTACAGGAGATTGATATATGGAGCCCACCAAGGTTAAGGGGCAACCCTATTTGAAGGAGTACTAAATACAGATCGGCTAAGGATAAGGGGAAAACCCATTTAAGTGTTAAAGGCATCCGGTTAATACTCGAGGCACCTATGTAAATTAGCTTGGCATGATGTTGGTCGGCCCATATTAGTGCCTGTGTCCGGATCCAAGCTTTTCTTATAACCTAAAATTGAGTTCTCCCAATCATTTTCATTCACAAAAATTGAGAAAGAAAAGGGAGACAAATGGCGAGAGAAAATTAAAGGTTTGTGTAAGAAATTCAGTGGGACTCGGGAGAAGATTTAATGGCGAGAATGAAGAAGAATCAGCCGTTCTTCCATGGCGAGAGATCGAGAGCCGAGAGAACAGATGAAGATGAATCGGATGAATTAATGGATATGTGTTGGTGGTGGAGATTGAACCAAAATCGATTCGGAAAGAAGACGGGGAAAATGGATTCGGTTCGATCCGTGAAGATGGGATGGTGGTCTTTGTGAGATGGGTATGGTTCCGATTTGAAGACACGGAAATGGGTGTCGTCTGCTGAAGACGAAAGAGATGGTTTTGTGGTTAATTGAGTTTCATTATGGAGTTGCGGAGTGGTGATTTAATGGAAGAAAGAGGTGGTATTCTCATGTTGAATGGGTTTGGTTCTCGAGGATGAAATTACAAATCAAAATTCCGATCTTTTGCTATGAGATTTGATGTTGCCTGATGCTGGATAAAAGAAGGAGCTGGGTTTTGACATTGAGTTGATTGAGAAACAGCTGTTGGTAGTGAAATTGAAGCAGCCTAGTGTTGAAGAACACAAATTCGATGTTGCGTATGGGTCATATCTGTCTTTAGTGAGAATCAGAGAAGGAACTAAGGCTGCTGTAAAATAGAGATTAGGCTTTGTTGGTTATAGAGCTGCTGAGTAATGAGTGAAGCTCAAGGTGATTTCTGATGTTACAGGGCAGAATTGATGCTGCTATGAAATTGATGAAGCTGTGAATGAATTAGATGTATGTGATAGGAATTTTACAGGGATGTGAAGCTAAAGATCTAGGAAAATTGGCACAGGAAGTCCTATAAACGAATAGAACTCGCCGATTCTTTGTTCGCGAGTTAACTCAAATGCTCGACGACCAGATCCGTACCGAGCCCGATGATCGATCCGTCCTAATTCATTTGAGTTAGCCGAGTAAGACACCACTGGGTGCCAGTGACTTCCTTCTCTTTGACCCTCGTTGACTAACGGTTGGTAACTATTGACTGTTTGATCGTTAGTCTTAACGGAGACTGACGGAATATTCCGTCGAATATTCTCTTGACGAAGAAATTTTCAGAACTGGCGTGGCGACAATTGGCCGATTTCCGGCCACAATCCCGATTTTCCGGGAAAGCAAAAATTCCCGAGAATTTTCTATGGACTTCTCATGGGTGTGAAGACTTGGGCTAGAATGGATGGAGAATCGACTCAAATTTGGAAAGAGAAGGTGGAAGAGTTGAGAAAAGCTTGGAATTGGAAATTGAATTACTAAAGGAAAAGGATTCTATTCCTTAGAAGATTTGGAGAATATTGAAGCCTATAAATAGAGAAGTTTTCTACAACTTCTACACATCTTTTTACACACATCTTTACACACACAATTCTTTTCTTTTCTTATTCTTTGTGTGAACTCTTTAACATGAGTAGTTAATTTATTGATTGAGGATGAATTCCTAGTTCTTAATATGATTTGAGTTTTTGTTTTCAATTCTTTCTTGAAGTTTTTCACATGATTATCGATTGTTTTTACTAATAGGAATGATCTTAAAGACATTCATGATTGATTGATAGATTGTTTAGAATGCATGCTAAATTGATTTGTTAGTTTAATCTAAAGCTAGTGAAAGTTAGGGGATAAGTAATCATTTCTTGACTCTTTACATAAGTAGCAAACACGAGACCTTACGAGGGATTCCGTGGAGCAATTGTGTGTAGAAACAACGTTAGCAAGTGGACCTTGAGCTAAGAGTCTAACTACTAATATCAACCTAAGAAATTCACAAAACTTAATGCATGAGCCAAGTTACATCTAGGTTGAGCTAATTTAGGTGGCTTGGTGATTAGGATCCTAGAGGTCGAGAACTTCCGTGTCCCGGATACAAGGGATTTAGGGTTTAGCACCGAGGCTAGCTGCTTTACCTACGGTTGGTGATAATTTGTGACTAATAACAAGTAGAAAAGAACATAACTTGATTCATTGTTTCGTAACGAAGAAGGATTCCTTGATCTTGTCTCTCTTATTGCTTTCAACTTTATCTTTTAATTGTTTTGTTTATTTTCTTTTGCTTTTTACACCCCCTTTTGTGACAACTTTTACAACTAGAATCTCGTGCTCCTCGTGGGATCGACTCGAATTCCCTATATTACTTGTTAATTAGGTAGTAAAGTATTAATTAATTTGATTGCACCTACGACACGCATCAAAGACCTTTATTAGCAATGGATTGTTAGTATATGGGGAATGAATCTTGCAAGGGCTAAGTCGGGCCGTCGACTTTAAAACAAGCGCTTAATGGGAGGCAACCCATAGGTTTTGTATTTCTTATTCTTTTTGCTTTTTTGTTATTTCTTTTTCTTGTTTCTTATCATGTTAAAATTTCCCACCTTGACTTTACTAGGAGGATTCAATTACATTGAGGACAATGTAAGGTTTAAGTGTGGGGGAGTGGTTAAGCATGTATTTTAAAACAAAAATTACAAAAAAATGAAAAAATTTAAAAAAAAAAAGAAAAAGAGTTTTACTTAAAACCTTCAACTTTTAAAGATTTTAGAGTCACTAGCATACTTCTAGGTATGTTTACATAGAGATTTTGACCGACATAATTGAACTTGGAAATGTTAGGGAACTACATTCGGATTTCTTGCTTGTTAGAGTGTTAAATAATGGATTTAATCATGCGGTGATGCGAATTTGGTGCAGGGAGAAATGCATTATTAGAGTTGCTGATCAATCATTTAGTGGAGACTACCCGTATTCATATCATGTGAGGCACCAACCAGAAATTTTCCATCTACTAAAGAGCTTCTTTTGAGTGTGTGTCACGTCAAATACGTAAATTAGGGTAGAATGGTGAGCTACTGACCTCCCACCAATAGAAGCACTACTCTTTGATCTCTTGAGTGCTAATTTTGTCAATCATAAGGGTGACGTCTATAGATGAAAGCCACCTTCTTGTAGTTCGATTTGCGATTAGCACCATTCTCTCTCACAACAACAACGGGTCCATAGAAACACTCTCATCATCAACAAGGAGCGACACCAAAATCTACAAGGAAAGTTGGAAAAAGTTCAAGGTTTACAAGCAGCGGAGCGAGAAAAAGAACAAATTTCAAATACAAGTAAAGCAACATACAAAGAGCATATTTCTACATATATGTTGAAGACTTCCAATACAATGAGGTAATTTTATATCCAAGTATGAAGACTTATTCATGAAAGCGAAGAAAATTAAAAGGTGAGAATTTTGAAGTTTATGATTTCAAGGCGATACAAGTTGTGAAGAATCAAGCGGTAAAATACTTCTCCCACGGCCATGGTTTATTTTTGTATTTTATTTCTCTTGTTTCAAAAAAAAAAAAAAAAAAAAAAAAATTGGAAAAAAGAAAAGAAAAAAAAAAAAAAAAGAGAGAAAAACAAGAAATATTTGTTCTTATTTTTATTTAATGAGCGAGTGGGAAGGAAAATTTATAAGGAAGTTTCAAGCGACAAGGATTTTAAGGTAAAAAGAGTTACAAATCGTCAAGGAATTACGAAGATCAAGAGTTTATCATAAATAGTTGAAACCGAAGGCAGAAGACCATGAAGATCAAGACGAGGAGCGGAAGACGTTTCTATTGGATGCGAAGTGAGAGTGGTGTTATCATAATTGGCGATCGGATGTGAAGGTGAGTAAATAATCTCATCCTTGATAATAATGGTTGATTTCCTTTCTTAGAGATCGTCGGAAAAATGGTTTTTCAAAATATTAAAAGATGTGGGTTTTTAAAAAATATTTGGAAGTTGTCCTTCCCACCATTCAACGTGTTGACTGAATTCTCTCTTCATTTCCTACTGCACACATGTGAGAACCATAAAAAAGCCGTCTTTTTTTGAGTGCAATTATCATAAAATCCTTTTTGGTGAGGCAGAAGTCGAGGCGAAATGCTTATTGATCGTTTCTCAAACACGCATTCTCTCATTATGGTGTGGTTATTTCTCACTCAACATTTAAGAATGAGAATATGTTCTTTAGTATTTCTAACTTCTTATTACTAGAATGCAGAAACTCTATGTCCTCATAACTCTTTGGATGCTTAGGACGCTTGAACGCTTTGAAGTTGTGAGTTTTGGTTTGATTTGCTCGAGGACTAGCAAAGTCTAAGTGTGGGGAATTTGATAGGTGTAGAATACCATTCTTATCTAGTAGTTTATGCTTTCTTTGCTATTTTTCGTTGTAAATTATGTATTTCGCTTGTTTTGAGTTTATAGCTACTTTGGAGTCGCACGGAGGAAAAGAAGAAGAAATCACCCAATTTGAGCAAAAAGGGCAAAAGATCATTTTACGGGCGATTGATATGGAGCCCTCTTGAGGATTAAGGGACAACTCTTATGTCATGGCACGGATCGAAATTGAAATTGATCTTTGCTGATCGATGTCATGGCACGAGATCCAAGATCGAGAAAACGAACAGAGCTGAGGCTCTTGCTAAAACCGGTGGGATTCGGTCTTGTGAGAAGAGAGAATTGATGTTCTTTACATATGGATTAGAGGGATTAACGGCTCTTTGTGGAAGTTGTTTCTGTTGATTGGAGAGCGAAGCGATCGGACCCGAGAGAAGAAGTTGCTCGATCGGTGATGAACAACACAGAGATGAAGTTAGGGTTCTTAAACATAGAATTGAAGGTTATGCGAGAGAATTAAGATGGAGCGGTATGGATAGGAAATGGGTTTGATTGATTCATGGTTGTGAGCGATTAGAGAAGAAGAACCAGGTTAAGGGTTTGTCGGAATTAAGAATGGGATGTTCGGAGCATATCCTCTTTGAAGTGCTTTCTTTGTTACAGGGGCATGGTATTTGTGGTATTGAGATTTGCAGGAGGTGATGTTGATGGTGCAATCGACTCGGGAAGAAGGAGATAGAGCTCTTTATTCTGGGGGTTTTGAAAGCGAGAATTTGAGAAGGGGGGTTTGATGTTGAGTTGATTGAGAAGCCGGTGTTAGTAGTGAAATTGAAGCATTTGCAATTAGAGATGAAGGAGAAAGCTGGTGTTGGTGGTTTTTAGTAGTGCTTGAATTGTGAGGCACGGAATCTTTATTCTGATTTGAAGTTGCTAATGGAAGAGATGGTGGTGGAATTGTGGCGGTGGGAACCGGGTTGAGACGATAAAACAACGCAAAGGGAAGAAAGTGGTGGTGTTGTGCTTCTATTAGATGTATGCTAGAATTCTTAACGAGGAATGAAGAAGACATAGATCAGTAGGAATATGGCACAGGAGAAAATCTTTGTAATTGAGCGGAACTTCCAGCGCGGTTTTAAATGTGGCGAGTCAACTCGGAGATGGCCGTCCAGGCAGTCAGGCGACTCAACTCACCGAGTAAGACCCGATTAGCGAGTAAGAAGGCGGCTGAGACGCCTCCCTTGACCTTTGACTAACAGTTGGCGACGGTTGACCCGTTTGACCGTTAGTCCTAACGGTGGCGGGAATATTCCAGTCGCATATTCCTCGACGGAGAAGAACCTCGGGTGGCCGTGGCGACTATTCCGTGGGATTAAAGCCCAATCCCGATTTTCAGCGGCAAAAATTCCGAATTTTCTATGGACTTCTCTCATAGGTGTGAAGACTTGGGCTAGGAATTGGATGGAGAAATTGGATTCAAATTTGGAAAGAAGATGGAAGAGTTGAGAAAGGGCTTGGTTTTGGAAATTGAATTGCTAAAAGGAAAAGATTCTAATCCTTGGAAGAGTTGGAGAATATTGACCTATAAATAGAAGTTTTCTACATCTTTTACACACTCTCTACGCACAACATTCTCTTTTCTTTATTCTTTGTGAACTCCTTAACATGAGTAGCTAATTTTATTATTGATTGAGGATGAATTCCTAGTTCTTAATATGATTTAAGTTTTTGTTTTCAATTCTATCTTGAAGTTTTTCACATAATTATCGTTTGTTTTTACTAATAGGAATGATCTTAAAGACATTCATGATTGATTGATAGATTGTTTGGGTGGCCAACTAAATTGATTTGTCGGTTTAATCTAAAGCTAGTGAAAGTTAGGAGATAAGTAATCGTTTCTTGACTCTTTATAATAAGTAGCAAACCACGAGACCTTGCGGAGGGATTAGTGGAGCAATTGTGTGTGAAAACAACGTTAGCAAGTAGACCTTGATCTAGAGTCTAACTACTAATATTAACCTAATAAGTTCATAAATCTTAATGCGTTTATTTAAAATTACATATAGAGTGATCTACTACTAGGTGGTTTGGTAAATAGAATCCATGATGAGAACTTAGTATCCCGTGTACAAATCTGATTTAGGGGTTTGCTTAGTGATCTGGCATTTTACCTACGGTTGGTGATAATTTGTGACTAATAACAAGTATAAAGTACATAACTTGATTCATTGTTTTGCAACGAAGAAGGATTCCTTAGTGCTTGTCTCTCTTGTGCTTTTCAACTTTCGATTTTAATTACTTTGTTTATTTTCTTTTTGCTTTTTACACCCACTTTTAAGTGACAATTTTTACAACTAGAATCTCTTGCTCCTCGTGGGAACGAACTTGACTTCCATTATATTATTTTTAATTGAGTGGAAATATTGATTAATTTGATTGCACCTACGACACGCATCAGTGGGCTTTGAGGAAGACTTGGAAGTATTTCCTGCCGATGATGTTAGCAGGTGATGGCGTTGAAGCAGGACCCAGCAGTGGAGCAGGCGTGGTTATTCTTCTTGACGGCTAAACCTCTTTGCTTCTTTTTCTCTTTTCAAGTGTATTCCCGTAATTTTGAACCTATTTCTTGCACTCGGTGTGGTGAGTTCAAGATCTTTTCTTGTTTGCTTACCATTGAATAAAAGGTTTATGTCATAACCCCTCGTTAAGATGCATCTGTGTATGTGCTCTTGACGTGAGATCTCCTAGGTCTTCTTTGGGGCAGATGGCTCAAAATCATTTTCCTTTTGTGCACACATTCTATTTCCTCCTTCCCATGAGATATTTGCTTAGGGTTTCCTTCCTTGCTCTAGTGAGTTGATTTAGGCTGGACTTTTGTGTCTTTAGGGGTAAAGAGTTCTCGGATGGAAATAACACTTCAATTAATTTGAGAATCGAAAATTGAAACCCTAATCATGAATGCAAGTGGCCCAATCATTCTCAGAGGAATTACAAATATGATGTGAAATTGTAAAAGGAAACACGCGGAGGAAGTAGCACAGCGTCTTAAAGTGTGTGAGGATCTTTGGAGTGATAGCACATAAATCCCAAGTCGGTAGGGTTTGAGCCATCGTGAGTGAATGTTACACCTTCTAGCTTGTCGAGGCGTTGATGAGTTTGCGGTAGCGCCTAGGATGACATCTGCTACGAGGTATGGTTCATCTTCCTTCTCGGTGGTTGAATCGGGTGAGGTAGCCATTCTCTCCCATAATACTTCCGAGCCTTGAATGCGGTTGTCTTCGTTCTAAGTCCCCCCACCCAATTTCAAGCGGGTTTGGGCGTGTTGACATCGGGGTCTTGGTTTTTCGTCTTTGATCAAGACGACTTCTAGACTCACGATAAATTGTTTGAAGGGGCGGTCTCCCATTCGCATCTCTTTGCCAAGGTTGGTTTTAGGCTAGAGTCGGTCCTGGACTTGTCGGAATGAGGCGGTAGGTTGCAAAGAGGGTTGCGTGATGAGACTTACTTGAGATTGGAACCTTTGATGTATCTTTGTGAGGCTCCCTCCGGGAAGTTGTGCCGCATTGGCAAGTTGTTGGTCTTTGCCGCAGACGGTCATTAGGAGTCAGAAGCATGTTGGAGATTCTTCCCGGTGCTCCAGAAACCGGTAGAGGACAGACTTCTAGTATGGCTTTGTTGTCATGCATCAAAAAGTGTCCTAGGATCATGTCTTAGTTAGGATGATCTTTGACTATGTAGAACTTTGCTTGTGTCGAGGCATCACCCGGTTTGACTTCAAGATCGATATATCCATATGCATCTCTGAGTTTTCCTTCTGAATCTTTAACCACGGTTGGGTGACAAGTAGCTTCCTGCTTTGAAATCTTTGCCGCTCTCAAGGTCTTGGCTGATATGATGTTACAGAATTGAAAGCCGTATCAATCAGCGCGCTATAGAACTCAATGTCTCTCAAATGAGTGACCGGTTAGGAGTCCCGATCTCCTTGCTCGCGTCCTTCAGGAAAGCCCGGGGTTCTGGACTATACGGATACAAGCGCCTGCACGACTGCGTGGTTGAGTAAGTAAATATGTCTTGACGTTGCCCTTTGGAGAAGTACAAGATTTCACACAAGTGCTCCATCATAGATTATGCAGGTCTTGCGAGCGGAATCCCCAGAAATCATGCAGTTCACGATAGGGAGAGGGTCTCTACGAACACCTTTGTTTCAGAGCTGGGTTCCCTGTCTCCTATCTTTTCCACTGAATATTTGTTTCAACTGTTCTGATCTTTTGGTTTGGATGATGTCAAATCTGTGGTAGCGACGATATTTGGGATCTGCCATGTCTTTCTCGATTGGAGGACGCTTGATAGGAGGCAACTTGACGGCATCGTCTTGGATCCACGGCACCTGAGTTCTATCACATCATTCATGGGGAAAAGGAAAACCTGTATCTTTGGTGTCTCGTGCGAGTTTTTTCCGCTCCTTTGTGTCTGGGGATGCCCGCTTGGTTTGTTGTTCCGTCCCAACTGACTTTTCTTTTTCTCCTCCATACCACTACACTCCTGAAGGAGCAGTGTTGTATTGCTTGTTCGTGAGGCGCATGCTTCCTCGAATTTCACGTGAATCTTCAATTCGAACAGCTATGGTTCTTTACAGCAATCTTTAGTGCGGTTGTTCTTGACGTTTGGCTTGGCTTCATGGGTTGAGAGAACATTTGAAAGCTGATTCTCTCTAACGAGCGGTATATGGGTATCATCCCATTGATGCATAATTCCACCAATTGTCGTTCGGGTGACATTCGAATTCGTGACAATCTAGTGCTTGGGTTGAATCTTTGCGAGTCATTGGGATGTTCGTTATTCATTGGAGAATTCTTCCCGGATCGAAAGGTGATTTATTCAGATCTGAAGAAATACTTTCGAAAGCAACGACCATCTCGCTCAATTGGATATCTTTGTTAGGCGCGATGTTGTTGTACAGTGTACGCCCTCCCAGTAAGTGATTTGAGAATTCTTTTAGGCGTAGAACATGATTGTATTCATGTTCTCCCAAGGATTCCAAGAATCGAGGAAACGTGTTCAGGCATTACCCGGTCCGTCGTAGAGGGAGAAGCTGGGGAGGGCGTAACCTCTTGGAAGAGGAATCATTGCCACATCTTTAGGGTATGGTGGGCGATGTTGGTGTACATCCGTTCGGTATCCTTTTCCTCGATTACGGAGAAGTCGTTCAGTCCTCGCGTGTGATGAATTTGGATGGCTGGTCCTTCCTCTTGAACGTTCGAGGCAACATGGTTCTTCACTCATGTGGATGCAGTCGAAGCCTTTACCGGTGTATTGAAGGCATTTCTTGTTGGCTTCGAGGGTTGTAGTGAATCTTGTGGCAATCGTTCGGTTAAACTTTAAGGAAAGTGAGTACCTACTTGAGTTGCTGCCATATCCGTTTGAGTCTTAGCAGAGTTTCTTTGCTTCTCCGTCCATCTGCAATGGTGATAGATGGTGGTCCTCCTCTTGTGCCTCAGGCTCCTCGTCTTTGATGATGGTTGAAAGTTGTTGTTACAAAGTGACCCTTTGGAGCGTTACACACTTGAAGAGACGACATGATTTGCGGCACTGCTCTGGCTCTAGTGATGGGGGCGTTACACCCCCAGCTGGGCGTCTCTGCTCCACTAGTATTGGTAATAGAAATGCGGCTCCTCGAGAATATTGACTACGGTAGCTCCAGCAGTACATCGACAGGTGTTATCCATACTAGCTCCATTAGAATTGATTCTTTGATCCGGACACAGTTCCACCATTTTGAAATGGCCCCATTTGATTGAATTAGCTAATATCTACCCTTTTTGAAATTGATTATATTGAATCGAATTTGAAAAAATTGACTTTGTAGAGAGATTAACCACCCATTGTGGTCTCCCATTGTTTATGGGTGAAAACTATTCTGCCAGGATTTGGTAATTTGGGGTGTGTGGATGAGGAATGAATCTAAACCCTAAACAAATGCAACTGCCCCGGTGAGTGCTTGTAGATTCGGAAATCAATGCATGCAGAGTCGGCCAAAACCAAGAAATGGCCCGGACTTGTTTCGGTCACAAAGTGAAGGAGATGGGGTTGATCTTAGGGAGAAGGCGAAGAAGGTGTTGAGATTGTGAAGGTGTTGGCTTGCTTATGACTTATGTGAAGGTGAAGGAAACACGATTGATGCAAGCGAGGCTCTGGGTGTTTGAATCACGTTGTGTATTAACACTTGGTTTCTTTCTCGTATGCGGACTTGTGTGGTTTTTCTCCTGTGTTGAAAATAGGTAGGAGAACTTTATTTATACAAATCATTTGATCCTTATTCACGTCTCTCGTGGGAAGTAGAGGAAGTGGTGATGTAGTAGTGGAGGTGTGTGTCGGTGTTACACGGCCAGGTCTTGCCCACTTCTCTTCATCTCTCTAACCGTCCATGACTTCAACACGTTCTTGTGATGGCGCGTTGCCGCTGCACGCTTTAAACTACCATACCAATACCCCGTCACGTATCCCCCGGTTTGTGACATGATTGATGTCTCGAGTGTGTGGATCGTGGATCCACGAGTAGCATGTAATCTTGAGATTGAATATTGTGTTATTCGGGAAGTTGATACTTGTGAGTATCATGTGTATTTTATGCGATCTTTGCATCCTGGTGTGGTAGAGTGATGGGTGGTGATTACCATGACGCCTCCTTCGTGACCGGTTAACTCGACTAGGGTTGTATAACCAAGCGGTGAAGTTGAATGGACAGAGATGATCTTTGAGACACTCATCTCGACCATTGGTGGAATTAGGGTTTTAGAAGAGGTGCGCAAGCATCCTCTTGCCTGGTCGAATCCCAGCAGGATATGACTTTGTGATAGGCAGAGTACATGCGTGTAGGCGGCATGGCCGGTGTAGCGCTATACCCATTACCTCACGAGAAAGTATGATCTGGGCCCTCAATTCGTCCGGTGAAGTTGAGTGGTCGAGATCAATTTGTAATGAAAACCCGATCTGCAAGAGTCGCGCGTCATGACCATTTCGGGCGCCGCGTTCCAACATGACCAATCTTGGTCGGTCTTGGCCGTCGATGCAGGTGTGAAGGTGGTAGGCTGGTGTTCACGCCTATACACAATATCCCATGAAAACGTGATATGAGCCATCCAAATCGTCGGCGAAGTTGAGCGGTCGAGGATCGATTTGCGGTTTGGGAGGTGTGACCACGCTAGTTGGGCGCGCGTCTTGGAACAACCCGGGCATGATATGCCTTGGCCGTCGGGTGAGGATATATGGGTCCACGGTGGTCATCTTTGGTATGACCGGACACTGTATCTAATCTTGGACCCTCCATTCGTGCGGAGAAGATGGACGCTCGTGATGCTCAAAACCTAATTTTGGGTTTTAAGACGTCGACCATGCTTTATTGAGGCGTCTGGTGGGATAACCAACATGGTTGAGTCTGTGACCCGATTGATCGAGTATGTGAGCCACGGTGATTGTGTTGAAATGCTCTTGGCCGTTTGAATCTACATCTACACCCTCCATCTATACTTGCGAAGATGGATGGTTGAGAGTTTGGTTTTCTTCCACTTTCTTCATCACTCTTGGATTCTTCAATAGTGCAGATATTGTCCACTCGATGGCCGTTGATGAAGTATCCATTGATCCAACCAGCATGTCCTACAAATAATTTTAGGAAAAGTGTCGATCAAAAATGAGAAGAAAAATAAATACGGACCAACACTTGAGTTTGAAACTTGTCTACAGTTAAAACAGAAAAAATGACCTGTACTTTGAGATACCAAATTCGCGTAGTAATAATAACTAAGTTACTTACAAGTATGATCGCTTTGATATTAGAATGATCGATAAAAAAGTCGGGTATCTTTTTCATCCATAAAGCCAACATAACATCGACAAAATCCTTCGATTATCCTTATCGAATACTTTGACATGTTCGTCGATAATTTTTCAAACAATTCATCAAAACTCTACTAACCTCCTTCATCTAGTTTTAAAAGGGTACTAGTTGTCTTTATGTGATGTAGGCAATATCTATTACAAGAACAAGACCTCCCCAATCTTGAGGGGTTTAAAACTGTTTTTTTCTTTTTGATCGGTAAATAATTTGGTCATTGAGTTTTGAACCACGCCAATGGTATCAAAATTTGGTGGTGGTCGATTTCGAACAGAGTCACTCATATCATCACCTATAACTTTACTCTTGTAACTTTACCAGCATGTCAGACAGTGACACATGCATTCAGAGCTATTATCACAGATCAGCATTCACACATGACACAATATATTTGACTAGTTCTTCAGTTTGGTGGCCACGATAATAAATTAGTTACGTAGATCTAAAATGTTCCATGTTAAGAGCTAAAAATAAACACATATAATTGGTTCAATTCAAACATAATATTTATTGATGATCAAGTTAAATTTAGGAACATCACTTTTGCAAAAAATTAAAATCAATAAAATTACGCAGACCAAACCAAATAGATCAATTAAAAAACACGAAAAGAAAGATTCGAAAAAACTATGCATCATTGATAGGGTGGCGAAGATCATCGGGGAGGGAACAAGAGTGATGAAGATATTCTTTTAACCAAAATTTTCCATCAAGTATGTGGAGGATTTGATGTTATAGCTTCAAAGATCGGTGTTTTGATGTTGTCGAGTATGTGTATGATTTGATTTCATCGGTTTTGGTAACAAAGCAAAGTAAAGCGTACTAATAGGAGATAGAGAAATAGTGATTTGGTTTCATCAAGTATGTGAGGATTTAATGTTATAGCTTCCGAAGATGCAGTGTTTGATGTTGTTGAGTATGTGTAAGATTTGATTTCATCGGTTTTGGTAACAAAGCAAAGTAAAGCGTACTTATGAAGGAATGGGATTATATCAGGTGATCTGCATTCGATATGGTCAAGATATATGGTCTTGATGTTTGTGGTGCTCTACATTGGATATTTGATATTGATACTTATTGGAGCATAAACCTATTCTTTACTTCAAGTAAGTTTATTTATTCTCATACTTCGTACTATATTCTTAAAAGCTTGTTTGAATGACCTATGTAGATTGGTTTTCAATTAATGGTGTTTGCTTGGCAAGACACAAGAAGGAAAGAATATAGTAGTTGGGATACAAATATTAGTTTGTATGTTTATGGAAGTAAAGATGAAAATATTAGCATGTCAAATTGTCATTATTGTTACATACCAAGGAAACAATAACTTGGTTATCAATCGTCATCACTAAGATCATGTTGCTAATTTTCTTTAACACAAGTTGAAGAATTCAAAGATGAATTCATACTCGTGATAGACACATTTTTTGTCTGAATTGTCCTCAGTGTCTCTATTGTTAGTGCTTGATTTTGTACTTATTATGGTGTTTTATGTTTGTGTAGGTGTCTTTGGAGAAATACACTTGTGTGGAAAAAGTTGCTCGAAAAGTGATGTTTGGACCCCAGGAGGATAATTACTAAACAGACCCCTACTTTGGATAAGGGGCACCAATTACTAAGGGCACACTAGCTGCTATTTGCACCCCGGCGTCACTGCTAGTTGCACCCCTGGTTTGGTTAGGGAGGTCATCCGGTACCTTTCAAATTTCAAAAATGACGGGAAACTGTTGCAGTTTAAGAACAGATTGGGCGTGCTAGAAGTAGATTCAATGGCTGAAACTTCATGGTTCGACTTGATTGATCTTAACAGGCATGGTACCATCAATGTATTGGGTTAGAATTGGTTGGAAACTCGGTTACGTAATTCGGGGAGTTACGTATTTATAAACCCGTTAATGGTTGTTTTGGTTTTGGTGGAAGCTTAAGGAGATTACAGTAGCTGATTGGTTGGATTGGGCATGTTTCATCTTAACGGGGTGGTAAGTCCTACATCATCGGAGAGAAGAAAACATGGAGTACGTGTACAAAGTGAGACAATCACGAGATTCTATGAGCTGTAGTGAGTTTTAAACATGTACGGCAGAGTTAAGCAACCATTTGGAGCGTGTAGAAAATAAATCTGGAGATTTGACAGCTGCAGAGCGTGTGAAAATCAAAATCGGAGGAAGAAAAATCCGTACCACATGGAGAATAATTAAGAAAATTTTGCAATCAAGGTAGATATCTTGTTGTTGAGATGTATAAATGAATTTGTTGGGATGTTGTACAAAGGGTGTCGAGTGATTGGGAGGCTACGAGTGAAGAGAAGAGCTGCAGAGATCTCTCTCTGCTGCTGCAGAGAAGAAGAACACGAAGAACAAATGCGGTTAGGACAGTCGTTCTTAAGCCGTCACCTTTTCTATCCATAGACGACAGGTTCTTCTGCGACACCAAAAGGCAATAGTTTTAAATAAAGCTTGTAACAGTGAGTTTGTAACGTCCACAGATCGTTGCAAATCTTGGTTTAAGTTATTTTTCCTCTTTTTCACCATTGTAAACACCTTTTTGAGCAATGAAAAAAATCCTTTGAGTGTGTTTTCACCATGCGGGCTAGAACCCATCATAGGGACGATGGAGGAAGTTTTTGCACCCATGTGGTAATTCTATTTAATTCCTTTATGACTATTTGCACTATTATAATTGATTTATGATTTTTCTTGATTATTTGTGAATTCTTTAGATGTCGCATGCTTAGTCTTAGGTACTTTAGATCGTCATGCTTGTGAATTACATATAATTCTTAATAAAATCTACCTTGGCAAAGAATTAGAGTCGATGTTTGTTATTTTATGAGCTTTAATTTTCCGGAATTAATAGATGAACCGCATGAATGTGAGAATGGTGGAATCTGAGTCCCGGTAACTCTCTTCATCTTGTGACATATATTGTATATTTTCTCTATTTTTATTATTTTTCTTTATTAAATCCTAAAATCAATTTCAACAAAGTCCGAGTGAATGACAACCTTATTTACCACTATCCTAAATTTGATCAACTCGTTCTGCCTTAGTTTTTGTTGCAATAAGGACTTCGGGAAATCTCGTAGTAGGTTTTGTTTTGGATGTGTTGACCATTGGCCAGGGTTTGATATGTTCGAGAAGTGGAGAGTTTGATTTTGATGTAATTATTTGAACCATGTGGATACAAATAAGTTGCGGGACATGGATCGATGGATGAGATGTGATATTGGTTGTGGTGTATCTATGGATTCTTATTATTACATAAGAAGCGGTTTGTCGACACAGTTTATAGGGTTTATTTGTCTATGTTGAAGTTTGACATTGTGTTGGGTAGAACACAATGTTTTGATTTCGCTCGTACTTTTCGATGGTGAAGCTAGATAGTTTGTGATATTTTGATTCTTGTCCGATTCGTTCGATCGAAGAGTTGTGTTTGGTTATACACCATTTGAAGTCGATCGGAGCTGGTTGAAGTGCAAGACCGTTTGGAAGAAATAGTTTGGTCTATTTGTGTTGCGAATACGTTCTACTTTGTAGACCGTTGTGAGGAATTAGAAAGGTATCACTTGGAAACTTCAAGAGTTTAAAGAATAAAGATACAATCTTGCGAGAATATGTATGGTGGTGTGGCTACAAGATCTAGCGCTTACTACTTTCGGCGTGTTTTCTGAGGAGAAAACACGGAGCATGAATTTGAGTAGGCATATTTATACACCTTTTATTGCTACAATTTCGGCGTGTTTTTCCAACCTTTATTATCATTGGCTATTTGATTTCCTAATGATCAATGTGATACTTTTTAGATCCTACGTTAGAGATATACATTATAACGATGATAATATTTGGGGTTTGCTTGGGCAATCAGGGAGCTTCGGAGGTCTGATTATTGAAATTAATTTCAATAGTGAGGATGATTTTGGGCATGCAGACTAGCCACGATTTAGGTAGGGATGAAGGTAAAGATTTCTTTTGGGAAATTTGGTTCAATAACGGTTTAGTTTCCGTCAAATTATTTTCTCTACTCTGAAGCATGAGAAGATAAACACAACATAAGAACGTCTTGAATTGCTTGGATCTTGAGGAAGTTACCAAAGGTTTCAAATTATGGCTGAGTTTGATTTGGGTCTTTGTGTAAAGGGCGGGGATTATCAGATTTGGTTTGATAACGAAACGTTGGTGTACGTTTGGAGAAAGATTAGGAAAGGAATATGCACAAGAGAGAATGTGTGACATTATGTATTGTTACAAGAGATGTGATTAATTCTTTGACGATGCTCAGTTCTATCCGAGTCGATTGTGTTGTGGTTTGGTGTCATGAAGTCGAAACTACATGCTTGTAGAAATTGATAAAAGGCTATCTTGACAATTATGTTAAAGCGTATAAAAAGGGATATTGTTGTCAAAGCTCGTTGAGGTTGCTTAAGTGGTGTAGTAAAGCGATTGGTATGTAAGTTATTGAAGTCTCTGTGAAATTTGGACACGTGTTTAGTATGTATGTAATGGTCGAAGATATGATGAGCTTTCATGGATGAGTAAACTCGATTCGGAAATATTGTCGTAGAATCATGATCCAATCGGAGATAGGTTCGTAAAAAGCAAGATTCATAGAGATGAGCTCGAGATTGGAACTCAGTGACAATGATCCATGGATTGGTTGTATTTGGTGCGCATTTAAATTCATGCTCAATATGCTTTGGTACATACAAGATGATTAGTTTTTTTGAAAGATAACACGAAGGTTGGTTTATGACAAATTAATGCAAGGTTTCTCGTTAACTCGCTTTGGAGGACATGCTCATGGAAAAGAGAAAGTATGTTATTGGTTGTTTAAATAAGCAATTGACTTGGCTGGAGTTTATAGACGAAGATTAAGACTATGGTTATGCTATGATAATGCTTAGGCGGGCGCATGGAGGCTAGTATGGTAGTTTATTTGGTGATCGAGTAGTTATGGATGTCCACCTTAACGGATGTGGTGTGCAACTTGGAGTTAGTGGCCTAAAAAGAGTAACATTAACTTAAAGCGGAGAAAGGAATGCCTAGACGGAGCTTGTGTTCGTAGTATGAAACAAGTTCGAAGGTGGCAAAGGCTCAAGGGGGCATAATGACTATAACTAAATTCGAAGGTAGCATATGGAAAACGATCGTGTATGATATGATTTAGTTGGCATGCAATACACCTATAGTGATGAAAATCAATGTGGAGATGTGAACATAAAGGAGTTAGGTGTATTTTCTTAAGATGTTGAATAACGGGTGATCATAGGATGATGGTTGGTGATATGGTCAAGAGTTTTCGCCGTGGTGGAGATTTGTACAATCACTTGGATAGTGTGGATTGTTAAGTCGATGTTGATGACATTCAAGTTTGGTTTGCTCTCTTAAATTGGAAGTTCTACGGAAATATTTTGGGTGAACTACATTTTCGGTTTGATTTCTATTGAGGATATGTAGGCGACCGGTGATGGTGCAATCGATTTTCAGAAGATGAATGGATAACAAGTTGATTGTCTCATGCATAAATGCATGATCGATGTGGAGAATTGTGAGGTCGATTCGATCAAAGTTTGGATTTGGAAAAATCCAAACTTAGTCGATGAATAAATTTGGGTTTATCCCAAATTTAGCCATCAGAGTTTATGGTAAATTTATGTTTACTTATTCCTAAAGTCTAGGAACTTAATAGCTAAGTTAGGAAACCCTATTCTTGTAGGATAAGTAATGTGACTCCTATAAAAGGAGGTCTAGGCTAGAGTTTTAATATGAGTTCTCAAGAAATCTCCTTAGAGATGTGAGGAATTCATCCCACCTCTTGAGGTGGAATGTGAGAAAGACTTAATGGTGGAAGGAGTACATCATTATGGTGATTATGGAATGCTTATCGATGTTGCAAGATATGTTGTTATGGAGTATTCGTATGAAGATATAGGTAAGACATCTTGTTGAGGAGAAGATCATCTTGGTGGTCTTTGGATTATATTATTGGTGTTGAGCTAAAGGCGTCCATGGTAATCTTTGCCGGGGTGTGCGAAAGATCGTCTTAATGTGATGGATAATGTGGTAAACATTATCTCGTATGGTGAAGATACTACTTTGAATTTATAGGCGTTTGTGAGAGTTGTTCGGTCACATTGTGGTGAGTCGATAATTGATTATTCAATTCTTGTGTAATTCTCAGTTGTGGTTCTATAATAAAGAAAGATGTACGTAGCCGTTTGGTGGATGTGACAACATACATAATTGTGTATATTGTTGAACCACGTTAAATATGTGAGTACTTTACTTCTTGTTGCTTTTGTTTATGGCTTGCATCTGTGTGGTTCTCTTTTTCTTTTTCTTATCACAGATCATTGTAAGGTTCATGGAGAACGATCCGAGAGATCAAGTGTTTCTTGTTAGCTAATATGTTTCCGCAAGATTAGCACGTAGATGGCTACGAAGCCCAACAATGTGCTCGAGCTTTAGGTTGGATAGAAGATTGAAGGGAGAAGTTTTGGGTTTTACTGAATTTGTAAAAAATTTTAAAGACGAAGGATTTGGTTTCATCAAGTATGTGAGGATTTGATGTTATAGCTTCCCGAAGATGCAGTGTTTGATGTTATCAGTATGTGTAGGATTTGATTTCATCGGTTTTGGTAACAAAGCATAGTAAAAAGCGTATACGAAGGAATGGGATTATATCAGGTGATCTTGCATTAGATATGGTCAAGATATATGGTTTTTATGTTTGTGGTGCTCTACATTGGATATTTGACATTGATACTTATTGGAGCATAAACCCTATTCTTGGCCTTCAAGTAAGTTTATTTATTCTCATAATTAGGTACTATATTCTTAAAGCTGTTTGAAAGACCTATGTAGATTGGTTTTCAATTAATCGGTGTTTTCTTGGCAAGACACAGAAGGCAAGAATATAGTAGTTGGGGATCTAAAATATTAGTTTGTATGTTTATGAAGTAAAGATGAAAATAGTAGCATGTCAAGTGTCATTATTGTTCCATAACAATGGAAACAATAACCTGTTAACAATCGTCATCAATAAGATCATGTTGATGATTTTCTTTAACACTGAAGTTGAAGAATGAAAAGATGAATTCATACTCGTTCGCCTTAGTTTTTTGTTGCAATAAGGACTTGGAAATCTCGTAGTAGGTTTTTATTTTGGATGTGTTGACCGTTGGCCAGGGTTTGATATGTTCCAGACGTGGAGAGTTTGATTTTAAGTTTGGGTATTTGAAGCATGTGGCTACAAATAAGTTGCAGGACATGGATCAATGGATGAGATGTGATATTGGTTGTGGTGGATCTATGGATTCTTATTATTATAAGAAGCGTTTGTGACACAATTTATAGGGTATATTTGTCTGTGTTAAAGTTTGACATTGTGTTGGGTAGAACACAATGTTTTCAAGTTTCTCTCATTGTTTCCGATGGAGAAGCTAGATAGTTGTGATCTTTTGATTCTTGTCGATTATGTTCGGTCGAAGAGTTGTGTTTGGTTATACACCATTTGAAGTCGATGGAAGTGGTTGAAGTGCAAGACCGTTTGGAAGAAACAGTTTGGTCTATTTGTGTTGGATACGTTCCTACTTTACGAGACCTTGCGTTGTGAGGAATTAAAAGTTATCGCTTGGACACTTCAAGAGTTTAAAAAATAAAGATACAATCTTATAGAATATGTGGTGTTGTGGCTACAAGATCTTAGCATCTTACTTAGGAGAAAACGCGGTGCATGAATTTGAGTAAGGCTACAATTTCAGCGTATTTTAGAAACCTTTATTATTGGATATTTGATTTCCTAATGATAAATGTGAGACTTTTGTTGGAGAGAGATATGTAGTTTTAGGAAATCCCAAAACACACCCCATGTAATATTTTCTAGATCTAAATCTATTTCATAATCAAAATAAAGCTTAAAGTGCCAAAATTGTAAAATAAGACACAAGATTTACATGGTTCGATCAATGTGATCTATATCCACGGGGTTAGGGTTCTTCACTATGATTATTGAAATTACATTTGGGTTACATTGAGAATCTCCATTAATGGATATTTTTTAGAGCTCTAGATCTAGTTTTAGGTAAAGAAGATGAAAAATAAAATAATAATCTCTCTCTCTAAAAATAACTCTCTCAAAATCTCTCTCTCTCTCTTTTTACCAAATTATGCCCCTTTCTCTCTCCAGCGCTCCTCTTTATATAGGTATTTACATAGTGGATGTGACTAATAAGGCCCCTATTTTCGGATCGCATCGTTCTCGCAAGCTTACAAGCCTATTTCTTCGCACGTGCTCTTGATGTCGCAAGGTCTTTACGTTCCTCGTGATTAGGTGATGTCTCTTTACTACGTCATTCTTGAATAACTGCGATGTCTTCGCATACACTTGTTGATTAAAACTTGATTTGGAACGTTGTTGTTGCGAGATTCTGCTCCTACGAGATATATTTTAGCGATGATAATATTTGGGGGTTTGCTTGTCTGCTTCTGATTATTGAAATTAATTTCAATAGTGAACTGTAGGGATGAATGTAAAGATTTCTTTTGAGAAATTTGATTGAAGCGATTTAACTTATCAAGTTATTTTCTCTGAAGCATGAGAAAATAAACAAAACAACGTCTTGAATTGCTTGGATATTGAGGAAGTTACCAAAGGTCTCAGATTATGGCTGAGTGTGATTTGGGTCTTTGTGTAAGGGCGGTCTCAGTTTGAAACGTTGGTGTATGTTTGGAGAAAGATTAGGAAAGGGATATGCACAAGATAGAATGTGTGACATTATGTATTGTTACAAGGGTAACAATGAATTCTTTGACGATGATCAAAGTTTTATCCGAGTCCGGTGTGTTGTGGTTTGGTTGTCATGAAGTTGAAACTACATGCTTGTAGAAATTGATAAAATACTATCTTGATAATTATGTTAAAGTCTATAAAAAGGGACATTGTTGTCGACCCGTTGAGGTTTACAAGTGGTGTAGTAAAGCGATTGGTGTTTGATTGTTGAAGTATCTGTGAAGCTGGACACGTGTTTGATGTATGCAATCGTCGAAGATATGATGACTTTCATGGATGAGTAAAACTCGGTTAGGGGAAATATGGTCGTAGAATCATGATCCAATCGGAGATAGGTTTGTAAGCAAGATTCATAGAGATGATCTCGGTATTGGCACTCAATGACAATGATCCATGGATTGGTTGTAATTGGTGTGCATTTAGATTCATGCTCAATATGCTTTGGTACGTACAAATGGTTAGTTTCTTGAAAGCTAACATGAAGGTTGGTTTATGACAAATTAATGCAAGGTTTCGTTAACTCACTTTGGAGGACATGCTCATGGAAAAGAGAAAGTATGTGATCGAGTTGTTTAAATAAGCAATTGACTTGGCTGGAGTTTAGAGACGAAGATGAAGATTATGGTTATCTTTAAGATAATGCTTAGGCCCAGACGCCGCGGAGGCTAATCTTGTAGTTTATTTGGTGATCGAGTAGTTATGGATGTCAACCTTAATGGATGTGGTGTGCAACTTGGAGTTAGTGGCCTATAAAGAAAACATTAACTCAGGCGAAGCAAGGAAGGCCAAAATGGAGTTGTGTTCATAGTATGAAACAAGTTCGAAGGTAGCAAAAGGCTCAAGGCGCATAATGACTATAACTAAGTTGAGAAGGTAGCATATGGACAACGATCGTGTATGATTTGATTGAGTTGGCATGCAATACACCTATAGTGATGTCAATCAATGTGGAGTTGTGAACATAAAGGAGTAAGGTGTATTTTCTTGGATGTTGTAAAGCGGGTGATCATAAGATGATGGTTGGTGATATGGTCAAGATTTTTCGCGTGGTGGAGATTTGTACAATCAGGTAAATTTGGATTGTTAAGTCATAGTTGATGGCGTTTAAGTTTGGTTTGCTCTCTTATGGTGGAAGTTCTCGGAAATATTTTTGGTGAACTACATTTCGGTTTGATTTCTATTGAGGATATGTAGTGACGACAATTGATGGTGCAATCGATTTTCAAAAGATGAATGGATAACAATTTGATGCGTCTCATGTATAAATGCATGATCCGAGGTGGAGAATTGTGGTCAGTCGGTCAAAGAGTTTGGATTGGAAAAATCCAAACTAGGTCGATGAATAGAATTTGGGTTTATCCCAAATTTAGCCGATCAGAGTTTATGATAAATTTATGTTTACTTATTCCTAAAGTCTAGGAACTTAATAGCTAAGTTAGGAAACCTATTCTTGTAGGATAAGTAATGGAACTCCTATAAAAGGAGGTCTATGCTAGAGTTTTAACAATGAGTTATCAAGGAAATCTCCTTAGAGATGTGGAATTCATCCCACCTCTTGGGGTGTTATGTGAAAGACTTAATGGTGGAAGGAGTACATCATTATGGTGATTATGGAATGCTTATCGATGTTGCAAGATATGTTGTTATGGAGTATTCTTATGAAGATGTTGGTAAGACATCTTGTTGAGAGAAGATCATCTTGGTTGTGCTGGATTAGATTATTAGTGTTGAGCTAAAGGCATCCATGGTAATCTATGTCAGGGTGTGCAGAGAAGATTGTCTCTATGTGATGGATAATGTGGTATATTATCTCGTATGGGTGAAGATACTACTTTGGATTTATAGGGCGTTTGTGAGAGTTATTCGGTCACATTGTGGTGAGTCGATAATTGATTATTCAATTCTTGTATAATTCTCAATTGGTGGTTCTATAATAAAGAAAGAGTGCGTAGCCGTTTGGTGGATGTAGACAACATACACACATTGTGTATATTGTTGAACCCGTTAAATCTGTGAGTACTTTACTTCTTGTTGCTTTTGTTTTGAAGCTTGTATATGTGTGTTCTCTTTCTCTTTTCTTATCCTAGATCATAGTAAGGTTCATGGAGCAATTCGAGAGATCAAGTGTTTCTTGTTAGCTAATATGTTTTAGCAAGATTAGCACGTAGATGGCTATGAACCCCAACACTATTGCCTCATTCCTCACTCACACCCACAGGCAAAAACAAGAAGAAGAAAGTCTAGAGCTTCTTAGTTTCTATCTTTGTAATGGCTGCTTCTTCTTCAAAGATACATCTTCCAAGAAATATAGTATATATTTTAAGACTATGAAATCTATATATTTTTCTTTTGTTTATTTGTGGTGTGATAAATTTTAACACCATGCTTATGTGTGTTGTTTATTTGTGGTGTGATAAATTTTAACATCATGCTTATGGATGCCACTGTGAATCTGTGGTAAAGTCGTTGGGTGATGATACCGGCGACACGAGTTCGAAACTCTAAATCGACATCGGGTGGGGTATTTTCTCTTTCTTTTCCTAGCTACTGGGCTTGTAGGTGGTAGACCTCTTTGAGGTTTAAACTTTAATATAACCTTTAATTTAAAAAAAAAACAATTGAAGCCGGAAGCCCTGAAGACTATTACTATCTGAATCCATCGATAACTTATGGAAGATGGTATCACGAAACGGAATGTTGTTGAACATGAAGATTTTCTTGTTTTGACAATTCATAACTATGAGGGCTTGGGGATGGAGTTTTCACGGGTTTGAAGGAAATTTATAAATATCGAAGTATTCGAGAAAACAAGGAATAGAATTTGCTCGCTTTGAACATAAGGATGGGATGAAAAAATCATAGTAATTTTATTAAAACATAGTCTTATAGCTAGGGTGACCATCGAAAGGAAAATAGCAGCTCTGTTATTTATTTGAAAATCAAGAAACACAAAATTTCATAACGCAATCAAGGCTAATTTTTATTTTTTTCTGAAGGAAACGCTAATATATAGTATCTGGTTTAAACCACTACACTAGCGCCAAGGTTAAGTGTTTGTGAGTTGACCAAGAAAAATCAATTCAAAATATATACAAAAATATAGCGCCAAGGTTGTGCTGAAGTCGATGAGCGCATGCAACCACACCAAACTAGAAAGAACCTACCAAGGTCTTCCAGATCTATTTCGATCATCACAAAACCGAAACTAAATTAAAAACATATATCTCCATTAGGGATATCTAGTTTGTAATTAATTACAAGTGAACTTTCTTGTAAAAATTGCTAGAGATGAAAAATATGAAGATTGAGGTCGGCAAGCGGAAAACCAAAATAAAGGCTTGTTTCAAAAAACTTTGTTAAGAAAGCCATTTAGGACAAGAAATTGAGCTTTAGCCAATGGCCAGAAGCTTTAAACTATCTCGACACTGATCCAAGGACCACAACCACGGTGTGTAAGTCGATAATGCATTAGCTTATTTCAAGCTGATTGGTTTAAGTGAATTCAACTCTTTGGTTGACACAAGCTAAAGCGTGTCAGCGATGAGAACGAGTATTTAGCCAATCCCTACTATTACATACCACGAGAGAAACATGCCAAGGATATTCTCCCCCAAATCGTCCTCTATATATACCACCACCCCAAGCTGCCTCATTTCCTCTCACCCACTACAAAGCAAAAGCAAAGAAAAAGAAAGTCTAGACTCTACAGATTTTAATTTCTACACTGTTATCAATGGCTGCTTCTTCAAAAATCCACCTCTTCAGAAATCGGGTATATATACTAATTCACACTAAAAGAAAATCTATTGAAGTTTTTCTTTGTCATTTGTTTATTTGTGGTGTCTAATTTTTAACATGGATTTTATGTTTATGTGTTGTTGATTCAGCAATTGAAGCTGGAACCCCTGAGTTGTATTATCTGAATCCATCGGATAACTTATGGAACATGTGGAAAGTCGTTGAACATGAAGATCATCTTTTTTGACACTTGATTTGAAAGCAATTGGGGATCTTGTTTTGGTCCATATGAATGGAAAGTTTATCCATATTAAAGTAAAGAAAAGAAAACAAGGAAAAGGGCGGCACTCGTTTTGATCATAAAGATGGGATGAAGAAGTTCTGTATTGAGATTTACCCTCACTTCCTTGACTTAGGCATTAAGGGTGACGATATCAAAAGGCTGGGAGGGTATTGCAAGGAACTATATCTCTAAACTCACACCTATAGAAATCAAGAGATATCTTTGAAATGAAGAATGATCCTAAACCCAAAATGAAGAAAAAAGCAAGGGACCTATCGATATTTCTCGACTCATTGAAAATTTAAGAAGAAGTAGAAGGGTAACATTATGCGAGTTTTACATTAGTAGTGGGTAAGGAAAATGGAAGGTGGTCTAGTCTTTGTCTTTTTGAACTTTCTTTCTAATTTTTCCTTTTCTTCTTGTGTTGGTTTATTTATGTCTTTTATGATTCAGTTTTTAGATAGGAGGGGGGTTTGAAAGTTGTTTGAAGATTGATATTCTCATCAGGAGTTTATAATATGGATCACACAATGTAATTGTTAAGAGTTAACGTAATGTTCTTGTGCACAAGTGTTGAGTACAAGCTTTACTCAACATGCATCTTAGAATTCAGGTTACTTTAGTCTTATGAACAAGTCTTGTGTGCAAGACATATCTATCATGCATTTATGAATGCATCTGTTTTAGTGTAAGAAATGAATGGACAAAGGAGGTCCACATGTATCTCTCTATTGGCAAAATCAACTTAATTTAATCAAGGCAAATGTTATCCTATGCATAGGTGCAAAGGATAAGTGCATTAAATGTTGTTGGACTTCTAAGTAAATTTTATTGGAACTGTAATATTTTAAGCTTTATCATTATTTTATAATATTTGATAGGCAATTTACATATTTATCCTTAGGCTTAGTACTTTTTTAGTTTTGATCAGAGATGCACTAGCTAGCCACAACTTACCGCCGAAATCACATTTACGTTTTTCTCTCCTAGCACAATATCCGTCAATGGAATTAGTGACGACAAACATTATATTTAAGGTTTTATTTATCCTTGATTTTTTTATTTTTTGATTTGTATTAAACAAAATATATAGGTTTCCCGTTCCAGGTGGAATCCCATACCGTCGTAATACCTATAGAACATACTTAAATTACTTTGATGTTTGATGGCTATTTTACAAAAAAAAAAAAACAAAAAATCTTTTTATTTTGATGATTTGTGTCCGTGCATCATGGATACCCGTAGTCCATATATATCGTAACAACTATTGTTGCTATTTCATTTTTGGCTGTGAGGGAACGTAAATTTATAACAGTTTTTTGGTTGAATAGGCCTTGGATTTGAATTCTTGGGTCTAAAAGACAAGCAAAATATAAGCATTGTTCTAATATCCCAAAATCTAAAAATCTTTGTTTAAGTATCCTAAATTGGATATTTCACCCAACCTTTAAAACTGATATCATATCCGACTTACTAAATTACCCTTTTATCATCTCTCCCACCGACAGCCTCTTCTCCCTCTTCGGTTTATCAATCTCTTCTTAGATTCTTCTTCCCAACATTAGCGGCAACAACACCTCCACTCGGCCAGCGTAGATCTTCAAGTCTCCCATCTTATCATCAAGACTTAAATCAATTTGAAGTATGCTCTCACTGATCATCTCCACTACAACGTGAGGAAGAAATGTTAGAGACGGTGATGATTTGAAGCTTGGTGGATCGATTAGGGGTTTTAAAATGTTAGGAATTGATTTAAGGCGATTTTTTTCATGCTACTCTGTTTTGGTGAATTGGGATCTACTTGTTTTTGAGGAATGTTTTTTCCGTCGGCCAATTGGGACTTTGAAGTTTGAGTAAAATTGATGTATATGCTCATCACTTGAATAAATTAAAAGTATTTCATCCGCTCCAGCCTCTAGGTCCCTATCTTTTTTTTTTTTTTCCTAGTTTCTTTGGTGAGCTATCTCCATCTTTCATGGTTCTTTGGGTTCTAAATGGTATGCAAGTTCTAAATTCGTTTGGAAGATTGAGAAAGTTCCAAAATTGGACCCTCTACTCGGATTAGACTCTCATGTTTTTGTTGTTGGTGGTAGAAGATGGCGTGTCTGTTCTCAAATTACTTTAATTTTTTACGATCTTTCTATTTTATTACGTATGTTAATATTTCACACTTGCATCTGTTCCCATAATAATATATAATCACACACTTGATTGAATGGAATTTGGGAAGGAGCTGTGTTCAGGGTTCCAGAATCGGATAAACTCATTCCATTGTCACCCAGCATCAGACACACAAAGTGTTTGTATTTATGCTGAACCGTCTCGCGAAACAGTCGGAAAATGTATCGAAAATAGCAAGTTGGTATTACTAACCGGACAACGGAAGTCGGAAAACATAGTGGGAACAATAGAGTTTCATTAAATCACGAAGGGTACTTATTAGATGTGAAATTTGGCAATGGAAAGTGTGTTTTTTGAGTCATGTATTGGATGAGGTTTTGATAGAAATTTGGACAGCTGGTTATACAAGATGCACTGGGTGCATAATGGATATTACGACAAAAAATATTATTTCTACGAGGTTGCACCGAGTGCATAATGTGTATTTGTGCATAATGTGTATTTTTTTCTGAATTTTTTGTTGTTCCTCTTATGTTTCTTCTTAATACTATTTTTCGGTTGATGTTTTGATGGTCAATGTTATTGTAATGGCGGTGGATTTAGCACTTGAGATCATGAATTAGTCATTTTAGTTGTATATGCAGGTTATAACTAGGATAAATCTTGATTTATCCACACGAAATAAAGATGCACAGTACATAATGCACATTTATATAGGAAATGGATTTTGGTCGGGTTGCACACAGGTGCATACTATATATTTTATATGAAATAAAATTTGGCCAAGTTGCGCTTTGGGTGCATAATGCATATTTTCATAGGAAATTATTTTTGTCGGGTTGCACCTGGTGCATAATGTATTCTCATTTGGGCTGAAAATAATTTTTTTTTTTTTTTTTTTTCAATTTCATATCAACAATGGATCTTGTTTTGTAGAGATTTTGAGCTCTTTCCAAAAAATATAAATTTTATTAAAATCAGACTTATATTTTAGAAGTTAAGATATTTCTCGCGATTAATTTTAATTGTAGAGAAAAGAAAATAAATAGGAGAGAGAAAAGGATATGAAAAGAATAAAGTTTAAAGCAAAGGGTATATATGGCTAATATTTCCTATGTCTTTTTCACCCAGACCTATATTTTACAAGTCCATTACTCCCATACTTTATGAGATTTGGTCATATGACCCATTTTCCGAAATTTATAAAAATAACTTTCTTCAAACTTGAGGGTATTTCAGGAATAATTATATCATTCATTACTAGAGTTTATTTAATATAAAGCTATTTTAAATCCCAAGGAATAATTTGGAAATCCAATATATAAAGATACAATTAATGCTATATTATCCTATGCCCGGTGCATAGAATAACGAGACCCTACTCATACTACAAAATACTAACCATGATAATAAATGCTGGATTTGCTAGTTTTCTCTCAATCCCATTCTAGTTTTCTCTCAACCAGGTTTGCTAGTTTTTGCGAGAAAAGTTTATGGTTTCGGGATTGCGGTATTGAACTCTGGATTAGAAGCACATCATTAGTTGTGCAGGCTTTGAGCGATCTCACACTTTATAGAATGTTTTCTTAGGTAAAAGATAAAGCCTTGCTCCTCGCTAGTTGTTTTTCTTTTCTTTGTATCATCGTTAATGATGATTTGTTTTGTAGAGAAGAAAACCTAGAAGAAAACCTAGGTTTGTTTCTAGCGTTTCTTTTTTTTATTTTTATTTTTTTTATTTTTTGGTTTAGGGATGATAAATATAAAAATTACTTTTTAACCAAAAAGGGCCTTGTTTTTCTCTCCTTCGAGGAAAAGTGGAATGGAGCACTTCTAAAGGTGGGTGAGGATCAGTTGAACGTGTGGGCTTATATGAGTTAGGATTTTAAAGGAGTTAGATATATATATATAGGGAACCAAATGCAAAGTTTAATGAATGAATGAGAAACGGAACTTGGGTTCCAACTTCCTCTCCATTACATTATACTTCCTCCGTTCTTTTTTAATAGGTGGTTTTATAAATAAATGTTTAGAAAAATATTTGGTTTCCTAATTGGGAAAATCAAATATTACTTTAATTTATGGGACCATTTTTCTCTTGATGACAAGTGTCATGTGGACCATTTCACTTGACTTCTTTGTGACAAGTGTCATGGGGACCATTGCACTTCACTTCTTTTATTGGCAAGTGTCATGAGGACCACTTTCAATGATTAGTTCACTTAATTTACTTAGTTTTCTCTAAAAACAAAACCAGCCTATTAAAAAGGAACGGAGGGAGTATTTTTATACAATTTCACCTTAATTTATGTATGCAGTGTTCAGTACAAACCAAAATGGAGCGTACATATGATGTTACAACGGTTGCCATTGACATTAATTGTCACTTTGGCTTATCTTCGAATATATATGATTACCGTTTGTTAGAAAAATTATAAAACGCTATCAGTAGGAATTTCTACAGTGGTAATCGGCGTGGCGGCAGACGATACGGAAAAGATAATTCTCTTTAACCCTTGCATAATTTATTTAACATTTGTTAAGTTGATTTGTGCATAAGTTTTTATAGTGTCTAACTTTGTTCCCTATTTTGATTAGGACTTGTTAAAGAGAAAGTTGGACATCTTATCATATTTTGTATGTGCTATTTGGTGCACAGGTAATTATGCGGTATATGAAGAGATATCAAAATATGTCGTATAGCGACAAATCATATTTGTGATGTTATTTGATTTCGAATTTAGCCAAATATTCGAGTTTTGTAGCATTTTGGTATTTTACTTTCTAATCAACAACGGAAGGTTTTTCCGTCGTTTTTGGATAGCGTAGAGTAAAATTGCCTTTGTTGGTACACCAATAATTTTGTGGTGTCCACGGTTTAATATCGGTAGAAGCGAATTATTGCATCCTTGGGGATAACAAAATTTTAATATTCCTCGCTATGATAATGTCGAGAATTCAAAGTCGTTCCACCTAAGGTGGAATGTGATGAAAAAACGGACAAGGTGTTAACACGTTAACCGGTCTCTATCAATGGTTCTTGAAATGACCTACAATTGATAATGAGACGATTTATTTTAAGATAAAGAAGTGTTCATATTTCAACTTTGATAAATTAATATTTAATCGAGCCTAATGGATGAAATTGGAGATTTGTTGGTATCGGAAACAGTTTATATTACATTTTGAATGTTTCTTCCTTGTTTCATGCTTGATTTTTGTGGCAAATAATTTGGCTTGATTTTTGAGAAGATATATATCTTTAGTATAAAATCTTTGCGAGCGAGTGATAAGTAGAGATGCAAATTTTGCGCCCTTATGTGTCTCTGCAAAGGTTGTGAAACCTCAAAATGAGAGGATTTCCATAAGGCCTGCATGCAATAGAGAAATTTGCGGTCGTAATACAATGATTGTTGGTGACATACTCAAAGTATTTAATGATGTTGTCATAGATGATATTGGTGTTAAACGACTCTCTATAAGGGAATGTCATCAAATGTATGATTGGTTAAAGGAGAGATCTAAGCGAGAATACCAATTTGCAAAATGCATAGCGTTGAGCTATGAGGCCAAACACTTCATAATGTGAGCTACTCTTAGCCACATGTGGGTGTTCAGTTCCGACATCCGATAATGTAACACCTAGTGGTTACGGGTGGGTGTATGTGCATAGTGAGAAAATAAAAAGCCTAACAACAAGATGATCATTAAGGAATTGCGCGAGTAAAACCGGACCAAGTTTCCCAAGCAAAGAAAATTGTTGAAGACATTCAAAGGTGGTTCGTGGTTTCATGCAATATTATCTCGGACACAATGGCCAAGCGAGAAGGCTACTCTCCGGAGGAGTAAAGCCCGAGACTATTTCTTTCTCGAGTCGCCGAAATTAGGGTTTTCCGGGTTTTGGGGGAATATTCCGACGGAATCTTACCCGGAGAGCTCGATTTCGTCGTTAAGGATTTCCGACTTACGCTAGTCCACTCACTCGCCAAGTTTCGATCTCGAGTCACCTTTCTTTTGAAGTCTATGGAATTAGGGTTTTTAAGCTACTTCCGACGGAATCTTACCTGGAGAGGCTCGGATTCGTCGTTCTGACGAAGTTTCCGACTTACGCTAGTTCATTCACCGCCAGGTTTCGATCTCGGAGTCACCTTTATTTCTCGAAGTCGACGGAATTAGGGTTTTAAGCTACTTGGGCGGAATCTTACCTCGGAGAGGCTCAAATTCACCGTTACGGCGAGGTTCCGACTCACGCTAGTTCACTCACCGCCAGGTTTCGATCTCAGAGTCACCTTTCTTTCTCAAAGTTGACAAATTTGTGTGTGTTTAATGTTTCGAAGAATATTTTGATGGAATCTTACCAATAAATGGATGGATTCATAGTTCTTACCAAGTTTATGACTTATTGTAGTCTACTCACAACCAGATTTTGATCTCGGAGCTGTGGTTATGCATACATATGCCGAATATGGTTTATTTTAGGTTTCGGGGAATATTCTAATGGAATCATACATGTAAATGGATGGATTCATCATCGTTCTTACAAGTTTCCGACTAAGTTTGAAGTCATAACCCTCCCGGAGATTATTGGTTCATATTTTGTATCTCTTTATACCACATTTGAAGTTTGAATTGATATCGAGATTCATATTTATCGATTTCGATAATGTATCATGATAGCTTTGAAGTCATAACCCTCCGAAGCTTCTTGGTTCATAGTTTGTATGTCGTTATACCACATTTGAAGTTCGAATCGACATTGAACTTCATATTTATCGATTTCAATGATGTGACATGCTAAGTTTGAAGTCTGAACCCTCCTAGAGCTTCTCGGTTCATAATTTGTATGTCGTTATACCATATTTGAAGTTGAATCAACGAGATAAGTTTCATATATATCGATTTCGGTGATGTATCCTGCTATGTTTGAAAATAGAACCCTCATGGAGCTTCTTGGTTCATAGTTTGTATGCCATTATACCACATTTGAAGTTTGAATCGACATTGAGATTCATATTTATCGGTTTCGTTGATTTATCATGCTAAGTTTGAAGTCTGAACTCTCCCGGAGCTTCTTGGTACATAGTTTTTATGCTTCTTGAGTCTACGAGTGTGAACTAAAGCTACTTCATGACCTGTATGACTAGTCGAAACTACTTCATGACCTATATGACTAGTCAAAATTCAAATCGGAAGCACAAAGAAAGCACAAAAGCACAAAGAAACACACCAATTATCGAATTCACTTCTTATTTTCAGCTTTATTCTTATATATTTTTTGGATTTTTTATATCGAATGTCGATAACAATGTCCTAAATTTAGTAATATTTTTTTTGATTATTTTTCATATCGGAAGTTAATAATTAAATCGAATACAGAGTTTAAACTAGCACAAAGAAAAACACACAAGCTTCTCAATCCAGTGAGCATCCTAAAGTGAATCTACACCGTCCCATAATTTATGCAATCCGTATGACCTCCTTATCTACGGTCCCGGTATTTTTAACTTATCTAAACTAAAGAAAGAAAAGAAAGAAAGAAAAAAAAAAACTTTATTCGTTCTCCTCCTCTTATCTCCATCTCTCTTTACGCAAACCCTAATTTCTCCCCTTTGCCCACTCCAAACCTTCATCTTCTAGCCAAATTACTCTCGAAACTCCAATTTCATAACCCTAAATCTCTAGTTTCTTACTCAATTCACTCTAAATATCTAATTTCTTACCCCCAAAATCGTGTTACGAAACTCTAATCGACCACGAATCTCAATTTTAAGAACTAAAATACAGCTTCTAGCCAGGAAAAAGGAAGAAAAACCCGGTGGTAGTGCGGTGAATCTAGATAATAAATCTCTATCATTAAGGTCTCCTTTATCGGTATGCAGTTTTTAAATCGGATGTTATAATTGGATTTCAAAATGATATTGTGGTTAATTTTAAAAGTGTATGCTTCATGCTTCGGAGCGCATGCTTCGCTCCAAACATTCTTTTCATCAGATGTTATAATTGGATTTCAAAATAATATTGTGGTTTTTAAAAGCATGTTCTTCATGCTTTGGAGCGCACGCTTCGCTCCAGATTTCAGCATTTCCCTCCGAAGCGTTCATGTCTTATATGAATGTTTTGAGGGGGAATCGAACACCCCACCTCCCACTCTCCTGGAGTAGGATGAACCAGTGTGCCCATGCTATGTTTTTGATAATCATTAGACTTCTATAAAATTTATATAAATATTATCTTCTTAAATTTATAATTACTAATTACGACTATTTTATTTATAAGAAAACATACGCTTCAAACATCAACCATGGAGCGAAGCTTCACGCCGACATACGCAAGCGTTTCTTAAAAATGAAAAAAATTCACTTTGGTTCATGCTTTCAATACCATGGTATGAACTATGATTCTTCAAAATTCGTTCATCGGAGAAATTTTACTATGATCAAAACCCGTAAATTCGGGGTGGGAGTCGTGGGTGCATTCTATTAGCATAGAAAATAAAAGAATTGAGGATTGTTGTGAATATTTATAATTACTAATTACGACTATTTTATTCACAAGAAAACATACGCTTCAACCATCAACCATGGAGCGAAGCTTCACGTGTTTGACATACGCATCATTTCCTAAAAATGAAAAACGCTTCACATTTTGGTTCATGCTTTCAATACCATGGTATGAACTATGATTCTTCAAAATTCGTGCAACCCGTAAATTCAGGTGGGAGTCGTGGGTCCATTCTGTTAGCATTGAAAATAAAAGAATTGAGGATTGCTGTGATTGTAGTGCTGAATTTGTTGGTACAGTCATTTAGTGATCGATAAACAGAAAGGAGCATAGTTGGAGTGCTGAAAATGTTATGTACTCCCTCTGTTTCTAAATAATAGGTTGGTTTGTGTGTAAATTTGCACCCGAACCAGCCTATTTTTTAGAAACGGAGGTAGTGTCACTTTGGTAATCATAGGTTTGAAATGATTAGAATGATGTTCTTGAACCGATATTGTTGGAAGTCGGTGACATCTAGATATAAATGTCGGCTCTCCCTGTCTTATCAGTGTCATCCTATTAGTCCCAAGGTTTCGTCCTCTTCTGGTATACCCCTCCCGTCCGATATCCCAAAAGATTAAATTGTTCGAACATTTAGTAATTTGGGATTTCAATCCATTCCAATCAAAATTAATGTACATTTTCATTGTATCTGAAAATACTGGGTTCTAACAACCACACCCAACAATTCGTTTGGCAATCTGAGAGGACTTACTTCAATAAACTTTCTAGAGAATCAACTAGACAGTTAGACTCAATCTAGAGTAAAGTATATCAAAGAGTACAATATCTCGATCTCTTGATTTAATTCTTACTCAAGAAAATAGAAATCTTCTAGTATAATTAAATACAATAGAAATAACTTAAATGGTATCAAAGACCAATATCCAAGTGTCAATCAATGTAAATCAACAACCAAAGGTTGAATATTCTAATTGATTGATTCTAACTGACAACTTGTGATATTTCAATTATATAACAAAATATAATACAAAAAATAAATAACACAGACACGGGTTTTGTTAACGAGGAAACAACAAATGCAGAAAAACCCCGAGACCTAGTCCTGATTGAACATCACACTGTATTAAGACGTTACAGACACTAGCCTACTATCAGTTAACTTCAGACTGGAATGTAATTGAACCATAATCAATCTCACACTGATTCAAGGTACAGTTGCGCTCCTTACGTCTCTACGATCCAATGAGGATACTACGCACTTGATTCCCTTCGGCCGTCTCACCCACAACCAAGAGTTGCTACGACCCAAAGTCGAAGACTTGATAAACAAATCTATATCATACAAAAAGTCTATAAATTTGAATAAATCTCTCCCCTGAAGAAATACCCGAGAGTTTTTGTTCCGTTTTTGATTAATCAAGGTAAACATAAACCAATTGATAAACCTATCTTATATTCCCGAAGAACAGGCTAGTATATATTATCAATCACCTCACAATAATCTTAATCGACTAAGCGAAACAAGATATTGTGTAATCACAAATGATGAGACGAAGATGTTTGTGATTACTTTTTATCTTGCTGTCGGATAAAATAACCAGCTAAAGTATGCGTCTCAGGTATGCGTACAGATTTGAGTTTTTAAGTTTCCAAACTCAAAGAAAAAAATTGGTTTGAAAACTTACGCAAGTATGTACGCATACTTGAGGCAACTAGTTTAGGAGTTTGTAATTCCCAAACTCAGCGAGATATTTTCGGTTCAAAACATCCTCCAAATGTGTGCGTGGTACGCATAATTAAGGTGACTAGTTTAAGAGTTTGTAATTCCAAAAATCAAAGCCAGATATTTTCGGTTCGAAAACTTACGCCGGTATGCGTAGGTGTACGCATAATTGTCTTGTCTCCTTCACCAATTTTGTATACACACATATGCATACACTTGGCTCCTATGCTTCAAAAAAAAAAATACACTTGGCTCCCGGTTTATGGATTTATACACTAATGTGCAAACACACTATATATGCTTATATCCAAAGATGGTTACATTATCAACTCTATATTCCAATTATTGAAACATTCTTAGAGGATGGCAATAGCGTTTTCACACACTATTAGCATCGAAGCAATTTTCAAGTTATTAAAATGTCAACATCACTTTCGTCACGAGTAAAGATGAACATTGCTAAAGCAAAATCTTGCCAACACATATTTCGAGAAAAAATATAAGCGATATATATTTAGCTCGAAATCTCAAATAATGAAAAGGGGAAGAGAACCCTAAACTGTTATAGATTTAATTATGACTAATCTTTTCCGATTTCTCTTAACCGAATTTTTCTCTGAAATAAAAAACTCAACCGATACTAAGTTCGGCGACCTATGCCTTCATAAACATTATCTGAACTACTTTTTTAGATAAGTTTGGCCACCTGTTCTTCAGATCTTATAGCCGAACGTGCTTTAGTTAGCCTAAATCAACCTATAAAATTTCTCATTTTCAGAAAATTTGGCCAATTCAAACAACAACAAAATAATTTTAAGTATGCAGGTAGTTTAAAGGTTCGGATTGAAAAAAAAATAATTGGGGTTTTCCAAAACTCTTATGTTCTCCTTCTTCTTCTCTCTCAATAACTATAAATTAATTAAAAAATAATATTTATTAATTTAATCTTACACTAATCATTAATTAGTTTAGCATAATCATTTAACTATGCATTATACTAACTAATCGTTACAAAAACTTAATTAGGAAGGGTAATTTTAGTATTAATATAAATGTGAAGGATAACGAGTTATCACCCTTAGAGACCCTCAAATCGAGTCATCCAGAAGACCAAGTAAATAGTTAAAGTCCTTAGGTTATGTTTTACGTTATGTTAGGAGAGTTGTTAGTCGGTATTTTGAATCATTAAACTCTCAGAATCGCATAGCGATATCTTTTCAATATAAATAAGACTGCAATCTCCACAGGTGAAGTGTGGAAGATATTCTGAAAACCTTCTCTTTAAGTTGGTATCATCCTCGATCCAACCCATGCTTCAACAATCAACAGAAAAAAAAAATAGCCGATATTTTTGGTGATCATGCGCTTCATTGTGCCAAAGATGTTGGACTAAAGTTTCGTCATGACTTAGTCCGTGACATAATAGCCGACATTTGTTTCAAAGATGGTGTTCATGTGCGCAAAGAGAGGCTGCCTTGGGTTTGGTGTCAGAAAATAACAAAGATCAACCCTTCTTTCTCTAATTCTGTCAAAACATGGAACGGATCAGAACATGTCAAAATCTCTTATAACTTGTATCACAAGTTCCATGATAGAAAAAAAAGCTCAGTTCCCATAAGTTTAGTCACAACCAGTTTCTGAGATTCTTTTATTTATTTTATTTTTATGAAGAGGGGAGGAATTTCTCTTAGAGAAGATTACGGAAGAGAAAAAGGAGGACAAACTCTCATACCTTCCGTTTTTCTTTTTTTTCATACACAGTCTAAGATACTACCAATGTCATTCAAATGGCTCATACCCTGTAACATCCAAAATCAACACCAAATTGTAACATCAATGACATGAAAGTGAAATATATATTACAAAACAAGTACAACGACAAGTTTGAAGTCTAAAACGATTGGATGTTTAATTTCGAATGTCATAATTAAGACTTCAGCTAGGACAACTAGGGTAATTTGGGTGTAACATTAAAAGAAAAATCTAATGTATTGCAAACAGATTTAGAAAAAAAAATACTTACATCCTTACATAAATGAAGCTTTTAATGAGCACCATCAATGTCATCAATGTCTTCTCTTTTGGTTAACAATCAACGAGAGACTTGAAAATTTTCAAGTGTTCATCCACAGACCCTACTTTCAAAACCAAAAGTAGTGGATTAAGTAAATACAATGACTCTTCTTTAGGTTCATAAATTGAGTAGAAATCAAGCTTCCGCTGAAGTCTGTTGTGTGAGTACCCCAAAATCTAATTCTTCACCTTTTGAGCTTTTGATTGCTCAAAATCAAGAAATCACAAACCAAATTCATTATTAATCCAACAAATTTCAGATCTAAGTGATGGAATCTTTGTTAAACCAAATCAAAAAAAAAAAACCCTAGAAAATCAATACAACAGATGTACACAAACCTAACTCAAAACTCAAATCATAAAATGAAATTAGAACCAAACCCATGATTTAAACTCTATGAAATCAAATGAAGAAACATAAAAATCGCGAATACTTTTAGACTCACATCATCGTCATAAACAAAGAAACTAAGGTTTTCTAAACTCATCTTCTTAGACTGGTGCATTGCAAAGAATGAGAGATTGGGTTATTCTCTGAAGATTGGATTATGTAAGAGAAAATCAAACTTCGTTCAATAAGAGATTTGGATTATTAAAAGATTGGGTTTGGATTAGAAGATGGATTTTGATGTTTCTTTGTTAACATATATTCGATTCATGGTTTCAAAATCGAGTGATGAGATATAGAAACTGAAGAAAAGGAAAATGTCTTTGAGCAGAGAGGAGTAACAGAACGAAGAGGGAAATATCTAATCTATGGTTTTATCCTGACTAAAACCAGGACCTCATACATTATTTACAAAACTACCACTTATAATTCGACTTCCATAGCAGCATTTACTCCATTTCCTACGATTAAGACTACCTCTGGAAGCCTAATTCATTAAGAAAGCTCACGAGTAGACGTTTTTATGAAGCCCAAGCAGACTTACAAAACCCATATTCCACTAGTGTTGTTGCGGATATGATTTCTCCATCTCGTACGCATCAACTATATTACGGCTGAGAGTTCTAAGATATCCCAACCGTAAATCCTACAAACAGCTGGGAGTTCTAGCATATCCCAACCGTGTAACATATAAACGGCTGGGAAAACAAATAATCCCAAACATAAGACCTATTTACGGCTGGGAATACAAGAACTCCCAGCCATAAGCAGTTTCAGAAACTGTTTTTCGAGACCTAAAATTTTCAAAACCAACATAATAATCAACAAAACGCTTAGATAAATAGTGGGTTTTGAAATTCATACCTTATTGTTGTCATATCAGGACTCACGGCGGATGGTGCATCTCCTTCATTCACTTCTTCTTGATCTTCAGTTCCATCTTCATTTTATGAAGTTGGTTTCTCTGCTTCAGAAGGAGGTTGATTCGATGAAGCTTGACTTAAATTTTCCTTAGGTTTCATGGTTTTATAGAATGAGTTTAATCGACGACGAATTTATTTTGAATCGACGATTAATCGTTGAAAAATGAAGAATGTAAGAAGAAAAAAAGAAGACATAATAAGGAAAGATTATGAGAAGAAGAAGGAGGGGAAGAATAAGAATGGGGGCAACAGCTTTTTTCTTTTAATGATTTTTCCGCTTTTTCTTTTAATGATTTTCTTCTTCTTCTTCTTCTTCTTCTTCTTCTTCGGTAGTTAATGAGAGGGTATAACGGGAATAAGTTAAAATTAGTGGTGGAAATTAGATAATTGCCCCTTGTTTTGATGAGCCTTCACAATTGCCCTTAGGACCTTTACAAATATCCCTCCATAATCTAAGAGAATCCGAAAAAATAATAATACATTTTATCCCCGCATTATACTTTAGAGTGAGAAAGAAAAAGAAGAGATTTTTCAGATCCAGAGAATAACCACCATCTGTATCATCGCCATCTCCACTCTAGCACCACCTCCACCAATCTCACCGCCAGTTCCAACACTACCTCATATACACCCACCAAATCAACCACCACCAGCACCACTTCCTCCTAGACAATCTATTTGGATCGATTTTGAACATCAAAACCTAAATCCGGTGATGAACAACGACAAATTGAATTTTAAAACCTAATCTCGAGTATCGTTTGGGAACAGACGATGAAAATCGTCATCAATAATTGAATCTGAAGATTCAATCATCATAAACAAATAAAAAATGATGATTTTCTTTGTCTTGGTTAAGTTTCTGTTGGTGATGGCGGTACTGTAATCGGTGGTGATGGTGATGGAAATAGGTTAAAAAAATTTGTTGTAACTGGTGGCGGAAACAACATACTAAACATATAAGATTTCAACACTGTCTCCTACCAGATTTGCAATTGATACACGAATGGTAATAAAATTATTCCAACAAGAGGAAGCCTAATTATCTCCAATGGAATCTCAGCAAAAGCTCAGTTTTCCAATTGTTGGAGGAAATATCTCTATTGATTTCTCCGATCAGAAAATTTGTCTTGTTTCTCTTAATCCATTTTCTACCGGTTCTCGTGGGAAAAGTGGTGTCGCCACCATGGTAACATCATTTATTATCCGGGTATTGCTTTTGCATCTTAACTAATGCTTAGTATAAAAATGAATGTTTTGGACGTATACTCTAACATTTATTATTAATGAATCAAAGAATACTGAGCACTTGAAAGCTAGTTCTCTTTTTTTTTTTTTCATAAAAAGAGGAGAAAACCTCAAACTTACGGAGATAACAAACGTCTTGAAGAAGTCGTTTGTGTTCATGACTTGTACATTCCAATTTTGGATATCTAGATAGTTCATAATGGCTAAAAGACTTTCACCATTCCAGTTATTTTGGATAGTGAATCTATTACAAAAAACCAAACAATTTGTTTGCCCAAATGATATTGTATCTACTAGTTAGAACAAAAGCCATAGCTTTAAAATTTATATCAAAGTGTGAATTGTTTCCAAAATCCGAGCTTTGTTTGTATCTTCTTTCTCTAGCTTTAGCATACATTCCTATTAATAGCTTGAGAGTAGGTTGTGAATCACTTTGAAAAATGATATGATAGCCACTCATTTCAACCGCCCATTGAAAAGCCGCCTCAGCTCCTGCTGCTTCTAATTGTTCTCTGGTAGTACAGTTTCTCCAGCTACCTCTAGCTTCCGTGGTTCTTCCTGCAAAGTCTATCATTGTTAGTCCAACCCCTGAGCTAGTTATAGGATCATGCATGGATAAGGCTATATTTATCGTTATTGCCATGAATCCCGAAGTATCCTGAGGTTGACTGCTAGTGATAATCAATGAGTCGTCGTTAAGAGGGTTGTAGTATAAGGATTGCATGATATTGTAGTTTTCCCTATTCGCCCACATGAAACTATTTATGAACTTTTTTACGATCTTCCTAGTTATTCTGAAGACTGTTTTGAATTTCCCTTTTGAACACCCTATTACATCTTGCCTTCCAAACATGCCATGTTACAATGCTACAGAAAACCTTCCATTCCATTGCACTGTTTTCTATATCTCTTTGAGTGAACCAACCATTTAACCAATCATGAAAAGTGTTAGCATTTTGCATTACATTATCAATATCAAAATTAAGATGCATCCATACCTGTTTTGTGAAGTTACATTTCATAAATAAGTGAGTAAGAGATTCCTCCTCTTCATTCGAGTTTGCGGCATACATCTATTTCTGGTATTATGGCGGCAACTCTCATACTATTTGGAAGTATGGGTGTCTTGCCTTCGGATAAAGTTCTTGATAGAAGGGTAATTTTCATTTCCCATATTTTGTTCCACTTGCATGTTAGTTCCTTGCTAAAATTAATGGTTTTATATAAAGATTTAACACTAAAGTTACATGTGTTGTTTAAAGTCCAGTGAGGAACATCTATCAAACCATTACTAGGAATTTGTATCTTCCTTATCTTGTCTACTGATGTAAAATTTATCAAGCAACCCTGCTAGTTTTGTTAAATCCCATGTTTTATTAATAGTAATCAAATGACAGACTTTAGTAATACTTCCATCTCCTAACCTTGTAATGTTTTCAGTTGGTTTAACATCTGGGATCCAGTAATCGTCCCATATGTCTATGTTTTCTCCATTTCCTAACTCCCAAAAGCAATATTTCTTTAAGTAAGCTATTCCTAGTAGAATACCTTTCCAAATCCAAAATTAATGGTTCTTTAAGAAAGCTAGTTCTCTTGACTATATATGTTTAAGCCATGGGTAATTAATTACTCCTAGAATTGGACTTTCTCGGTTGTCCTTTGTATATGGGAGATTTATAGACAACATACTATACCACCAAATGAATGAATGAATGATCATAGCTTTTAGCACCTTACTTTTAGTATATGGATAAAAAAATGTTTTTTGTTTTTTGTTTTGATGTGCATATAATAATTTGAGCTTGTATGAAAACTGGGAAGCTATTTCACAAGATTATGCTCGGTTTCTTGTAATTGGGTCTATAAGCACATATATTTCCATATGTACGAGTCCTTGGTCATTAATCTTAAGAATCTGCTTGCCCTATAGGATTTATATATGATACTTAACCGCAGGATTTATGACTTGATGACATTGTTCACTTATTTTGTTTATGCTTTCCGGTAAGGAGGTGCTTTCATGGAAATATTTTGTCGGTCTCTTTATATATGTGGTCAACTTGCGCCACGGTATCAAGTTGGGTTGTCGAACATAAGATTTTTAGCGTCAACTTTGGTTGTTGAAGCCATATTTTGGGATCAACTTTGGTTGTTGATACCAAATTTTGGGATCAACTTCGGTTGTTGACAACATATTTTTTTTTTTTTGATTTATGTTTTAGGGATCAACTTTGGTTGTTGATACGAGAATATGGTCAACTTTAGTTGTTGATACAGTTTTGGGATCAACTTGGTTGTTGATACCATATTATTTTTTAATTTTCTGATTTTTGTTTTGGGGATCAACTTCGGCTGTTGATACCATTTTTTTTAATTTTTTTATTCTGAATTTTTTTTTGGATCAACTTCGGTTGTTGATACCATATTATGATGTGAACTTCAGTTGTTGATACCACTAGCGGTGATGGTGGTGCCGGTGGCGGCGGCGGATTGGTGGTGGTGGTGGAGGCAGCGGTGGCGGCAGGTGGTGGTGGTGGTGGTGGTGGTGGAGTATTATTGGTTGTGGCGGTGGTGTTGGATATGTGGTGCTAGTGGTAGTGATGAAGTAGTGGAGAAAGAAATTTGTTGTATTTTGAATTAAGGAAATGTATTATATGAGTGAGGGTATTAAAGTAATCTATTTTTAAATGGTTAAGATTTTTAAAAGTAGGAGTATATTTATTGTTGAATAAGGGTATATTTATTGGGTGTCAAAACTAGGGGTATATAATTAATGTGCCCAAATTAGTGAGGGTATTTTTGAACTTTTACATAAATCTGATCTCCCCCTATAACATTTGGGTTCCACTTAGTATTTTAAGCTCCCAAAATCTCTCTCCTACGGCCCCAATAATAAGATTCATGAAAAATATTATGGAAACACTCGGTTTCTGTTATGTTACCCCAGTAGAATTTCGCATATTTCAATTAGCTCTGAGAGTTACCCCAGTAGATTCAAGGTTATGTTACACAAAGAGTACTCTGGAACAATTCCTAAAGCTAGACCTAACTAAATTATGAAACACGCATAACTAGTAGCAGCAGCAGATAAAATACATACACGAATGAGATACAGTATACTTGATACTGGCTAAATATAAAAGTTTAGACCAAAAACAGCCTTATCTCATATTTTCTGTTCTGGAACATGTCTTTTAAGATCTGAAGCAACTAATGGATGGAAAACTACGTTAGAGGAAATATGATGCATTTGTGGTGCTCAATACTGGTATGTAAGTAAAGACTCTTTCAGCATTAATAAAAAAAGGTTTTAATATTAACCATATCTTGTAAAGAGACGAAACACAGCCAAACCAAAAAATTTCAACGAATCCTTGTTCTACAGTGTAACTAGAAGAACACGGATGAAAGGAAGTGGATGCAGTGAAATTTCTTCTAATAATGACCATGTTTTGTTTAGCTCTATTTACAGCCATATGAACCGCAGTCAAATGAGATACGATAACCATTGTTGCATCATGCCATCATATATGTTTACTTTCTCATAGTATTTTTCTGTTTAGGTAAATACAAGAATCAGCAACTTACAACCCGAGTGTGAAGAGAGCAATTCAACTATCGGTAAATTCGGAAAGACGTCAATTATTCATTTTGTATTTTTCTTAGTTTTGTTTTTAACAAATGCCAGTTATGCCACTTTCATGGTGGAAACGCCATGGATCCAACAGAATGGAACACTGCCTGCTGCGCATTTGAGTCAGAACCATCACCGCTGTTCATGTATGGTGCAGAGGTGTTTCCTATTACTTAGACATTAAAAAATTAACATTTCAAGAAAAACAAAAGACATTAAGAAACTAACTATAATTTGCAGGTTAAATGACAATTGATGCTAATAATTCCTCCTTTTACCCTGCTATCGAAATAGGACTCCCTCAACTCTCATTATCCAAAGTCACATTATTACTGCAGCATTCTCTCCTAGGTCTTTTAACGAAACAAGGGTATTCATGTGAGGAATTGCTTGAAGGCATGATAAACCATTGCCATCCCAAAGCTTAGTTAATGTTGAGGTAATATTATCATAGCAGTATAGGTTCTTATCTTGATGCCATAGTAGAACTACATTGCTCTCTGTAATTGCAAATGGCTGGTAATCGTATTTCTCTGGCGGGCATGCTATACTAAACTCCTTACTCCAACTCCAGTTGTTGTCGTAGTCCTCTTCAGGTGTCACTCTGGGTTGTGGTATTTTTGCCTCCATAATCCTTTTTTGAAATCCCCATATATCTATGATTTCATCACCATGGCCTCTGTAGTGAATAACACACAAGTTCCCCCCTAATAACTCGAGATCAATACTATCAAATAGCCTAGTAGAATCAAAAGGTAGTGATGGGACGTACTTAAACTTCTCATCCGCCAGATCGAAGGCGACAATGTAATACAAATCATATTCTCCTTGAAATACTTTGCAAATCCAATGAATTGCTCCATTAGCAAACAGACCTGGCGGAGAGATGTCGTAAGGAATGTCTTCTTTCCTTCTCCACCCACTTTGAGAGCCAAGAGTATATACCTCCAGGTGTCCCTGCATCTTCAGTTTTAAGTTATTGTAACTGCATCTGACAACCTTATATTCACCGGTGGCAGGAAGGTATCCAAATCCAAAATATTGCCACCAATCTGTTTCACTGAAACCTGGAAGAAACAGGAATTCTCCTGTCACTGGATTGCAAATAACTACCGAAGCAGCTTTCGTGACTTGGTTATATAAGCGTAGGCAAACCAAACCGTTGCAAGAACCAACCATGTGATGATGAGCAAACCAATTATTGAATTGCATACTGTATTTTACACGGTCCAACTTTTCAAGTGTTTTGTTGGAGTGGTATTGATCGAGATTTACTTTATACTGATCTCCATAGTAGAGCTCTACTTCTAATCCTGATTTATTATTAACGTCTGTATACGCGAACAACAGACCAGTTTTATTCTTACCGATGAGATTTCTCCATGTTTTGCATACTCGTTTGCTCTGTAAGGTGGATTCAATGGGTAAGCGAGAAAGTATGTATCCTATGATATCTGTGGGAAGGTTCTCCATGAAGATGATCTTAGTTCAAAAGCTATCTGTTGGAAGGTTCTACATGAAGATGATCATGGTTCAAAAGCTGCGCGCAATCGACGCGCAATCGATCACCTAGTACCTTGATTTCTTTCTTGGTTTATTTCTGTAATTTAAAAACCCTAATGAGTTGTTAATTCGTTAGATATGCAGCATCCCTTTGTATACGGAGATGATTTATCCCGATTGAGACAATGGGGTGGGTCCCACCCTGCTAAATCGCCGGGTTAGGGGGACCCCAACTTTTGAGTCTGGCGGGTTGGATTGCAGGATTCAACCCGCGGTCAGTGTATCATTCCCATTATATGTACAGACAGAACCAACAAAACTAATTCAAGTGTTGAGAAAAAAAAAAAAAAAAAAAAAAAATTATGATATGGACGGATCCACATACGGGCCAGGGCCCATGCTATGGTTTGAGTTCAAAAGTACACTTGAATGAAACACTAGATGTCAGGAGGAAAACAAAACAGAACAAGAACTTGGTTCCTGTAACTACCAAAATCTGATAATTCTCACCAAAGAGGAAAAAAAACATACGCATTAGCTAAGAACCTAGAAAGAAGTGCTTTTCATGGGTCATGCCACAGTGATATCGTCTTTCTTCTCTTCAGATGCAGCTAAATCTGTGGAAACGTGGAAGCCCTCGATTTTGCGAGATACCTCGTCTACCGTCACCTTCACTTTCCCGTTACCTGTGATCAACCCATTAGTTGAAGATGAATCATTGTCTTCGTGATACGTTGTCTGCCAAATTCTAATGGTACCATCTTCAGATCCTGACGCATAAGACTCCCCTCCAGGTGAGAAACGAACACAATGTACAGGTCCGTGATGTCCTTTATTGCAAGCTGCGTGAAAATACATAAATAGGTAACTCATCATGGTAACACCAAAACAAAACTTTCACCCCAGTCACATATTTATTTATACAGCACTTGCAGCTTAATAGACAGAAAACACTTACCAATCTCTTCACCAGTATGAAAATCAAACAATCGAATCCACATGTCTTCTCCCCCAGCAATGAACTTGTTACCAAGTTTGGGCTCTAAAGAAGCCGATTCCACAACACTGGGCATATTGAAGCTCCTAACCAATCCAAAACTAGAAAACAAAAGAAATTGTATACAGGTCATGCCTAAGATTATCTCAACGGAAGAATGAAATAATAGCATCAGGATTAAAGACTTACTGGTTCGCATCCCAAAACTTCACACTAGAACCATCAGCAGTTGTGATATAACGACCATCCTGGCTCACTTCAGCACTAGTGACAGATGACTTGGTTTCAAGAGTTTGAACAATCTTCCCGCTTCTAACATCCCACAATCTGGTACAGGTAAGATAAAAATAGAAAAGTCATGTTGACATATACTGAGAGGGGTTAAACCATAATCAATCACAAAGTGATTCCACTTCCAATTCTCCGGACATGTAAAGAGTTCCCTATAATTGGCGAAATCAACATACCTGACACCCCCAATATCAGTGCATGAACTCAATATTGTTTGATCACTATGAAGCCATTGCGCAGTTCTAATTGAACCAGGAGACTTTTCAACTTCTCTTGGAGTTGCATCTGGACGATTCAAATCGAAGATACGAAGCACTTTCTCGATTCCTCCGGTCAAAAGACGGTGTGTATTCTGAATCAACAATGACAAACTTGGAAATTAGTATGTAAGATATTATGGAAACGCTCAGTTTCTGTTGACCATTTTATATTTTTATGATTTTGCACATATCTATTAGCTCTCAGAGTTAGCCAAGTGCATTCAAGGTTATGTTAGATAAAGACTCTCGAAGAATTCCCCAAAGCTAAATTCAATTAAATTTCGATCACGCACAACTAGTGGCAGCAGATAGAATACATACACAAATGAGACACTGTATACCCTCATAGTTAGCCAAGTGCATTCAAGGTCATGTTAGACAAAGACTCTCGAAGAATTCCCCAAAAGCTAAATTCAATTAAATTTTGATCACGCACAACTAGTGGCACTATATATATACTTGTGAGGCTAAATAAATTCTGCAACTTCAAACCAAAGATAGCCATATCTCATAATTTCTGTTTGGGTTGATGGATGAAAAACTACATTAGAGGAAATTTGCATTGATGCTCAATACTGGTGTTTAAGTAAAGATTCTTCCAGCATAAATAGAAAGGTTTAAGTTTTAACTATATCTAGTCTTGTAAAGAAACGAAAGACAGCCAAATCTAAAATTTTCAACGGATCCTTGTTCTAGTGTAACTAGAAGAACAGATGAAAGGAGGTGGATGCGGTTAAATTTAAACAACCACGGATGTAAGACATACGCATTGATGCTTATAACTAGTGTGAATAGAAGCAATTAATGGATGGAAAACTACATTAGAGAAATTATTACTCGTGTGAAATTTAAGGTTCTTCTGCGATCAACAAAGGTTTAGTTTTAACCATATCTAGTAAGTAAAGAAACAAAACACAGCCAAACCTCAATCGATCCTTTTCTACAGTGCAATGAGCAGAACACGGATAAAAACAAGTGGATGCAGTGAATTCTAAACGACCACTGATATAACTAAGCCTTCAAAAACTGTAACATAATAATACGAGAAAAAGAAAATGATGAGTACCTCAGATAAGGCACATGCCCGAACAATATGCTTGTGTTCAAACAAATGCAGTTCATCACCAGTCAAAGCATCCCATATTCTCCTGGCAAGAATAGAAGAATCGCATAAGATAGATAGCATCCAAAGTTCTAATCCCTATAACATACTCCCCTAAACAAAGACTAGTAGGCACAGTGTGCCGCACAGAAAACATACACTGCACAATTTGTTATAGTTGATTACTTAATCTAACACTAAACACATAGAGCAACAACTTACGCAGTGAAATCAGCTGAACCGGACGCAGCGCGTAAAGCATTTGTATCCAAACAACAACTCCAAACTGCACCTTTATGACCTTCAAAAGTTCCAATCCAATCACCAGTCTCTCCATTTCTCAGCATAGGACTAGAATCTGCAAAACAAAAACAAAAACAAATCAAAAACCGCACATTGAAATCAATTATCAGAAAAACCCTAAAAAGCAAAAACATACCTTTGCTTGCACTAATGAGAAAGAAACCATCTGGAGTGATTGGACTATAGAACAAATCCACAACAGGACGTGAATGTCCATGACAAACTAAAGGAACGCCGATTTTTCTCTTGTCCATCTCTTACAACAAGAACCCACAAAACCCTAATTATTTTTCTCAAGAACCCTCGATTCCTAAATCAAATCAGCCCCAGAGAGGATTTTATTTTTGTACATTTGATAATGATTTATTAGAAATGAATTACATATTTGTTATTGCTAAATAATTATCAGAAATGAAAATCGAAACTCTGAAGGAGAGGGCTTTGGCGCGAGGAAATGAAAGTGTGAACTGGTTTTTGGCTTATTAAGTTTCTCTTCTTCTTCTTACTGTGTTAAATGATTCTATGCTTTTACTTGTAGGGTAGTTAAATTGCAATGATGCTTCTGTAAGTTACACGCGGCAATGAGAATTTGCCCAAGTCCCCACGGAGGTGTTCTTCTTTAGGCTAGCTCTAACCATGATCCAAGATTCAAGGTTTTCCTTGGATCCACGTCACAAAAACACATCGTCCGGGCGTAATGGGAATCCAAGATCCCAGGATGAAACGCATTTGGAACACTGCGTGCAACGCAGTTTGAAACTGCGTCTCATAGGGAAACTCAAAAACGCAATTTGAACATGCGTATTGACCCTGTTGACCCGTCAACACGCAGTTTGAACTTGCGTTTCATAGAGAACCCTAAATGTTACAGAAGCCGCAGTTCTTCTTCTCTTTTCTTTCTTCCTCTCTTTTTTCATTAACCTCACCTCACTTCATGGTTTGATTGAAATAAATATTGTGTTTAAGGGTTTGTTCTAGAAGCCGAGGGTAATCGATTGGTGGTATTTTTGTGAGATTCCATCATCAAAATCCACACTAGGTAAGTAATTTTAGTTTTTTTGATTTAGTTGTTTTATGATTTTTGATTTTAGTTATAAATGGATTGATTTCGGTGCTATTGGATGCATAATCTTAATTATGTTGATATTGCGGTTGTATAATTTTTGTATTGATTTCAAAAAATTAAAATGTGATTTAGGGTTTTTGCTATTTGTGGTTAATTTTGGTGAAACATAAAACCATGATTGATTCTTAATTTGATGCATTGAATTAGTTGTGTTTATGCTTGGTAGAATGGATTTTAAAATTTGTAATTTGATAAGGGTGAAATTGAAGTTGTTAATATGATGTAGTTGAGGTTGAGATGAATATATGGGTGAAATTGATGTTATTAATATGATTTTGTTGGAAATTGATGTTGTTAATATGATGTAGTTGAGGTTGAGATGAATATATGGGTGAAATTGATGTTGTTAATATGATGTAGTTGAGTTTGAGATGAATATATGGGTGAAATTGATGTTGTTAATATGATTTTGATGGAAATTGATGTTGTTAATATGATGTAGTTAATATGATTTTGTTGTTAATCTGATTTTGTTGTAAATATTATTTTGTTGGAAATTGATTTTGTGGTTTATAGCATTTTTCAATGTGTTTTAGGATTAAGTCATGTAGTCTTTTGAGTTGATGTTTAGAAGATTCAAGGGGTGGAATTGATGTTGTTATTATCACTTTGACGAAGATTTTCATATGAGCAATGTGCATCCCTCAATGTGATGTGAATGTGAACGTGTGAATTCATATGTTGATTGTGCATAGATTAACATAGGCGTTTGATTTTTGTTATTGACATGTTGATTGTGCTTCCCTTGGTCTTTTCACTTTTAGATAATGGAGGATGTCGGTCTAGGTATGAGAAGTTATCCCAACTATCTTCAGGTGTCGGCGAGTTACAACATAAGGCCGACAACTTAGTAGATAAGCGAGACGGAACATTTAGGAGCAGTTGGACCAACTTAAATAAATTTTACCAGATAGTGGTTAGAAACAACCCCCGTGCATTATTAATTCTTAAATGTTGTGGTTTAGAGTCCATATTCCAATTTAATTTTAGGTATGGGGATAAGGGATTAACCGAAGCTATATGTGAAAGGTGGTGGAAGAAGACTAGAACTTTTCACTTCAAAGAGTTAGAAATAGGTTTGAGTCCTCTAGATTTCTATCGGTTGACTGGTATTCCAATTGGAGGAGGTAAGCCAATCCCATAATTACCAAAGGAAACAATGACGGCGCAAGAAGTAGAAGCTATGGATGCTAGGTATTTCCGGGGTGTGTTAGATGTTATGGCACAGAAGACTACATGATGTGAAAACTGGAGATTATGATTCCAAGGCATGCACGATGTGAGTTTCTCACTTGGAGAATTTCATTTTAAGTAGGGACAATGTTGACAATTGCGGCATTGCCGACGAATTGACTAGAATGTTCTTGCTCTGGTGTATTGGTTTTTTTTTGTTTGCAGACTGTAGTGTTAGAGTAGATAAACGATGGTGTATAGTGTTTGATAATTTGGATGTTGTTGGGTCTTATGATTGGGGTACTCCAACTTTGGGCGTTCTGTACAAACACACGGATGACCGGGTTCGTGCAAATAGAAGGATATGGGTGGCATGTCGATGATATTAGAGTTCTGGTATTATTTTTATTTCCGTAGTTGTCAACCTGTTTTGAAGGAAAACCTGAGAAATGATCAACTGGATCCACACCCGGCTATTAGTCTATTTAATGTGTTGAACCTTAGGAGCAAGGGAGTTTGCCAAGAAGTTTGTCCCTAACTTGAGGTCCTAAAATAGTCATACATAAACAAACCCAAATAAACGTTAACATACATAAACAACATAAAAATACACAATACATAAAACATAAACATTACATCAGACCGCGCCTCATTGACCAGAATTAAACACGGGATTAAACATTACATCATAAACACATAACATAACACAACATATTAAAGAGCAACAGAAAATTTAATTAGTCGGCCCATTCCACCAAATTACACCCAGGACATTGCGGAAATTGTTTACCATAGGTGTTCTTATCTTTAGAACGATGTAGTTTCATAAAAAAACCTACATCAGATGCCTATAACATGACGCCCCCTTTTCATGTTCAACCTTAATCATACCTTTCTCTTTGAAGTTTTTGCAGAGTACGTTAATGTTTTTATCATCTTTGGACTTGATTGCATCTTCTAACCATTGAGCTTCTTCACGACAATTATCGAACTGGCATCGAAGGTACCTACTTTTTCCAGGTTCCGCTTCTAATAACAATTTGATTCCCGAACAACCTCTCTGCGGGCACTTGGAATACATCCAAGGGCATTGCATGGCTGAATGGTCTTCAAGGAAACAGAGCGGACAAATTTGGTTTGCTTCTACACACACAATTGGTTTTCCCTTGCGATTAGAATTCATTTTTGTCCGGCTAAATTCGAAGTAGTGTTTTATGTTTGATGGTGTGTTTCTTTGAGTGTATTTATAGGAAAAAATAATTATTATTTATAAATGAAATCCCCCTTAAAAAATCTTGTCGTTATAGTGTGTTGATAAGGATACCAAGATTTCTATCAGAAGTCTCGTTATCCAAAACAGTGTTTGGATGACTTAATGGTAACTGCATAAGTTGAGTAGTACGAGTGTTTTTATCTACAGAACTGGGTTATGTTCAACCAGAGCTCTATTTGAGAAAGTATGCGAAAAATACTCGGCGTTTAACATTACAGTGTAAACCGGGTGTAGGAAAAAAAAAGGTCAAACAAATATTTAACAGCCACGCAGTTTGTAACCGCGTTTAAAGAGTACGCAGATTCAATATGCGTGCGACGCAGGTTCAAACTGCGTTCAGAAGAATATTCCGTGGATTTTTATTTCATACGCAGTTTGTAACTGCGTTTTATGCTTTTTTCCATACGCAGTTTCTTGGGTACTTCCAACTTGGATCCAAGCTGAACGCAGCACTCATTCTGGATCACTGAAACTATTCACACATAAACGACACTTCAACAGTGTCTAATGTGGGATCTTGGATCTCATTGTATCCAGCCTTGGAATCAGAAGTTAGAAATAAAAAAATAAAAAAATTTATTTCATTAACCAGTTCGAAGCCTAACAAGCTAAGCTCCAACGACATACTACTATATTAATCGAACAAGTTGTCGTGCTAACCTACCAGCGAACCTCATGAGTAACCTAACCAAGGGAGCCGAAACGGATTGGGGGCTGAGATTATGTCACAAGGGGGCAAGCTAACAATATCTTCCATGTTAATTCCTGCAATATTACGCCATTGGTTTCATAAAAGAACTTTTTTACTTTTGAAAACTATTAAGAAATTGTCTCATAAATTGGTTTTAGTACACAATTAGAATTACTTATAACACAAAAAAGTCTTGTACGTAGAAGCAAGAAAGTCAGCTTTTTGTGAAGTAAATTGGTTTCATTTTTCTTTTTTCAGCTGGTTATGTAAATATCCTTGTTTCAGAGACAGATTTCATAAGAGGGATTATTTATTAAGCATGAGAGGGGTTGGTGGGGTCCACTTTTGACCGTCCCTATCCCGATGCTAAGCACACGCATCTGGGACTGTTCATTGCCCTCACGGTGTATTTCACGGTGAAATGCTTCGGTCAACTTATCAAAGCTGACGGGAATTTGCCCAAGCCCCAGCAATCGGAAGTCAATCCTATGATTTCTATTGGAAAATTGTTATGAAAACTATTTTTATTATTTTTTAAAAAAACATTATTATGAAAATTGTCTCACAAGTTGGGTTTAGTACACAATTTAGAATTACTTAGGCCAAGTTTTATGGTGCCCCATTTCCCTACCATATCACTCAAATGTAGGTAAAAAACTCAAAACCCTACCATTATGGTCTCCCATATCCCTATTTGAGTAGGGATATTCCTTCCCTACTTGGCAAAGTGGATCAGATCTGATCCGCCTTGTAGGGAAGAGAAATCACACGGAAACTCAGTTTTAGTGTGAAATCTTACTTTAGCGATACTCAGTATCCGTAACTTTTTACATGGAAACTAAGTATCCGTTTTTGGTATTTTTTAGTTTTACCCTAAAACTTTCCTTTTTCACTCTTTTTTTTTTTTTTTACTAAAACTCTTTTTTTTTACCTATTATATCTCCTTTTTTTACTCTTAATTATCTTTCTTTACCTAAATAAATATATTCCAACTGAAAGAAAGAAATGGGAAAAAAATAACGGATATTGAGTTTCCGTTTGGCATTATTCACACGGAAACTCATAGTGAGGCTGCCTTCAAACCCATATCCCTTCCTTTTGTTTGAGGGATAGGGAGGGCCCTGCACCATAGTGTTTGGCCTCATAAGATAAAAAAAAGTCTTGTAGAAGCAAGAAAGTCAGTTTTTTGGAAGCAAATTGGTTGTGCTTCTGACTTTTATTTCTGGACAAACCAAAACACTTCTGCTTCTAATATCCAAACAAAAGGTCAGAGAACGAAGAGGATATACCAACTAGAAGTAAAGTGTCTACATCTCAAAATGTGAAAATACTTCTCGAAATCAAAAACAAAGAAATATCACATAACAGATCCTTTGGGCAAAAAAAAAAAAACTCAAATTACATGAAAATCCAACTAAAAATAACAATAAAAGCAAGACTTTAATTGTTTATTCAACAATTCCAATTTAAAATAATTATTCGCTTATTTAAATTTCAGCGCCGAACAATTTTATGGAATTGTTTCCTTCTTCCTTCCCTTGTTTTCACCAACATTCTTCTTACATTTTGCTTCTTCTATACGAGTATCGTCTTTCGTGCAATGTCGTACGACTTCAATTATGAAAGATATTTTAGAACGCGAAATTGGGGGATATAAAAAGGAATTGGGGGATATTGATTACTTCTCCCAACCCATGGTGTCTGCTAAGGGGTGGTTTTGGGGTGCAAAAATACTAAAATGTCCTCCCTTCAAAATAAAAATCAAAAAACTTAAAATCAAAAAACAAAATCATATCCCCCATTTCCATCTCCACTTCTTATTAATCTCTTTCAGGGTTAGAGCTTTGAAACCCAAATATTCCCCATTCCCCATTCCCTTTCAAATTCTAAACTCTCCCCACTCTCTTTCAAATTCTCTTCTCCTTCTCTGCCGGCTCCTCACTTTGGAAACGAATTTTTTTTTTTTTCAATTCGGAAGTGATGAAGATCATGCTGCAAGTGATGAAGACCATGCCGGAATTGATGAAGACCATGCCGGAAACTGGTGGCGGCATGGTTAGTAACTAACATTCAATGTCGGAACTAAGTACCGGCATGCTCAATAGAAATCTATCAATGCCGGTAGTCAAGTGAAAAAAAAAAATCAACTTTCTGGATACTTTACATCATGTGCCGGCATAACAATTAAAGCAACATACTATGCCGGAAACCGGTGCCGGCATGCTCGAGAATTAACTAATTATGCCTAAGTGGACTGATTAAAACCAGAAAAATTCAAAACGGAATATTTTTTTACATCGCCGGAAGTGATGAAGACCATGCCGGAATTGGTGAATAACCATGCCGGAAAATGGTGCCGGCATGGTTGGTAACTAACATTCAATGTCGTAACTAAGTGCCGGCATGCTCGATAGAAATCTATCAATGCCGGTAGTCAAGTGAAAAAAAATTGAAGTTTCCTGGATACTTTTCATCATGTTCCGGCATAGAAATTTAAGCAAAAACCATGCCGGAAGTAGCTCCGGCATGCTCGAAAATCAGATAACTGTGCCGGAAGTAGACTGATTAAAACAAAAAAAAATAGGTTTTGAAGATCAAAACCTGAAAATTTCCAACAAATGCCGGCATGGTTTTTTGGTTGAATACCATGCCGGCACCAAGCTTTTTCAGCTGCAACAATGGTGGATTCAAAGAAAAAAATCAAATTTTCAACCTCTTAGCAACAATTCTCTCTTCACAATCATCCTCCACTTTCACCAAAAAAGTTCCCTCTCAATTTTTTTCCATCTTTCTACTCTCATCTCATTCACCCAAATACAAATACACACTAATCATTTAACAAATACTTAAGATTTTTACTAATTATTATTAACCACTAAACCTGATTAGTGAGGGGTAGATTAGGATTTAAAAAAATACTTAGATAAGGGGTGACCCCGAATTGATATCTGGATCCAGTTTTTGTCCTTTTCTTATATCCCCCAATTCCTTTTTATATCCCCAATTTCGCGTTCATATTTTAGGCTCAGTGTTGAAATCGATATCATACCTTTTCCAAAATCTATCAATATCATCTTTCTGTAAGCCTATATTTTTTACGAAATTTTTCCATCCTGTAGATAAAACAAAAATTTTACTTGTCTTCATATAATAATATTCGAACTTCAATAATTCCTTTGACGACCGGCCATCCAAGAATTCCATTTTGATAACATGCACCCCTTCTTTATTTTCCTCGTGATTTACGAGAGGAAATTCTTGTAGTGCATACTTTTTTGGAATACAAAACCTATTACGTATCTTTGATCATTTGTCTGTATGTCGTCAAAAATAATTTCACTTTCCTTAAGTATATGATAAGAAAGAGTTCGTTTCCACAGAGAGGCAATTGTAGTTATTATGCAATCAATTTCCTAAAGTAACCACTTGGGGGGATTTCTGATTTTATGTAAGCAATAAAAGTAAATCAAAAGCAAAATAAATTGGAGAAAGTAATCAATAGAGAAAGATATTGGTCAAGGAATTCATCTTCAATCTTAAACATGTGCTTGCATATATGATTAGAATTACAATTTAATCTCTTTTATTATCAAAAGCCTAGAGAGCAAGATAATCTATTAATTTCCTAAGTTCATCAACACACACATTAGAGCTGCGTATGTAAATTCTACCTAAAGAATAACCTAACGCCTTGAGCTAATTAAGTTCAATTCCTAGGAGCATTAAGTTTCAGAAATAGGTTAATCAATGCAATTGTCATACATTGCGCATAACAATTCGGACAATGGTCAAACTCTACATATGATTACGAGTGTATCACTACAAACCGTAAACATATCATGCTACTTGTATTCAGGGTTATCGCTCGATGAAAAACCCTAAAATAGCTATGGACAACGATTCAAGTTCAATTAATTGGCCATTTAACTAACCAAACATCTTAGTCTTATCACAATACATCAATCATGTGATTATTAAAAACAGTAGATATTTGAAAGATAATCTAGAGAGAAAACTAATACATAACTCAAGCACAAGTTTTAGAAATAGGACTACATCCTTAACCAATAATGAATAGATTAGCTACTCATAGCTATGGAGTTCATCACAAAAATATGAATTGAATAATAGAAGAAGATGAACAAAAGCAAACCCTAGTAGCGTAAACAAATGCGGCTCTCTCCAAGTTCCAAGAATAATCCGTGATAAAAGTTGTAGAAATCTTTCCTTTAAATAGCTCTTTTGTTTCCAAAAATTAGGTCTAATCTTCAAAAGTCCAATAGATAGAAGTCCTCCAAGCCCATGTGTGAGAAAAACCCATGTAGAATTCTGCCCAAAAAAACAGGTGTCGCCGGAAGACTGGTATTATGGCCGGAAATTGGCCGGAGAAGTGACCGGAAAGTAGCTCAGGTGACCGGTAAAGTCAAACCAGACACCAGTCAAAGACAGTCAACTCAGTCAAGGCTAAACCGAGTTAGAACGAGCCATCGAGTCAACTCAGTCAGGTTAAACCGAGTCAGGACGAGCCATCGAGTCAACTCATTCAGTACCGAGTCAGATGGAGTCAGGTTTTAACTAGCCTGACTGGGCTTGGCATGAGCCATTGCAGGCCTAAGCTTCTGCTGCGCCATCTTGCAGTTCCGTGGTGCAATATCTCTCAACTGTAGCTTCTCTTGCAATCTCCATCAGCTGTGCCTCCAAATTCAGTTCTTGCAGTTCATTACCTCCTGCTTTAAGCAAACCAAATGTGACTGCAACAACATCATACACCCTGTAACTCCTAGCATACATCTTAAACTTGGTTTCAGCTCACCACTACCAACATTCTGACTTAGCCATTGTAGCACCATCTCCATCTGTGCTTCATAACCATCCAAAGATTTACTGCCATCACCTGCATTGCATACACCACTAACTTAGCATCTCATCCTGCAACTGCAATAGCCTTCAGCTTCTGAACTTCACCACTAACTCCACAGTTCCTAAACATTCATCTGAGGCATACAATCACAGCCAGACTCAGCTTCAATTCTGCATCGTCATGAATTCCAACATCACTGCAGCTTCAGCTCATATTTGCTTGTAATTTCAGCTGGAAATTAGCTCAACTGGACCCATCTCTGTAGCTTCTTCCCATGACAGTGCCCAAATACCACCAAAGTGCCATAGCTAGCTAGCCATTTCCACTTCTTTGACTGCAACACAGACTTAACTTTCTCGCCCACTGCAGCTTCGGTTAGTCCATAGTCCTTGCAACAGCACCAGTGACATATTCTGAACAGCCTCGAAACCAGCTCAAACTAGACATACATCTAAAGCATTGCAACAGCAGGTCCATTGTCCACTTCTGAGCTAGCATCACAAACCCAACTAGTAATTCCACCAACACCAGACATACGTTCTTGGCTCTGCTCAAAGCATTCAGTCACTTAAGCTCAACCTCATCATTTCGGCCACCTTAAGTTCAATCATCACTGCGGCTCTCTTACAACTAACCCTAACTCCCATTAACTGAGTTTCATCTCTCAGCCTCAAACTTCCACAACAACCCTAAAAACCAACACAGATACCCAATAATCCACGGCATCAGCTATGAGTCAAGTTTCCTCATTGTTTTGACGGCTGAAATACAACCCAATACTCGAGCTAAACTCCATCTTTCCTGCACACCTACTCTCTTCACAGCCCCACAATGGATAGCATCACAATTGCAGTTCTATGGCAACAATTCGCACGACTTCAGTTATAACAACAACATCATCAGGTTCTTCTTCTCTGATTTCAAACATCACCCAAAATCCAGTCATAACTCTTGTACTGCCAGCTCCATTACCGACTGTTGTAATGACCTAACTCCTTTCACTGTTGTTCTCCATCTTGTATCAAATTTCTCACCAGATCCTCGAAATATATCCATGGCAAATACCCACACAAACCCTTGCATATAGACTCCACTAGAGCTTGAAGTAGGGAAGAAAAGTTCATTCAGGCAATTACCTGAATATGTTGTGCACTGACTCTATCTCAGATTCATCACCAACTCTTTGTGCACTGATTCTTATTCAAATACAACCACCAGGCAAACCCATTTCGTAACATCACCAAGAAAATCTCTGTTGTCGTCATCACCTTGAGTCAGAGCACATCTAAGAGCCCAAATTTCTCTTAAAACCCCCAAATCCGTCACCAATTCCATTTTGAATTCAACCCTAGTCTTCAGTAACAACAACAGCATCAGCAGCTGTACTTCATCTTGTTCAGATTCAAACCCATCTAATCTTCTCTAGAATTAACCCGTCTTCTCAATTCTTCGATCTCTTCCACAATTTCCATCTTCCAGCAGCATCAGCTTCTCGATCTCAGTCAGCATCGGATTCATGTTCTTCCCCAGTTCTTAATCCAGTTAAAACCCTAGATTGTTAACACACAATCACATAAACAATCGATCACCAGCAGAATCCCCCAATCTCCAATTTCTTCTCACAATTTCTGAGTCTCTCTTCCCTCTCTACTGGAGCAAGACAATGCCTCCTTTTCTTTCTCTAATGGAGCCGCCAGACACACAGACAGAGAAGGAAAAATGAATGATGAGAGAAATGATTTTCTCTCAATTTAGGGTTGTAATAATTGGATTCAACTAACCCCTAGTCCCAGATAAGGTCCATTCTTGTTGGCAGCCCCTTAACCTTTGGTCGGCTCCAGATAGTATTTGCCCTTTTTGCTCAAATTGAGTGATTTCTTCTTCTTTTCCTCCGCACGACTCCAGAGTACCTAATAACTCAAAAACACTCATAAAATACATAATTCACGCGAAAAGTAACAAAGAAAGCATAACCAATAGATATTAATGAAGGTGTTTATGACACCTATCATATTCCCCCACACTTAGACTTTGCTAGTCCTCGAGCAAGTCAAACAAAACAATTCTAAAACATACATACAACTCCGTGTCGTCGAGGCTACGGTCACACTTAGCATGTATAAAAAGCCTTTAAACCCCTAGGTGTCCCTAATGGACGAGTTATAGTCTCGTGAGGGTTTACTAGAGATATACCCACAAAACCTAGTTTTCCAACTTACTAGTTCTCCGTAATGATAGCATCCAACGCGCTAAGAAGACATAGAGATTCTGCACACTAGTCATAAGAAGTTAGACACATATATGAACACAATCTCATCCTTAAAAGTTGAGAGAGAAATAACCATCCCTTATCGAAATAAATTCAGGTTCGGAGTGATCAAAAGTCTCGACTCTGCCTCACAAGAAAGGGTTTTATGATATTGCTCTCAATAATAAACAGCTTTTTATGGGTCACACATGTGTCCAGGTAGGAGTGAAGAGAGAATCCTGCGACACGTGGAATGGTAGGAAGGCAAAACCCTCCGAATCGTTTTGAAAACCCACATCTTTTATCATTTTTGAAAACCCATTTTTTTGATGATCTCTAAGAAAGAAAATCAACCACTTAACGAAGGTGGGAATATGCTTACTTACCTCGTTATCCGTTCGATGTGCAGCTAGCACCACTCTCACAGCATCCATAGAAACGTCTTCGGTCTTCAATCTTTTTCTTCATCTTCGTCTTCGGTCTTCAACTCTTGAACTTCGTAGAATCTTGACAATGTAACTTTTGTCCTCTAAATCCTTATTGCTTGAAACTTCATTGTAGATATTCCTTCTTCCATTGGCTTTATTGAAAGAATACAAAGCTAAAAACGAACTATACAAACCTAAAATATGAACTATAAAAACGAACTATACAAACCCAAAATATTCCTTCTTCCATTTTTTTTTTAATATGAGACAAGAAAAATAAAACAAATACAAAATAAAAACAAAACGAAACAAAACAATAAAACTAGTAATGAACCTAAAGAAATTTTCTCTTATTTTTTTTTTTTTTTTTTTTTTTTCAATTTCAATTGTTTTTTTTTTCTCTTTTTTCAATTTTTTTTTTCTTTTCTTTTTTCAGACAAGAGAAAATAAAATACAAATAAGATAAAATAAAATAAAAATGTAAGTACAAAGGCCATGGTGTAAGTACTTTACCACTTGATTCTTCACAACTTGTATGTCTCGATATCATAAACTTCTCGAACTCTCATCTTTATAATCCTCGCTCTTGTATATAAGTCTTCAACTTGTAAAAATTCTGCTCCTTGTCTTGTTGCTTTACTTGAATCTGAAATCTGCTCGTTTCTGTACTGTTGCTTGTAAACCTTGAACGTCTTCAACTTTCCTTCGAATTCGTGATGCTCCTCTTGTTGATGATGATGGTGTTTCTATGGACCTGCTGGTGTAAAGAGAGATAAAGTGGATGGTGCTAACTGCGAACAAGATTACAAGTGGTATGTAAGTTAGCAATTCGATGTCACCATCATGATTGATAAAATAGCACTCAAGAGATCAAAGTAGTGCTTCTATTGGTGGGAGGTTGGGTAGCTCACCATTCTACCTGGAGTTTACGTACGGTGACACACACTCTAAAAGCACATATTTAGACAGGTACAAAGAATTGAAGGTCGGTGCCTCACATGATGTAAAAATGGGTAGTCTCCACTACAGGGCACCACAACTCTAATACTGAATTCAGTCTGCACCTTATTTGCCACTGGCATGGTTAAATCCAACTTTAAATCTCATACAATTAAGAAACCCGATCATGTTCTCTGTAATCTCTAAGTTCAGTCACTCTTATGAGATTCTCGATGTAATCTTAGCGACATGTATACTATGTGACTCTAAACTAACCACAAGTTGGAGTTTTTCATGCACTAATTCACACAAAAGTTGAAAAATTATGAAAAATTAAAAATTTATGAAAAATTTACAATGCAAATGCTTAACCACTCCCCCACACTTAAACTTTACATTGTCCTCAATGTAAATTGAATCGTCCAAAGAAAGTCAAGGTGGGAAATACTACATGAAAAGTGACAAAAAAAATCAGAAAAAGTAAAAACATGACAAGAAAATAAAATAAAAGATAAGAGGTACAAAACCTATGGGTTGCCTCCCATTTAGCGCTTGGTTTAAAGTCGTCAGCCCGACTATCTCCTTGTTTTCTATGACTCCTCCAGAGGGAGTACTTACACAAGATTAACTCCTTCCACGACATCCGAAGAAAAGTTCTCATAATATGGTTTCAACCGGTGCACATTTACTTTAAGCTCATTTCCTGTAGCTAAACTACGAATTTCCACTGCACCATGAGAAAACACATTAGTCACAATAAAAGGTCCAATCCAACGTGACCTTAATTTACCCGGAAATAATTGCAAGCGAGAATTAAACAAAAGCACTTTCTGCCCAATGCAAAATTGTTTCTTTGTAATCATACTATCATGAAATGCCTTCGTCTTTTCCTTGTAAATCCGTGAGCTTTCAAATGCATCATTGCGAATCTCCTCTAGCTCTTGAAGTTGTAACTTCCTTTGCCTTCCAGCACCATCCAACTCCATATTGCATTACTTAATAGCCCAACACGCCTTATGCTCAATTTCAACGGGTAAGTGACAAGGTTTACCGTAAACAAGCCTAAAGGGAGACATCCCAATAGGTGTCTTGTATGCGGTTCTATATTCCCACAAAGCATCATTGAGTCGCGAACTCCAATATTTCCTTGTTGGATTCACCGTCTTCTCAAGAATGGATTTCACCTCTCGGTTGGAAACCTCGGCTTGTCCATTTGCTTGTGGATGGTAAGGTGTTGCAATCCTATGTGACACATTGTACTTCCTTAACAAGGTTTGCAAGAACCTATTTTTGAAGTGTGAACCTCCATCGCTAATTATAGCCCTTGGAATGCCAAATCTTGCAAATATATTAGCTTGCACAAAATCTGAAACAACTTTAGAATCATTAGTTGGAGTGGCCTTAGCTTCCACCCATTTCGAGACATAATCCACAACAAGCAAGATATAATAATTCCCACTAAAATTGACAAAAGGGCCTAAAAAAGCAATTCCCCATACATCAAAAACCTCAACAAATTGAATAATAGTTTGTGGCATTTGATTTCGAGCACCTAGATTGCCTGTTCTTTGGCACCTATCACATGTGATACAAAATGCATGTGCATCCTTAAACAAAGTTGGCCAAAAGAAACCACATTCTAGTACCTTGAGAGCGGTTCTCTTACTCCCAAAATGTCCTCCACAAGCATATGAGTGGCAAAAAGACAAGATAGAATTAAATTCTAATTCGGGAACGCACCTTCGTATTACTTGGTCACTACAATGTTTCCATAAGTATGGATCATCCCATATGTATTGGTTTCCTAACTTCTTAAGTTTGTCCCTCTCAGCACGAGACAAGTTCTTTGGGATTTGTTTAGAAACTAAGTAATTAACAATATCAGCGTACCATGGTTCTCCAAATGTAATTGAGAATAGTTGCTCATCCGAGAAACTTTCACGCAACGGGATAGTCTCCTTGTCCACATCAAGATGGCTCAAGTGATCCGCAACGGTGTTCTCAATTCCTTTCTTGTCTTTGATCTCTATATCAAATTCTTGCAAGAGTAAAATCCATCGTATGAGTCTCGGTTTCTCCTCTTTCTTTGTAAGCAAGTACTTATGCGCTGCATGATTAGAAAAGACAACAACTGTTGTACCAATTAGATAAGAGCGAAACTTTAAAGCAAAAACAATGGCTAACAACTCTTTTTCAGTGGTTGTGTAGTTTTGTTGGGCCTCATTTAACGTTCTAGAAGCATAATAAATGGCATGAGGTATCTTCCCCACACGATGCCCAAGAACCGCACCAACCGCATAGTCACTTGCATCACACATGAGCTCAAAATGCTTGCTCCAATCCGGTGATTTAATGATAGGGGTTGAAATCAAAAGTTCTTTCAAACGATTGAATGCCGCCATACACCTTTCATCAAAGTTAAAAAACCACATCTTTTTGCAATAAGTTACAAAGTGGTGATGCTATCTTGGAAAAATCCTTGATGAATCTACGATAAAAACCCTGCATGACCAAGAAAAGAGCGTATCTCCCTCACCGTAGTGGGAGGGGTTAAAGCACGAATAAGGTCTATCTTAGATTTATCAACTTCCAAGACTTTAGAAGATATTATATGTCCTAAAACTATGCCATGAGTTACCATAAAATGGCACTTCTCCCAATTCAGCACAAGGTTTGTTTCAACACATCGTTCAAGGATTAGAGACAAGTTGTTTAAGCAAAGGTCAAATGAATCACCAAAGACACTAAAATCGTCCATGAACACTTCGATTATGTTTTCAACATATTTTGAAAAGATACTTACCATACACCTTTGAAAGGTAGCTGGAGCATTGCATAAGCCAAAAGGCATCCTTCTATAAGCAATAGTACCGAAAGGAAAAGTGAAAGTGGTTTTCTCTTGATCCTCCGGCGCTATCACAATCTGATTGTAACCTGAATAGCCATCAAGGAAACAATAGTAAGAGTGTCCAGCTAAACGTTCAAGCATTTGATCAATAAATGGTAAAGGAAAGTGATCTTTTCGAGTAGTGGCATTCAATTTTCTATAATCAATACAAACCCTCCAACCGGTTTGTACACGAGTTGGGACAAGTTTGTTCTTATCATTTTCTACCACCGTCACACCTGATTTCTTTGGTACTACTTGTACCGGGCTTACCCACTTGCTATCGGATATGGGGTAGATAACACCCATGTCCAAAAGATTGAGTATCTACTTTTTCACAACTTCCATCATGGGATGGTTCAAACGACGTTGCGCTTCCCTTGTAGGCTTTGCATCGTCCTCCATACGGATCTTGTGCATACAAACACTACACCAAATCATCCAATTTTGGACGGATATACGCGTTGCAAATGAATTTCACCAACGTCTATATCCGTTTGAAATATGGCGTAGCAAATTTTTTTGCAACGCGAAAATCCGTTGGGAAAATTAATTAGTGCAACGTATATAAACGTTGGTCAATTGGTTTACCAACGTTTTATGAGCAACGGATTCCTTAATTTGTGCAACGCTTACGATAATTTAGGCAACGTATTACACTAATTTGAGCAACACTTATATATGTTGTAAACCTATTTACAGGTAAAAAAAATAAAAAAATTCCGACGATAATTCCAGGTAAAAAAGAAAAAAATTCCGACGATAATACCGACAGATTTCTGCACCTTCATATACCATTGTAGATCAACTAAAAAACCCATTTTTTCATATGAAAATATGTGGTTGGATATCACAATCCATCAAGATATATTTATATATATAATCTTGTTATAAAAATATGAATCATATGAATTTCTCAAGTTGAAGCATGTAACAGATGAACTATAATATTATTTGGTTGATTCAAAGATAAATACGGTCACGAATCCAAGTTTCTGAATTTGAAAATATGAATTATTTCATAAGAATACCTTTAGTTGTCTACATATACATTGTATCAGAAGTTCCAATGGTGGAAGACCATTAAAATCAATATCCTGCAGAGTAGAAGACAGAATTATATGGAAGTTAAGGTTAATGGTAAAATTCGGTGTGTTAATGAGAGATAACATAGTACCTAGGGTTACTAGTAAAGAATATTGCATCTTCTCTAGTGGGCATAGGAAAAAAGATAACTCCCACGCCATGTTGCTTACCTCTATAAACTCATTGAGAATCATTCCTGCAGCTAAACAGTTAAATACATGTATAAAGGGTGTCTTCATCCAGGAACCTAAGTTGTTAATTGGTAGAAGAATGTACTGGGTATAGCTCTACAAGAAATTTGAATCAACGGCAATAACTTAAGCTCTTGGCTGGTTTCTTGGCTGGTTCAGATTGTGAACATCTTCAGGAGTTACCTTGACAAAGGCACAAATTTACAGTCATTACTATTCTAAAAATTGACTCTCCTGCTCAATTAACAAGAGGGGATATAAACTTAGCATTTAGAACTGGTAAACACATACTGGATAAAAAGTATGCCTTTGAGCCGTGATTCCATCCATGAACAAGATCTAACATATTTGTCCACGATTATGTTGCGGCGATGTAGGAACCGGAATTGTGGTGCATTGTTGTAGAATTCTGTCACCATTAGAATGTCACCAACTCTGTATAGCCCTGGAAATAGAGAAAAACACAGTAAACTCATTTTAGTTTCATACTTGTTCTCTAAAGATGGACGTTTGTCAAATTCAAAAGTTCAAATTAGTTCAGTAGATCACATGGTAAGTTTACCAATAAAGTAAGTTGCATACCTTGACTCGATCAACATCAAAAAAGGGTCGAGCAAGTGCATCTCTATTCAGGATCCGAGCAACAAATTCTATGATAGGTAAATTTTATTTTGATATGGTCGTCTCTTAATAGCAAAAGAAAAGAACAGTCTGCAAATTATTGAAATCTTTATAAGAATTTGCATATGAAATTAAATGTAGTTTATGTTTCTAGTTCAACCGTACTAAATTGACAAGCCATGCCAAAAACAAATGGATTTGCAAAAATATAGTAAAGATGTTCCGTATCTTTGTTTCCACTAATTCGAAATCTTTTTAAAAGAGACGGCAAACTGAGAGAGACTTTCTAAGAAATTTCCACGACCACAAAGAAGAGCAGTAGAACAGAGAGAGACTTTCTAAGATTACGAGCAAACTGAGAGAGACTTTCTAAGATTAGGAGCAGTAGAACAGAACTCACGCATAAATTATTTTAGTTTGCTGTGTCCTTGGTCATCTTTCTTAAGTTTTACTCTGCACCACCAGAATCTTTTCCACCATGCCTCACTTTGTAAACTTTCCAAGTCTGTCACTTCAAAACACCAGTACCAATTATGGCCAAGGAAAAAAAAGGCCCACCAATCTGGCCACATAAACAGAAAAAACTAATCAACTTTAGCCTACAAATAGCAGGATGTTACGCAAATGGACGGAGTCGAAAATGAAATTTTAAACTTAAAAGTTATCATTACAGGAAAAATGATAATGCACTAAAAAGGGTTTCAAACAATTTAAATGATATATTATGATAATTATCTGATTTGATATGTTTTCAGAATCATTGAACATACCGAGACTGTTACGCCAGCTAAGGAAATAAATAAGAAAATTTGGAGTAAGCCTCCAAGCATAGCAACAACTCGAACAACTCGAAGCTGCAAATTTTAAAAGAAGATATTTCGTCATAAATCCATGTACAAAGCTATAGACAGAAAATATCAAAAGAAGCAAACGCATTTGTTATAGCGTAAGCCAACCTTTGTCGCGGAGAACTCTAGTCCCAATGCAAAAAAAGAAGGAATTGCACCAAATTGAGCAACTGTCTCGACCAACAATGGTGGCAATTGCAGGTCTAACCTTTTAGACCTTGTAGGTTCAATGAAGTAGTTCTGAATGAAATAATTTGTGCCTATACTCAGGACAAAGACGGCATTTCCAATGATTTCAGATGCTTTGTTCTGTCCAATCAATTCTTTAGGGTAATCTTGTAGTGCATAAATACTCCATCTCGGTAGAATCGGCAACACATTCTCGCAACAAAGAACAACAAGATCAAAGCAACATCAAACGATTAGGGATAGGAAGTGTTTACAAAAACGTATACCACGCATCATATAATTGTAGTTAATGGAATCCACATGTATAAACTAGTCAAAAATGTTGAGAACAGTCTCTGAATTTTGATTTTTTGCCACTTGATTTGTGATCACTACTAATTTGTTTTGAGTTGGTGAGGTCTACGAGCTTACTAGAGTACCGTAACAGGGTCACATGACAACAAAGAAAGACTGAGCTCCTGTAAAATAGACTAAGGTAAACCGAACAGATGTAACTCTAGTAATGGTGACATTAGCAGTTCTACGCAAGGTTGGCAGTAAGATCATTGTAGCCAGAAGCTGCAGATGCAAAACCATCTCGTCAGAAATCCATGTACAAAGCTATAGATGGGAAATATAAAAGAAGAAAGTGCATTTGTTATAGCGTAAGCCAACCTCTGTCGTGGAGAACTCTAGTCCCAACGCAAAAAAGAAGGAAAATTTCACCAAATTGAGCAACTGTCTCGACCAACAAGCACAAACTCTCAATAAGAAAATGGATAGTAACATTTGACAATATATGCTAAGTTGAACTTCACACCACAAAGATAGTGAATGCTTATGAAAGTCAAATTGTGCCAAAAAATAATAAACTAACATTCTGGTAGTTGGCCCATAGCTATACACTGAGATAATAAAATACGAAACAAAGTATGTGCCTAAGTTTATTTAATCATCACTAAAAAAAAATCGATTTTCATACTTGGCAGATTACCAGAAAGAGAGATTCACCCTCTTCTCAATATTTTACTATAATGTTAGAGCTTCCTAACCAAATTTTGTAATTCAGTATGAATACCTCATATTACTCAAAACCTTAAATAAACAAAACCTCTTCAAAATACAAAACGAAAATCAAATTGAAGCCAAACAACAGTTAGTTCATTGAGACATTTTATCAAAAAGCAGTAGAGCAATACTGTTTCAAAACATTAGAAAACTGAAAGCAAGACTCCAAAGTAAGACTCTTAACTTCAAAACATCAAAATAACTTCAATAAACACATTAAACTGAAATCTAAATACACCCCATGCTTTATAACTAAATAATACAAAAAAAGAATACCAAAATCTATACATGCAGTAAGACTCCAACTTCACAGAGTTAGGTCAAACAATAGATCAAAAGATAACCAACAAAATCAAAATTAAACAACAGCAGTAGTAGATAACGGTTTATACCTGATGATAATCAACAAAGCAATCAACTATCAGATGGATTGATTTTGGATTTCAGGAACAAAATTGATTTTCTAGGTTTATGAATTTTTTAAGATTTTAGAGAATAGATCGAGATTTCTGGGTTTTGATTAGTGAAATAAAGGTTTTGATTTCGTTAGGAATAGAACAAGATCTCTGGGTTTGTATATTTTGAGAGAAGGTTTTGATTTTGATAGAAAAACAGAAAGAGAGGTTCGACTTTCCTCGGAGGAAAAACTCTCTGAAAATAAGAGAGAGAGTAAAAACAAGAATGAAAATATTTGAGAAAATAAAAGAGATATATAAAAAATAAAAAAATTCTGATATTAGAAAAACAAGTCTACTAAAAGCCCATAAAAATGTCTGATATTACAAAAAATCCATTGATGTACAACGTTTTTGCACGTTTCAAAAACGTTGCTCCATTAATTTTATTTAATAAACCAATATTATTTATTTTGCGCAACATATTTTTAGGTGTGCAACGGATATTGACGTTGTACAAGGGTGCAACGTCAATATCCGTTGCACACCTCCGAAATTGATATGTTGCAAAATGCAGGATATGGTGTAGTGAAACGGCATGGCTTATACCCTTGATATCGGCGATTGTCCATCCTATGGCCGTCTTGTACGTCCTTAGCACCCTTAGAAGTTTTTGATCCTGTAATTCACTAAGCTCATTAGAAACAATCACAGGTAAATCTTCCTTGTCACCCAAGTACAAGTACTTTAAGTGACTTGGAAGAGGTTTCAATTCTAACTTTGGAGATTTAACAATAGAAGGCACAAGTTTTTCATCACTGCAAGGTAAAGAAGCATATGAAATATTCTTTATTGCTGATTTTTCCGGTAATGTCAAGAGAACCAAGGGTTCTTTAATCTCATCACCATACTCATAACCATCGTCAATAGGTGTAGTGAGCACGGTTTCCAAAGTATCAACACCATTCAACTCAAACATTTGTTGCGCCAATGTGTCCATCACATCTATGGAAAAACAAGAGTGGACATCACTAGGATATCTCATCGTCTCGAAAATGTTGAAACGTATTATTTCTCCATCGAATTCCATAGTCAGCGCTCCCATGTCAACATCAATTATGGTTTTCGCCGTTTTCATGAAGGGACGCCCCAGTAGCAATGGAAGGGACGAGTCTGGTGAACCTTCATCCATCTCTAACACGCAAAAGTCAGCTGGAAATACAAGTTGATTAACCTGCACAAGAACATCCTCAACAATACCCATTGGGTAGACATTAGAGCGATCGGCTAATTGCAACACAATTTCTGCCTTTTTAAGAGGACCAACATAAAGTGAATTGTATATTGATGCAGGCATAACATTTACGGATGCACCTAAATCCAATATAGCTTTGTTAAATGTAGTGTTACCAATTGTGACGGGAATGTCAAAACTACCGGGATCCTTGCACTTAAGTGGGAGTTTGTGTTGTAAGATTGCCGAAGCATTCTCCCCCACACTAAGAACTTCATTACCTTTAAGCCTCTGTTTATTGGTACACAAATCCTTCAACACCTTTGCATACTTTGGAACTTGCTTGATTGCATCTATGAGTGGTATGTTCACATGGATCTTCTTAAGAATGTCTAAAATCTCCTTTTCTAGTTCCGCCTTCTTGGAATTTGCAAATCTGTGAGGGAAAGGTAAAGGAGGAACATAAGTAGAAACTGGAGTTTTAGAGTTAGAAATAGGTACCTCGGAAGTTTGGGGAGAATCCTCATTTTTCTCCTCCAAAACAGGTTCCTTTGGAGCTTCCTCTTTGCCCGAATCAATAACTTCGGGTTGCACAAGTTGTGTACCACTTCTCAACGTAATTGCATTGACACCCTCTTTTGGGTTAATAGGTTGAGAAGGGAGTTTCCCACCATTTTGTGCCTTCAATTGATTCAACTCAATAGCCATAGAACCAACTTGAGTTTGCAAATCCTTAACCGTACTCTCCGTTCTTTGCATAAAAGATTTCAGCTACTCTTCCATATTGGACCCCATATTTTGAGGTTGTTGTCGTTGTTGTTGATGAAATTGTTGTCTCGGATGGAATTATTGTTGTTGAGGTTGAAATCCACTCGGATAGTTGAAGGTAGGTTGTTGAACCTCTCCTTGCTTATTGGCATAGCAAAAATTGGGGTGATCTCTCCATCCCGGATTGTAAGTGTTAGAGTAGGGATCATACCGTATTTGTTGATTTGGAAAGACCGCATTAGCTTGATCGTCTTCATAAGCTTGAGAGGAACTTGGTATCACCGCGGCTGCAACTTGTTGCATCATTGCTGTCATGTTACTCATTTGTTGACGAAGTTCCTTGACCTCGCTCACTTCATTTACTTTCTTAAGAAGCACATCCGAACCAAGACTCAAGAACTGTTGGGAGTTTGCTGCCATGTTTTCAATCAACTCTCTATATTGTGCCACCGTCTTGCTCACTAGTGCACCACCACCCGCAGGGTCAAGAAGATTCATATCACTTGATTGGAGTCCTTCATAGAAGTATTGGATGATCATAGCGTCACTGAATTGGTGGTGAGGGCAGCTTGCCACCAATCTCTTGTATCGTTCCCAACATTCATATAAGGATTCTCCCACATTTTGCTTCATCCCACAAATCTCCTTTCGAATTTGAGTAGCCTTTGATGCAGAAAATATCTCTCTAAAAAGAGTTTCTTCACCCATTCCATGTCGTGACACTTCCTAAGGCAAATAGTACAACCAATCCTTAGCACTATCCATCAAAGAGAAACGAAAAACTTTCAACATTGCACCATCCGCCTCAATATCCGCTGGAAGCATGGCCATGACAATGGTGTGGAAGTCCATCTCTAATCTTCTCATTATACCCTCAATTACATCTTCAATTCTTCTTTGAAGTTTCTTATAAAATCGTAACTCTTGATTCATCTTCAAAATTACTTCAAAACTTCAATTCAGCTACAACCCAATTATTCTTCATCTAACAACAACCCAATTCACCTCTCAATTCGTCACAAACCCTAACTTCTAAAACCCTATGTTCGATTTACAGCAGCAACTCCATCATCTTCATCCCGAGATCAGTTAACATCAATACCACTCTCATCTCCTCATCAACATCTTCTAATTCGTTTGCTCTAACTCATCGATTGTCTCTCTCTCTCAAACAAACTCTCAAACACAAGCAGAGAAAGAAATACAGGGGAAGAAAGAAAGAGAAGAATAAAGAATAATGGGGAAGAAGAAGAAAAGAGAATGAAAGGTTATCCTCGCGATCTGGTTAGGGATAAGACCGACCCGGATTGTTATAGGCACCTGACCAAAAGATATGGGCTACCAAGTCGGTTAACTGTAAGATGATTATTTTTCCCTTCAAACAAATTTGATGATATCTTCTTCGTCTGATATCCGAATGACACGTTCGAGTAGTCCATTCTGCGTAACTTTTCGAGATCTATCTAACGATACTAGTTTCGCATTTAAATCGTTATTAGATTAATTTCAATGAATTAACGTTCGTGTTAAACTAATCAAGTTATTATCGTCTAAATCGTCTCTTGATCATCTCTAGACCAGTCAAATAGCGTTGACGAGCTTGAGGGTCTTTACATTCTCCCCACCTTATACATTTTCGTCCTCGAAAATCGAACCATCCTTCTAGTCTTCAAACTCCCCACCTTATAGAATAATCCTATCTATTGTCTAAGCGCAGACAACATAAAAACAAAGTGCAAACCTATATGGCTTTCTACAACTAAGATTAAAATTTGTAGCTCTAGGTTCAATTATGCTGATTTAATAACTATTAAATAAAGAAATCTAAGTTTCTTACACCAATTTCTATTTTATAAGATGTATGTCTCTAACTTCAAGGAAGAATCCTACGAATCTTTCTAAGTAAATTTATAATTACTGGTTTCCTAACGAATTATACCAAACTTCTATGATCGGTCATCTCTGAATGCAGTTTCCCTGTCAAGGTTGGCCAATCCCAACAATGCCTTCCAACGAACAGAGAAAACACAACCTTCACTATTCCCCAGTGCTGGATTAACTAAATACAAACTTATTACGATTAACTAAGTATTGATTTATTAAGATTAGTTAGCCTTTAACTTTTATCTTAACTGGCGTAACCTAAAATTTTACTTCATAAATTATATACGTATGTCACAGCATTTTAGGAAATCTAGTTATCTGATTTTTTTTGTTTTATTTTATTTTGTTTTTACATATAAAATTTCAATGTATCTATTTGTTTAGTTCATTATGTGCCTTGATATAATTAAATAACCGCTAACAATTTTTCATAGTTGTCTGGTATTAATATTTTATTATTATTATAACATTCCTTTCTTATTTCTTAGGTCGATAAAAGTTAATCGTAATTAATTATAATGCCAAGTTTAAATATATTATTAATAATAGATTTGATTTGATCTAACTTTATTTCCTTAAATTTATATTATTGTTAAGTAATCCTTAAGTTATACTATTAATAAAAATTACATATTGCTAATACTATCCTATGATTATTATCCAAATGACATTTACAATAACTCGAAATTTTATAATTATTAGTATTGTATAATATTATTATTTGCTTATCTTATCAAAAGTTATTGTCTTAATAATATTATCATTTTCTTTATTGTTTGATCAATTTTTCCTATTTGATTGTCAGCGTAACTAAAATATAACCAGAATAACTACTTAATAATGATACTTAGTTCAATTTTATTAAGCCCTAATCTTGTAAATATAATTCTATTTTCGCATAAAATTGATATAATAAGTTTTATTTATTCATATTGAATCTATATACTATATCTTGTTAAATATTGGCGTTGGTAATTTAATATGATTTAAATTTTGAGTCTGCATAAAATTTTAATATGTCTTAATAGTCTTTAGATTTTGGGTATTAATAATGAGTATCTTATTTAGTGGAAATTTCTGAAGAACCCAAAACTGGTTCCTCTCTCTTTCAAAAACCCGTCATTAAGATAACATATATCTCTAGCCCAAAACCGATAATCTACGGCTACAAATAGTTGTTAAGATTGAATTTAGATTTCTGTTTTTTTTCCAGGTGGACTAAATTAACCTTTATAGAGTAACGATTTTTTTTTTCGATATAATTCGTAATAATAGGTCTGATAGCGTTTTTGTGGGCGCTTTTTTGGGGCGTCCAAGATGCGCTTTTGTAGGATCTAATAAAATGACTTAAAAGTGGATTTTCGGATGGGAGTTTAGTCTCTTCAATATTATCTCCATCGGCATCAAAATCTACAGCTTTATGTTTCAAACTTTCCACGTTTTAATCTCTCTCTCAAAATCTCTTTCTCTGTGATCTTCCATCAGGGAAAAAACCTCACTTTTTATCTTGTGAAGGCCGCCTGTTCGATTGCCTTTCATTAACTTTCTTTCTCGTATACATTCTTTGAAGGAAGAGGAAAACTAGATTAAGCCATTTATGCCGTGAAGAAGACGCCCTATGTAGGTCTGTTTCACTTACCATTGAAGCTCAGCTCGCTATTCTAATAAGTTTTTCTTCTACCTTTGGATTGAGTTTCCGTTGGAATTTAGAAAGATCTGATAATCTTCCTCTTATAAATGATGTATTTTGATTATTTGTCTCCTTGTGGTCTTGTGTTATTTGAATTGGTCGCTTGCAACTTGTGTGGAAAAAATGGTGGTATGTAACTGGGACAACATATATATATATATATATATATATATATATATATAGTGAGTTGAAGGTCTAGTAGATTCTGGGAAAAGACAATTACATTGTTGTGCGCAATAATGAGAAACCAAAATATCGAAATATTTGGAGTCAGATGGAGAAGTGTAGAATTTTTTTTTTTGAAGCATACAAAAATGGTAGATGAGAAGGATAATAAGCAGTAGATAAAGGTAGAAATTTGCATATTATTGTTGCCAGTACGCTGGTGAGTCGGCTGAGTTATCAGATCTCACTACTATCCTCCCCATACATAAATTGCCAACCAATTTAACATCGTAGCAGTAAAAGTGATGAGGAGACAAGAAGTGTAAATATCAAAGTGAAAATGTAACTTTATGGGGTGCAATTGATTAATGAATGTGAAAAATTTGGTAATCACCGATCACGGACTCACTGAAAATTGCATTTTTCACCAATCACGCCAAGTTATTACGCGTGAAAACTAGAATATTCACTGAAATTTTGAATTTTCACAAATTTCTCATGGTCAAGTTGAACAATCTAGAATTTTCACTGAAAACTTGAATTTTTTCGGATCTCCGTTGGTTAATTATAGGTGAAAACTTAAAAAATCTCACTAACCACACCCGTTAAAACTACAATTTTCCTAATTTTATTCTAACTGTGATAATTGCATTTTTCTTTTACTTTTCCTAAATTCATGATGATAATTCAGTTTTTTTTTTCTTTTTGTTTGCGGCTTGTACATGATAAAGTTAGTATAAGGAGGTCAGGAGTGTTTTTAGGGATTAGTTTAGGAATCAGTAATTAGTTACATGATAAATCTAGATTTGCTTATTTTAAGGAATTAGTTTAGGAAAGTCAATAGTTATTTTTTTTTTTTTTTGAAAAGTGGGTTTTTCATTAAATACTCAAAGTTGAACTTCTCTTGGGTACCTAGTCCCCACCGAGTCATTCATCACAATTACATTAAGGAATTCAGGTACAGTGTGTTCCCATATCAGCGTGGAGTTGTTGTTGCTTCCCGTTCCTTGTTGTAGTTGTTTTTTCGCTGCAAGATCCGCCAGACCATCCGCCGCCTGATTCGCTTCCCTGTATATATGTGTGATGTGAACACCGCGTAGTTTTCTCAGGAGATGTTGTATTTCGTGCAGCATATTCTGTATGACCCATGGTGCCTCAGATGCATCTTTCGATAGTAATGTGAGTAATGCCGAGGAATCGGTTTCAAATTGAAGGTTGTTCCATTCCCTGGTTGTTGCCATTCTGGCGGCCAGAAGAAGAGCCCATGTCTCGGCCACCAGAGCCGAAGTCTTGCCAATAGGTGCCGACATATCCATGATCACGCCACCGTGTTCGTCTCTGCAAATCCAACCCACACCAGCTGCCCTCGGCGTTCCCTGGGCATCCGTTTTACTAGCTCCATCAGTGTTGATTTTCCACCAGTCCCGCCTCGGTGCATTCCATTGAATCCACATAGTCGCAGATCCTCTGGTTGTGTTTTGGGCTGTACTATTATGTGTGCAAATATGGTGTTGCATGGCCCATTTGTATTCCTGACTTAGTAATACAGATATGTGGAATGTTTGCATTGGCGATTGTGTGTTGTTATTGTATACCTTTGCATTCCTTGCTAACCAAATATTCCACAACAGATAGCAGCACAATGTGGTGGCTTTCCTCTGTGCGTGAATTTCCAGAAATTCTTCATAATTTGATGGTGGTTGTAAGACTTGAATTGTTGTCGTTCTCCCTCCTTGTACTTGGTCGTTAGACCCAGCCGGGTGTTTTTGTTGGCAAATGGTGTTGGGAAGTGGATGAGGTGGCAGCATAATATCTTTGTAAGCATTGTGATGGTCCGCATTGCTGTTGACGTGCCTGCAAAATAGACGCCACGTTTCTTTGGCCCTCGGACATTCAAAGAGACAATGTTGGATTGTTTCCGGATGTAGATGACAGATAGGACACATGTTGGTGCTGAGTATGTGTCTAAAAACAGAGCATCAAAAGTTGGGAGGCTCTGTTGACTTACTTTCCAAAGGAAAAGTCTCAGTTTTTGGGGGCAGTCTGATTTCCAGATCGACTTGTACATTTGCTCCATATTTCTTGTACCCGCCTGTGGATTGAGGCTTGGTGAGGATGACTCAGTTTTCATGAGTAGCTCGTATCCACTCTTGACCGTGTACTGCCCCTTTTTGGCGTGAGGCCAAATCTGTTTATCTGGAACCGTCGGGTTTGGAACATGGATTGCTCTGATTGCATCGACAATGTCTGCTGGGAAGGTCTGGTGCAATAACTCGGTGTTCCAATTAAAAGTGTGTGATGTGATCAAGGTACTTACCCACTGGTTACCAATACTTCCCATGTTGGTCATCCTGGCCTGCCCGGTATCCAATTATCCATAATTTTGGTTGACTTTCCATCTCCGATCCGCATGGCCAAATTGTCTTGGACAAAAGGAGCAATCTTTGATATGTTTTTCCAAGTAGGGCTAGCCGTAGGGTTGGTAGGCTTCTCAAAATAGGATTTTGGCCCAAGTACTTTGTCCTCGTAAACCGTGTTGCGTATAGTATCTGGGTTGAGCATGTATTTGCCAAACTCTTTTGCCCAGAAGTGCAAAGTTGTGTTTTCTTGCATTCCTAATCCCTAAACCTCCCTGTTTGATTGGCAGTTGTAATTTCTCTTTGCTCGCCATATGCAGCTTTTTGTTCTCCGTGTCATGTCCCCAAAAGAAATTCCTCGCAATCTTGTCCATTTTTTTGTGGACATGTGCCGGTAACAACTGAGTTTGCATAATGTGGTTTGCAGTTGGGAGCAGACTTGAATTGATAAGTACCCATCGTCCCGCTTGATTTAGACATTTAGCCATCCACCCTTTGGCCTTCCTCTCCAATCGCTGTAGCAGTTGCGCAAAGATAGGGGAGGAATTCCTACCAACTTTGAAGTTTACACCCGTGTATTTCGGTGGATCCTGAGTAGTTGGTATGTTGAACATCCGAGTCACCCGTCATTACTTCCCGGTTTCGTATGCGGATGATGAATGATGACCGACTTTTTGGAGGTTAATCGCTTGACTCCGCTGAGTTTGAATAACTACCAAGTATTGTATTCAGGTTATCACAGGTTTTTTGGTCTGCAGTGCAGGTGATAAGCAGATCATCTGCATGCATCAGATGTAAGATTGGAGGAGTTTTTGTCGAGATACTTAAACCTTTCAGCTTGCCCGCGTTTTCCAAAATTGCAAGATTGGTGGACAACATTTCCGCACACATTATAAAGATGTAGGGTGACAAAGGGTCTCCCTGCCGGAGTCCTCTCGATGGCTTGATGTGTCCTTGTGGATTTCCATTAATGTTTATGGAATACGTCACCGAAGTTATGCACATCATTAAGTATTCCACAAATTTGTCCGGGAATCCAAGAGAGAGCAGCGTTTGTTTTATGAATCCCCAATCGAGGCTATCGTAAGCTTTCTTGATATCAAGCTTCATGGCAATTTTTGGGTTTTTGGTGGGTGTTGTGGATCGGATGTGGTGAAAAATTTCAGTGGCAATGGCTATATTGTCATGGATAGCACGGTTTGGTACAAACGCACTCTGGTAGGGACTGATCATGAATTGGAGTATCGGCCTCATTTTGTCTACAAGGAGTTTTGATATGATCTTATATACCACATTGCATAGGCCAATGGGTCTATAATCATTGACTGAACTAGGATTTTCAGATTTTGGTATGAGAGTGATGTTTGTATGATTGAAAGTCGAAGGCAAGTCTACATTCTCAAAAAAATTGGCCACAAGTTCTATAATTTGGGGCTTTGTGGTATCCCAGTAGTGTTTGAAGAACTTACTTGTGTAGCCATATGGCCCAGGCGCCTTGTCAGATCCAATGTCCCTTAAAGCTTTATGAATCTCCTCAGTGGAAGGTGGTTGCAATAACCGGGAGCAGTGGAATTGAGATATTCTGGGAGTCACATTAGCAAAAAGTTGCATGTCCAAAGTAGTAGGTGCTGCAATGTATTGTTGTTGATAGTGCTGGATCAGCATTTTAGAGATTTGCCTTTGGTTGGATACCCATCTTGAGTTTGCATCCTGTAATTGGTGAATGTGGTTGATTCGATTGTTGATTGTAGCCTTGGTATGGAAGAATCTGGTATTGAGATCGCCATTTTTCAACCAGTCTATTCTCGCACGTTGTTTCCAGTATTCATCATGACAGTGAAGTAACACGAGGTGTGAGTTACGCGTCTCCTTTTCCCCCGTTGTAGCCAAAAACGCAGCTCGCTCCTATTGTTGTTGCGCACTTGGATTGCGCCAGCTTGGATTTGAAACTCCGCTTCTTTTAGCATTGCCTTAGGTAGTGATCCAAAAGTTTGTTTATCCCATTTTTGTAGTGCTTCAACTGTCGCCTTTCATTCTCGGTTAAGAGTTTTTGACCCCCCGTGGCATCTTCCTCCAGTGGGAATTGTTGTTGCCAGGTCGTAACGACAATTTCTTTCATTTGTGGATGTAGAAACCAAAGGTGTTCCACTCTGAAGATTTTGTCTTGTCGTCTCGGCATTGCTTTTTCATTTAATAGAAGTGGAGCATGGTCGGATCCAATTCTTGGTAAATGCCTTAGCAAAGCTTGTGGGTGCTTGTCCAGCCAATCTTGTGTAGCCAGGCCCCTATCTAGTCTTTCCATGATGAAATTCCCATCAGTCTGTTTGTTTGTCCAGGTGAAAAGGTCTCCCTGAAAACCTAAATCGATAAGCCCGTGAGAATTGATGAAGTTATTGAAAACTCTGACCTTTCTATTGGTCACAGGTCTCCCTCCTTTCTTCTCATGCTGATCGACAATCTCATTGTAATCTCCCATGAGCAGCCAAGGTACAGTTGGGGTATGAATGAGGTTGTCAAAATTTTGCCAGAAGGCCATTCTTGGTGTTGGTTGAGGAGGCCCGTAAATGCCAGTAAACATCCATGGTGTAAACAGCTGAGGTTGAGCCGGTGTGATGTACGCATGAAGAATATTCTGAGTAGCAACTAAAACCGAGACATTAAGGTGGGATGTCCACATTAAGCAGAGGCCACCTTTATGTCCTACACAAGGTACAGAAAAAGAACCCAAAAAACCTAAAGAAGTACTTAAAAAAGACATATGTGCAACAGAAGCCAAAGTTTCGGACAAGAAAATAAAAGCAGGTCTAAATTTACGTGTGTATTCACGCAATTTAGAGACTCACAAGGCGTTATGGATGCCCCGGACGCTTCCATGCCAGGTAACTCATTTTGGAGGCGTGGGTTGGTTCATACCAACACCACGCAAAAGTTTCTCTTTAGCTTCGGCGATAGTCTGGGCATCTACAGATAATCGCCAAGCTGGCCTGTGAGAAGTTGAAGGTACAGCTTTGTTAGTTCCCATGTGTTGCTCCTTTTGTTGGGATTCATGTGGGGACGAAGAACGAACAGCCGTGTTGCCATGTCTTGCTTGATGGAAAATGCTTCTAGCAGTTCTAGGTTTTCGTTGTCGGAGAGTTGGGATCTCAAACAAAGGAGTAGTCGATCGGGTGCCCTGTTGTTGTGCCTCTAATCGGGAGATAGAAACAAATTTACACATTTTGGCCGGTGGCGGGCTGGCCGCAAAACTGGAGTGTTAGGGATCATCAAGTGCTGCGGCAATTTTGTTGGTGATCTGAAGTTTCTTCGTTTGTAAGTCCGAACAGAAACCGGTTCTCGCGGTGGGCCTTCCGGTTCTCTCACATCAGTTTGCTGATCCCTATTGGTAGTAACTGTTACTTCCGGCTTGCCGTCGTCCATGTGAACCAGCAAGTTCACTTGCATTCCCCTGTTCTGCACTTCATTCAAAAGCACCTTAGTATACTCAGGAGTGAAGAAAGTTAGCATTCGGTTAATACCGGGCTTTGCTTTGGGTTGTGGTGATGCTTCCGGAGTCGGATATGGTAGCTGGTTCACAGATCCAGATTCAGTGGGGTTTTCCTTATCATGGTGGGCTTTTTCTTTTCCTTTGCAATTGGGCTTCACTGTTGGTGGGTTTTCGACTCGATTAGGGTTGTTGGGCTGAGTTGGTAATCCAGCTGGTGGAGCAGGTTGTATCGGTGACGTGGACTGAAGCGGGCCCTTATCTTCAATAATTGATCCGACATTCTTTATTCCATCAGGTGCTTTTCCAGAATTTTGTGCATGGGCACATTCTTTATTGTACTCTGTAGGCGGCTGGTTTGTCTGGTGCATGGGAAACTTCTCCGCAGCTTTCTTTTGCGGATTTACAGGGTTCCATGCAAGTCCCCGCTGAGTCATCTTCTCCGATAGATGGGCCGGTAATGGTGCGGTGGGTACCGCGTCAGAGACCCTGTTTTCCTGAATCGCCTCCTTGTGCACATGGTGGTTCAACTCTTTATCGGGTCGTGCATGTTGTTCGCCAAAGGGTGAAAGGATCGGTGGTGCGTTCGTTCTTAGGTTGAAATTTTGAAAAGGATGATTCTCCCATAGCAAAGGTGTGGAGTTCGATATTCGTGCATGCAGATGGTTTTGGCTCCTCTAGGCGTCACGGCTTTCATTTTAGCATTCAGTTTTGAATAAGGGAAGTCTTGTGATTTGTCTTGTTGGTTGAGGCGGCTCACATTATTGGATTTGTCACAATCCCTGAAAACATGGCCAGGGAACCCACACACAAAACATAGCACGGGAATACCTTCATAGGCAAACTGGATCCAAACCCCTTTACCCATACTAAGCATTACACCAGGCATGAAGGGTTGGTGAAGGTCCATCATAACAAAAGCTCTAGGAGGCGAACTTTCTAGATCTACTTCGAGAACTGACCCTGTTCTAGATCCTTCTATCAAGTCTTTAATGGTTTCCTCATCTTTGAACAGTCTAGGTAGGTTAAGTACTTGCAGCCAAAAAGGAGCGAACTTAAAGCAGCTATGCGGGTGTTGAATAAAAAAATTCCAATCCTCACAAAGGCAAACATGCGGCCCTGCTATCCAAGATTGTCTAGCAAGAATAAGATCTTTATCAGTTTTGAACTTTAAGGACATTTGAATTACCTGGAAAGTTGCATTAGGTTCAATATGATGAATCAAGATCGGAAATAATTTGTTGCTCAGAAGTCTTTTGATTTGTCCAAAGTCGTGATATCCTCCAACCACCTTAACCGCTACGCTGTGTTCATTGTGGGTCTGCATCAGATTTTGCATCCTTTTCGTTAGGTTGAAAATAGGTATTTGGTTATCTTTTTGCTTTTTGGGTATCGGAGGTTTTTTTTTCCGAATCTTTTTGGAGATTTTTCAGAGGCTTTGGGTTATTGAAATCATTCCAGTGATGATGAAGGTGAGGGATTGTATGTGAAAAGTTATGTTTTGTTTCTTTTTCACTTTTGGGTAAGCTTCCTGGGTTACTCGAAGCAGTTGAAGAAAAAGAACTTGGAGTCTCATTGAGAATCCTTGGAAAGTTTCCCAAACCGCTCATGAGAGTTGCTTTTAACTCGTGAAAGAATTTTCCAGAGGGGACACGCATGAAGAATATTGACATGATTCATGGCACTTTTCAGAGTTGATTGAGTGAAGTAATGGTTTAGGTCTTTCAGTTGCCGAGGTAGCAGACTCCTGGTTGGTGGTGGAGCGCGGTGATTTGGAATCCATTGGGTGTTGAGGAGGTGATGAGAGGAATAAAAAAAACTCCGACAATCAGCCACTAATAGGTCTTGTAATGATATCTTTTCTTGGATGTCTCAACTGGTGATTTGAAAAAACTCTAACCAAACGATTAGGGCCCTCAGTGACATACGAGAAGAAGTGATATCTGATATCAAGAAACCAGATCAGCGGTGGTGGGAAAGATTTATTTATCCCATAGCTGCAATCAAGCTTCCATTGACAACCCAGCGGCTAAGCTCCCCTGTTAGGAGAGAGAAAATGTTTCGGTTCTTCATCTTTTAGTACATGGATATTGCATTCATTGCCATAAGTCAACATTATAGGAAACATGATTAATCACGTTTTTTTATTATTTGTTTATTATAGTGAAATTGATTTTGACCAAAGGTTATTTTTGTAAATCATGTCATATTATAAATAATTGTGGGCTTTTCATATATGAAATTTTAATGGCGGGTTTTTGATATTTAAAAAAAGAAAACTGGGCTAGAGAAAAAGTTCCCCATCTTATTTATAGGCAAATTTTATTCTCCTTTAAGTTTAATTTTGCTTTAAGCATTCAAGTATTATAAATATCACTTCATGTATATAATTCAGTGATTTAATGAATCATTTATTGGACTAAAGATAATCTGGGTATAAAATCGTTAACAAGTTTTAGTCTTTATTTTATGCCTTATATGTCTTATATTAACTATCTGATTTGAACGCAACTCATAATTCTAATTTGTTATTAGTTAACTTTGCAAACTTAACCATAGATGAGCACTAATAATTTTCCATAACTATTTAATCCTAATCATTATTTTATCGCTATATATTTGTTAATGAGATTTAAATTAAGTTAAGTTTAGTATGATATTAACTGATAAATGTAACATTACTTTCTTAAGATTATTATTGCTATTATTTTAATTTATAATTATTTGTTATATTTTTATTATTAACATTGATGGTCGAACTATGATTCTAACTACTCTCACAAATATTATTGAGTCCCAAAAATATTATTAACATTCATGTAATTATAATTTGTTTACTCTTCATTTAAGTCAACGTGTTCAGTAAGTTTCTACGTGATTTACAACAGTACTAATCTCACTGTTTTTATCGTATTAAATTGTCTACGTGTTCATACTTTGTAGATTATTTATTCCCAAATCCTTATTAGCTAAAGTTATTGGTGTACCCTACAATTTTTACTTCATTACATAAACAAACAATCAATCAATCAAACAAATCAATCATTAATCAATTTTTTTAATTATTGATAGCTTTTAATGATGGCAAAGATTTGCGGCCTGCTGATATCTTTGTTCCTAACTGGGAAAATGGCCAAGATGTTTGTATGGATGTTACAGGGGTCTCTCCCTTCACAGGTGAAGGTACTCGCTCTTTCGTTCCAGGCAAAGCTATTTCTAGTCTTTTTTCGAAAACGCACTAAATACTTGGACATATGTGTATCACATGGCTATGGTTTGGGTGTTCTTGCTTTCTCTACTTTAGGAGAACTTGGAGATGATACTTTATGTTTTTTCAAGCGTCTGAAGAATTGTTTAGTTAGCAAGGACGCTAGTAGTGGTGCCGGTAGGTTTATTTTTCATCGATTAGGTATTGCTATTCAAAAAGGCGTTGGAGCCCAGCTTGTTGCTAGGTTGCCGACCAGAAATTAACATGTAACACTGCACTATCTATTAAATATAATATTACCTTTTAATGATTAATTAAGATTTATCTCACAAACCCAACCCAGTCCTAAACTAATCTATTTCACTAACTCGCACTGGCTATTCCTATTGTTTCCCATATAAGATCTAATAGTGAGCTCTGATACCAACATTGTAGCGCCCCCTAAGCTAGCAGCTGACTAATCCAAAAGATTATCTAAATAAAAAGGCACTAAGAATCTAAATCATTTACTTAAACATTCAATTAAGAAATCTTCTACAAAACTTAACCCAAAACTAGCCCCGCTCAGAAATATATATACAAGAACTCCTCTCAAATGATACATATACAATAGTCATTTGGTTTAAAAACAGAATATATAACATAATAAACATATCAGAAGTTAACCACTACGGACTTAACTCCTCGAAGCTTTCGCTGCGCAACCCTGATCTGTCTCTGAAACTGAAAGTGGGAATGGGTGAGCACATCGTCCCTAAAAGGGGTGCCCAGTAGAAATAACAACTAGCTTTCAAGTAATTATTAATATGATTCGAAGACAATGCAGGTTTAATCGAAAGTCGGTAATACAAGAGAAGACAATAAAACATAATGTAGAAACTTCTTCAAATACATTCATAAATAACAGTAAACATCTATGTATGAGATGTGTGTTGCCGCACATAAGGGAAGAGATTGATGCCCATTCCACACCGAATAGGTAATATTGCGGTGTATCGCCCTAGCCATAGAATACTGATATATATATAAAGGAAGAATAATATTGCGGTGTATCGCCCTAGCCGTGTAATATTGCGGTGTATCGCTCTAGCCATAGAAACTGATATTTTTTCAGCACACATCTCATACCACACAGAGCACATAAAGATATGCATGAATTTCACAACACCAAGATTGATTTGAAAAACAATAATGAATACAAGAGAGTTCGTTATCGACTCCCACCTCTTTTGATGACAAGCCTCGCTTACCTCGAGATCCATGATCCACTGGTTCATCCTTTGAATCGATCGTTGTTAATACAGACTAACTGTTAATCACACAAGAAGTCTGAGAAACTAGCCAAAATGGCTCACACAAGAATTATACAAGTCTGATTACTGGTTCTAGGTCCATTTATGACTTTACACCTTTTCATTCTCTATATTTATCATAGCTAAGGTTTACTAATTCAATTAGGTTGGTTCTATAGTCCATTAGTTAAGTCTTGTGAACATCTACAACTTTGTAGAAGAAGCCAAAGGATAATTCGGACCATAAGGGTCCAATACATCTAAATAGAAACACTAAACCTAAACCCAAGTCCACTATACAAGTCCATTACACAAGGCCTGGTCCACTAGGGTCTACTAACGGTCCCTAACAATCAACATGGTCGATTAACAATAACGTCCAAGGTCTGGTCAAGTCCAGGGTAATCGAATCGGTCAAGGTCCACTGAGTCAAATCGGATCAATTCCTAATTACTGAGTTAACTCATTCAGTTACACTGAGTCAGCTAAGGTATGTAACAAGCAAACACTCTATTTTAACTAGAGTTTCACTAACAACCTGATTCTATTCATCTGATCAATATACAAACTTTCATTCTATACAATTCTATAATTTCAATACAACTGTAATTCAAGCTTTACCTGCAATTGCAGCTCTAAGCAACATCTTTCTACATTCATACTTCTACAGTCACAACAAACTCATTACAACTCTCATTCTAGAATTCATCTAGCTTGAGAACACAATTCCAATAACAACTCCCTTACCTCACTACTATTGAACCATTTCAAACAACAATTCTCAGCTGAACAACACTCAGCATATACTCACACAACTGATTCAAATTCAGTTTAGTTCACCATTCCAAAACTCTGTATCTTCCGAACTATCATCACCACGTATCATTTCTAGCCATGATCAAAGCCTCATTCTTGACCAAAGAACAACATAACATAATCGCAATCTCAACTCGATACAAACAGTTAAACATCCACTTAAGATCTTCGTTTAAACCACCAAGTCAATTACAACCATAGCTCCACTAATATATACCACTATTCTTTCTCCTACAACTCTGTATCACAGCAACAACAATTCATATCAAACATCTTTACCAATACAGACAACTTCATCATTAACCATTATCCATCCTTTACAGTTTATACATATGCACCACTAATTCCATCACCATTCCTATAATTATGCAACTCAACAATCTTATAAACTCATACACTAACACCAATCCCCTTGTCCATTTCATTACACTGACTTCATAAGAAATCACATGAACTCAGCAACACCAGCTCAGAACAACAATACCATATCATCTCAATTAAAGTAAATACAATTCCATTAACAACTCCAGAAACTCTACTCTTAATTCTCCTCTCAGATCTTCCATTCAAAAACAACTAACACAACATGTACTTGATTCTATAACACACATCAATTAATATAATTCAATTCAAATAGAAATGAAAGGATTACCTTAGACCCAAATCCAATTTCTGCTAATCAAACAATCTTCAATGCTAACTCAGTTCAACTCCAATTGACACCAAATACCCGCCTCCTACTTTCTCAATCACTTTCTTCTCCATCTTGAATTTCATCTTCAACGGTTTGTCTTTGGAACCCTAATTCCATTCTTAAATCTTCACTAGAATAGTAACTCGACTACTGATTCTTCTTTATGATTCAATTAATGTAAAACCCATCTCTAATCTTCTCATTATACCCTCAATTACATCTTTAATTCTTCTTTGAAGTTTCTTATAAAATCCTAACTCTTGATTCATCTTCAAAATTACTTCAAAACTTCAATTCAGCTACAACCCAATTGTTCTTCATCTAACAACAACCCAATTCACCTCTCAATTCGTCACAAACCCTAACTTCTAAAACCATATGTTCGATTTACAGCAGCAACTCCATCATCTTCATCCTGAGATCAGTTAATATCAATACCACTCTCATCTCCTCATCAACATCTTCTAATTCGTTTGCTCTAACTCATCGATTGTCTCTCTCTCTCAAACAAACTCTCAAACACAAGCAGAGAAAGAAATACAGGGGAAGAAAGAAAGAGAAGAATAAAGAATAATGGGGAAGAAGAAGAAAAGAGAATGAAAGGTTATCCTCACGATCTGGTTAGGGATAAGACCGACCCGGATTGTTATAGGCACCTGACCAAAAGATATGGGCTACCAAGTCGGTTAACTGTAAGATGATTATTTTTCCCTTCAAACAAATTTGATGATATCTTCTTCGTCTGATATCCGACTGACACGTTCAAGTCAATGTTTTAAAACCCGGACCGGACCGGCCGGTTCAACCGGGAAACCAGTGAACCAGTGAAAAAAACGGGCTGGTTCACCCTTGACCCACTAATATGCAAAAAAAACCAGAGAACCAGTCGAACCGCCCGGTCCAACCGTCGAACCGTCCGACCCAGCTGGTTTCATCCGGTTCGCCCAGTTACTAACTCTATCAGTTTTTTTTTTTTTTTTTTTTTTTTTTTTTTTCTATCTTCTTTTCTCTTTTCTCTGAGAAACTCAACAGGCTGGGGAGGTTTTAATTTTCAAATTGAGAAATTAATGATCATCGATTTCCAATAGAGAAGTTATGTGTGTGCTTGTTTTCAAAGCATCTTTAGTGGATACTCATATAAGAAGATCAACTATGAAGAAGATCAAGAGATTGAAGACTCTTAACCTAAACCTAGATGAAGGAAACCCAAAACCTAAAATCGTTGCAGTGATTGATTTTAATTTGTAAGGTATGTGTGTTTATAGTTTATGCATTTGATTTTACTTTCGTTTTTGAATTTTTTTTTGTCCTTATTTTCATTATAAATCCTATTTTGCAAAACAGTAGAAGCATCACATTGAGTACTGAATAGTGAATACCAATAACATGTGATTGTGATTAGTGTACAATTATTTAGTTTATACCATTTGATTATGTCAAATCCATTGTTTGTATTGGATGTTTCAGTTTGCTACTGCTAATTTTGTTTTCTTTCTCACTTAATTTTAGTTGTAGTTATTTTGATTAAACCACATATAGTTAATCTGTATTGATTCTTATGTCAAATCCAGTGTTTATATTGTATGTTTCAGTTTGTCTACTGTAATTGTGTTTTATTTCTCATTTAATTTTGATTGTAGTTGTTTCTTTAAACCACATAGTTAATCTGTATTGCAGTATTTAAATTATTTAGTGTATGTTCACTACAACCTTCGTTTAAAGAATAGGTATACTTCTGGACATATTTCTAAAATCTGAAAACTTATTTACTAGATCCTTTACATTATGCTAAATATTGTCTTTACATTCAGGACTAGGACCAAGAAAACGAAAGATATGATCCTATTGATTCGATGCACTTGATCCGACGGAAGATTTGGTAGTAGATGATGAGCCAGACCAAATTGATATAGATGAACTTGAAGATATAGCTGCTGATTTAACAATTCCAATATTTGAAAATCAAACTCAGGGATATCATGATATATCACAAGCAAGAGAAGGTATTCAAATGAAAATTTTTAGTGTTTTACAATTACTTGACCGAATTATGTTGTATTTTGTCAATTTATTGTTTGTCATTTGGCAGATGAAGATGACGAAGTGACAGGTGATTGGAATGAGTTTGATATGCATTTCGAGTGAATTTTCGGACCATGTTCCAAATGATGCTTATCTCCAACATTTCAATCTAAACAATCTTCCTTGATAATAGGAGTTAAAGTAGAACTAAGAATTAAACTGCAACAGTACCTTGCTTGGTTACTTCTTAAGCCTTTTTACATTTGTGGATAATTTTGATGTTTCAAACTTGATGATTACTCTCTCATTTAAAATGCTTGAACGGAAGTACTTATTAATTTTCTTAGAAAAATATTTGTGGAATTGATTGTGGATTATCTATTGAGAAGTCAGATACTCGGATATTTTATTAGCCATAATATGACTGACCCAGTGACCCACTGGTTAAACCAGTGGGTGAACCAGTTGACCCTGACCCAGTGATTTTACTGGGTTGATGGCCGGTCCGGGTATTAAAACATTGGTTCGAGTAGTCCATTCTGTGTAACTTTTCGAGATCTATCTAACGATACTAGTTTCGCATTTAAATCGTTATTAGATTAATTTATATGAATTAACGTTCGTGTTAAACTAATCAAGTTATTATCGTCTAAATCATCTCTTGATCATCTCTAGACCAGTCAAATAGCGTTGACGAGCTTGAGGGTCTTTACATTCTCCCCACCTTACACATTTTCGTCCTCGAAAATTGAACCATCCTTCTAGTCTTCAAAACTCCCCACCTTATAGAATAATCCTATCTATTGTCTAAGTGCAGACAACATAAAAACAAAGTGCAAACCTATATGGCTTTCTACAACTAAGATTAAAATTTGTAGCTCTAGGTTCAATTATGTTGATTTAATAACTATTAAATAAAGAAATCTAAGTTTCTTACACTAATTTCTATTTTATAAGATGTCTGTCTCTAACTTCTAGGAAGAATCCTACGAATCTTTCTAAGTAAATTTATAATTACTGGTTTCCTAACGAATTATACCAAACTTCTATGATCGGTCATCTCTGAATGCAGTTTCCCTGTCAAGGTTGGCCAATCCCAACAATGCCTTCCTACGAACAGATAAAACACAACCTTCACTATTCCCCAGTGCTGGATTAACTAAATACTAACTTATTACGATTAACTAAGTATTGATTTATTAAGATTAGTTAGTCTTTAACTTTTATCTTAACTGGCGTAACCTAAAATTTTACTTCATAAATTATATACGTATGTCACAGCATTTTAGGCAATCTAGTTATCTGAATTTTTTTATTTTGTTTTATTTTGTTTTTACATATAAAATTTCAATGTATCTATTTGTTTAGTTAATTATATGCATTGATATAATTAAATAACCGCTAACAATTTTTCATAGTTGTCTGGTAATTCTATTTTCGCATAAAATTGATATAATAAGTTTTATTTATTCATATTGAATCTATATACTATATCTTGTTAAATATTGGCGTTGGTAATTTAATATGATTTAAATTTTGAGTCTGCATAAAATTTTAATATGTCTTAATAGTCTTTAGATTTTGGGTATTAATAATGAGTATCTTATTTAGTGGAAATTTCTGAAGAACCCAAAACTGGTTCCTCTCTCTTTCAAAAACCCGTCATTAAGATAACATATATCTCTAGCCCAAAACCGATAATCTACGGCTACAAATAGTTGTTAAGATTGAATTTAGATTTCTGTTTTTTTTTCAGGTGGACTAAATTAACCTTTATAGAGTAACAATTTTTTTTTTTCCGATATAATTCGTAATAATAGGTCTGATAGCGTTTTTGTGGGCGTCTTTTTGGGGCGTCCAAGATGCGCTTTTGTAGGATCTAATAAAATGACTTAAAAGTGGATTTTCGGATGGGAGTTTAGTCTCTTCAATATTATCTCCATCGGCATCAAAATCTACAGCTTTATGTTTCAAACTTTCCACGTTTTAATCTCTCTCTCAAAATCTCTTTCTCTGTGATCTTCCATCAGGGAAAAAACCTCACTTTTTATCTTGTGAAGGCCGCCTGTTCGATTGCCTTTCATTAACTTTCTTTCTCGTATACATTCTTTGAAGGAAGAGGAAAACTAGATTAAGCCATTTATGCCGTGAAGAAGACGCCCTATGTAGGTCTGTTTCACTTACCATTGAAGCTCAGCTCGCTATTCTAATAAGTTTTTCTTCTACTTTTGGATTGAGTTTCCGTTGGAATTTAGAAAGATCTGATAATCTTCCTCTTATAAATGATGTATTTTGATTATTTGTCTCCTTGTGGTCTTGTGTTATTTGAATTGGTCGCTTGCAACTTGTGTGGAAAAAATGGTGGTATGTAACTGGAACAACATATATATATATATATATATATATATATATATATATATATATATATATATATATATATATATATATAGTGAGTTGAAGGTCTAGTAGATTCTGGGAAAAGACAATTACATTGTTGTGCGCAATAATGAGAAACCAAAATATCGAAATATTTGGAGTCAGATGGAGAAGTGTAGAATTTTTTTTTTGAAGCATACAAAAATGGTAGATGAGAAGGATAATAAGCAGTAGATAAAGGTAGAAATTTGCATATTATTGTTGCCAGTACGCTGGTGAGTCGGCTGAGTTATCAGATCTCACTACTATCCTCCCCATACATAAATTGCCAACCAATTTAACATCGTAGCAGTAAAAGTGATGAGGAGACAAGAAGTGTAAATATCAAAGTGAAAATGTAACTTTATGGGGTGCAATTGATTAATGAATGTGAAAAATTTGGTAATCACCGATCACGGACTCACTGAAAATTGCATTTTTCACCAATCACGCCAAGTTATTACGCGTGAAAACTAGAATATTCACTGAAATTTTGAATTTTCACAAATTTCTCATGGTCAAGTTGAACAATCTAGAATTTTCACTGAAAACTTGAATTTTTTCGGATCTCCGTTGGTTAATTATAGGTGAAAACTTAAAAAATCTCACTAACCACACCCGTTAAAACTACAATTTTCCTAATTTTATTCTAACTGTGATAATTGCATTTTTCTTTTACTTTTCCTAAATTCATGATGATAATTCAGTTTTTTTTTTTTCTTTTTGTTTGCGGCTTGTACATGATAAAGTTAGTATAAGGAGGTCAGGAGTGTTTTTAGGGATTAGTTTAGGAATCAGTAATTAGTTACATGATAAATCTAGATTTGCTTATTTTAAGGAATTAGTTTAGGAAAGTCAACAGTTATAGGAAACATGATTAATCACGTTTTTTTATTATTTGTTTATTATAGTGAAATTGATTTTGACCAAAGGTTATTTTTGTAAATCATGTCATATTATAAATAATTGTGGGCTTTTCATATATGAAATTTTAATGGCGGGTTTTTGATATTTAAAAAAAGAAAACTGGGCTAGAGAAAAAGTTCCCCATCTTATTTATTGGCAAATTTTATAGGCAAAATTTATTCTCCTTTAAGTTTAATTTTGCTTTAAGTATTCAAGTATTATAAATATCACTTCATGTATATAATTCAGTGATTTAATGAATCATTTATTGGACTAAAGATAATCTGGGTATAAAATCGTTAACAAGTTTTAGTCTTTATTTTATGCCTTATATGTCTTATATTAACTATCTGATTTGAACGCAACTCATAATTCTAATTTGTTATTAGTTAACTTTGCAAACTTAACCATAGATGAGCACTAATAATTTTCCATAACTATTTAATCCTAATCATTATTTTATCGCTATATATTTGTTAATGAGATTTAAATTAAGTTAAGTTTAGTATGATATTAACTGATAAATGTAACATTACTTTCTTAAGATTATTATTGCTATTATTTTAATTTATAATTATTTGTTATATTTTTATTATTAACATTGATGGTCGAACTATGATTCTAACTACTCTCACAAATATTATTGAGTCCCAAAAATATTATTAACATTCATGTAATTATAATTTGTTTACTCTTCATTTAAGTCAACGTGTTCAGTAAGTTTCTACGTGATTTACAACAGTACTAATCTCACTGTTTTTATCGTATTAAATTGTCTACGTGTTCATACTTTTTAGATTATTTATTCCCAAATCCTTATTAGCTAAAGTTATTGGTGTACCCTACAATTTTTACTTCATTACATAAACAAACAATCAATCAATCAAACAAATCAATCAATCAATCAATTTTTTTAATTATTGATAGCTTTTAATGATGGCAAAGATTTGCGGCCTGCTGATATCTTTGTTCCTAACTGGGAAAATGGCCAAGATGTTTGTATGGATGTTACAGGTGTCACTCCCTTCACGGGTGAAGGTACTCGCTCTTTCGTTCCAGGCAAAGCTATTTCTAGTGCTGTTTCGCAAAAACGCACTAAATACTTGGACAAATGTGTATCACATGGCTATGGTTTGGGTGTTCTTGCTTTCTCTACTTTAGGAGAACTTGGAGATGATACTTTATGTTTTTTCAAGCGTCTGAAGAATTGTTTAGTTAGCAAGGACGCTAGTAGTGGTGCTGGTAGGTTTATTTTTCATCGATTAGGTATTGCTATTCAAAAAGGCGTTGGAGCCCAGCTTGTTGCTAGGTTGCCGACCAGAAATTAACATGTAACACTGCACTATCTATTAAATATAATATTACCTTTTAATGATTAATTAAGATTTATCTCACAAATCCAACCCAGTTCTAAACTAATCTATTTCACTAACTCGCACTGGCTATTCCTATTGTTTCCCATATAAGATCTAATAGTGAGCTCTGATACCAACATTGTAGCGCCCCCTAAGCTAGCAGCTGACTAATCCAAAAGATTAGCTAAATAAAAAGGCACTAAGAATCTAAATCATTTACTTAAACATTTAATTAAGAAATCTTCTACAAAACTTAACCCAAAACTAGCCCGCTCAGAAATATATATACAAGAACTCCTCTCAAATGATACATATACAATAGCCATTTGGTTTACAAACAGAATATACAACATAATAAACATATCAGAAGTAAACCACTACGGACTTAACTCCTCGAAGCTTTCGCTGCGCAAACCTGATCTGTCTCTGAAACTGAAAGTGGTAATGGGTGAGCACATCGTCCCTAAAAGGGGTGCCCAGTATAAATAACAACTAGCTTTCAAGTAATCATTAATATGATTCGAAGACAATGCAGGTTTAATCGAAAGTCTGTAATACAAGAGAAGACAATAAAACATAATGTAGAAACTTCTTCAAATACATTCATAAATAACAGTAAACATCTATGTATGAGATGTGTGTTGCCGCACATAAGGGAAGAGATTGATGCCCATTCCACACCGAATAGGTAATATTGCGGTGTATCGCCCTAGCCATAGAATACTGATATATATATAAAGGAAGAATAATATTGCGGTGTATCGCCCTAGCCGTGTAATATTACGGTGTATCGCCCTAGCCATAGAATACTGATATTTTGTCAGCACACATCTCATACCACACAGAGCACACAAAGATATGCATGAATTTCACAACACCAAGATTGATTTGAAAAACAATAATGAATACAAGAGAGTTCGTTATCGACTCCCACCTCTTTTGATGACAAGCCTCGCTTACCTCGAGATCCATGATCCACTGGTTCATCCTTTGAATCGATCGTTGTTAATACAGACTAACTGTTAATCACACAAGAAGTCTGAGAAACTAGCCAAAATGGCTCACACAAGAATTATACAAGTCTCGATTCTTTGGTTCTAGGTCCATTTATGACTTTACACCTTTTCATTCTCTATATTTATCATAGCTAAGGTTTACTAATTCAATTAGGTTGGTTCTATAGTCCATTAGTTAAGTCTTATGAACATCTACAACTTTGTAGAAGAAGCCAAAGGACAATTCGGACCATAAGGGTCCAATACATCTAAATAGAAACACTAAACCTAAACCCAAGTCCACTATACAAGCCCATTACACAAGGCCTGGTCCACTAGGGTCTACTAACGGTCCCTAACAGTCAACATGGTCGATTAACAGTCAACGTCCAAGGTCTGGTCAAGTCCAGGGTAATCGAATCGGTCAAGGTCCACTGAGTCAAATCGGATCAATTCCTAATTACTGAGTTAACTCATTCTGTTACACTGAGTCAGCTAAGGTATGTAACAAGCAAACACTCTATTTTAACTACAGTTTCACTAACAACCCGATTCTATTCATCTGATCAATATACAAACTTTCATTCTATACAATTCTATAATTTCAATACAACTGTAATTCAAGCTTTACCTGCAATTGCAGCTCTAAGCAACATCTTTCTACATTCATACTTCTACAGTCACAACAAACTCATTACAACTCTCATTCTAGAATTCATCTAGCTTGAGAACACAATTCCAATAACAACACCCTTACCTCACTACTATTGAACCATCTCAAACAACAATTCTCAGTTGAACAACACTCAGCATATACTCACACAACTGATTCAAATTCAGTTTAGTTCACCATTCCAAAACTATGTATCTTCCAAACTATCATCACCACTTATCATTTCTAGCCATGATCAAAGCCTGATTCTTGACCATCAACAGTCAACATAACTGCAATCTCAAATCAATACAAACAGTTAAACATCCACTTAAGATCTTCGTTTCAACCACCAAGTCAATTACAACCACAGCTCCACTAACATCTACCACTATTATTTCTCTTACAACTATGTATCACAGCAGCAACAATTCATATCAAACATCTTTACCAACACAGACAATTTCATCATTAACCATTATCCATCCTTTACAGTTTATACATATGCACCACTAATTCCATCACCATTCCTATAATTCTGCAACTCAACAATCTTATAAACTCATACACTAACACCAATCCCCTTGTCCAGTTCATTACACTGACTTCATAAGAAATCACATGAACTCAGCAACACCAGCTCAGAACAACAATACCATATCATCTCAATTAAAGAAAATACAATTCCATTACCAACTTTAGAAACTCTACTCTTAATTCTCCTCTCAGATCTTCCATTCAAAAACAACTAACACAACATGTACTTGATTCTATAACACACATCAATGAATATAATTCAATTCAAATAGAAATGAAAGGATTACCTTAGACCCAAATCCAATTTCTGCTAATCAAACAATCTTCAATGCTAACTCAGTTCAACTCCAATTGACACCAAATACCCGCCTCCTACTTTCTCAATCACTTTCTTCTCCATCTTGAATTTCATCTTCAACAGTTTGTCTTTGGAACCCTAATTCCATTCTTAAATCTTCACTAGAATAGTAACTCGACTACTGATTCTTCTTTATGATTCAATTAATGTAAAACCCATCTCTAATATTCTCATTATACCCTCAATTACATCTTCAATTCTTCTTTGAAGTTTCTTATAAAATCCTAACTCTTGATTCATCTTCAAAATTACTTCAGAACTTCAATTCAGCTACAACCCAATTGTTCTTCATCTAACAGCAACCCAATTCACCTCTCAATTCGTCACAAACCCTAACTTCTAAAACCCTATGTTCGATTTATAGCAGCAACTCCATCATCTTCATCCCGAGATCAGTTAACATCAATACCACTCTCATCTCCTCATCAACATCTTCTAATTCGTTTGCTCTAACTCATCGATTGTATCTCTCTCTCTCAAACAAACTCTCAAACACACGCAGAGAAAGAAAGACAGGGGAAGAATGAGGAAGGAAGAATAAGAATAAAAAAGAATGAGGAAGAAGAAGAAAAGAGAATGAAAGGTTATCCTCGCGATCTGGTTAGGGATAAGACCGACCCGGAATGTTATAGGCACCCGACCAAAATATATGGGCTACCAAGTAGGTTAAATGTAAGATGATTATTTTTCCCTTCAAACAAATATGATGATATCTTCTTCGTCCGATATCTGAATGACACGTTCGAGTAGTCCATTCGGCGTAACTTTTCGAGATCTATCTAACGATACTAGTTTCATATTTAAATCGTTATTAGATTAATTTCTATGAATTAACGTTCGTGTTAAACTAATCGAGTTATTATCGGCTAAATCGTCTCTTGATCATCTCTAGACCATTCAAATAGCGTTGACGAGCTTGAGGGTCTTTACAATATAGGTATTTGGAAAGGTTCGATGATTTGTTAGCTCAATGTCCTCACCATGGTTTAAAGAATGTTAGGATAGTTTGGGCCTTTTATAAGGTTTTAGATTATTTGAAAACAACCATGGTTGATTCTTTGTGTAGGCTAGTTCGGACCCTTTATAAGGTTGTAGATTATTTGAAAACAACCATGGTTGAGTCTTTGTGTACTGGTGATTTTGAAAGTAAAACTGTTGATAGGCAATGACATTTTGAATGAAATCGTCGAAAAGACCCATCGATGGGAAAATAGTAGAGAATCCCAGAAAAAAATCATATAAGTAGTCAATAGCGTAGAGGATCTTTTGAATCAGATGCTAAAATATCAGCCATTGATAAAAGTTTAAAAGATTTATAATTGAGACAATCTAATGGTAGAGTACTAGATCCTTTTGGGGAAGGACTGAGTGTTGAATAGCAAGCCAATGGTCTTTATAATAACACTAGATTTAATAATCGTCAAAAGCTTGATCCATCTTCAGAAACTTATAACCCTGGATGGACAAACCATCCAAACATATCTATTCTTTCTTCTCTCTATATACATTTGCTTTAAAATGTATATGGAGTACCTTCTTAAGTTGCACCTGAAGAGAGCCAACAATATTTTATTTGCAGTATGAAATATATTCTCAAGGTAATTCTATAACCTAGATTATATAGATCATTTTCAATTTTCTTTTTGTATATTCTGTCTAAGTTCTCCTTTTGGGGTGATACCATAAGCACTGCCGCATCATGCCATCATGTCCATTTTCTCAAAGTTTTTTTTTTTTTTTTGTGGGGGGGTGGGGGGGACGGTGGCGGCGGCGGCGGCGGATTAGGTTTGTTGATAGACCTTGTATCTAACAAACAAAGGCTTGAACATGGGATTACCTCTTACAATAAAGGATGTGAATCATCAGCAGTTCACGAACCATCTACCTCAATCCAGGTTATTTTGAATTTTTGGTTTCTAATCATGTAGTGTGATAGGTGTAGAATACACCTCGATTTACTATCTATTGGTCATGCTTTCTTTGTTATTTTTCTTGTAAATTATGCATTTTACGTGTTTTTTGAGTTATTAGGTACTCTGGAGTCATGCAGAAGAAAAGAAAAAGAAATCATCCAAATTACAAAAGAAAGGAAAAATTGTCGTTTCTCTAGTCGAACACTATTGGGTGCCTAGCCGTGGATAAGGGACTCCCAGCCAAAAGTCCAAAGAAGAACGCTAAAGGCAGGCATCAGTTTTACTCAGGGCACCCACCTCTCTTACCTCACATTGCTGCCTTTATCACTCTGATGGATATTTACCCTCATCTGTCCTAAGAACATATTCCCAATACCCTAACCGAGATAAACATTCCTCTCTCACATCTCCAATCATTCTATCACCTGAAATAAATGTGAGAGGAAATGGAGGCGCTGCTGAAATAAGATCGAGAAATAGCCAGAGATCGAGAGATGATGAGCCAGGAGATGCAGAAGTGTTTGTTGAAATTGAATCGAGAAATTGAGATGTAGAGATATTGATTGCAGATGGAAGAATTGGTTTACAAAGAAACAAAGGGGGTCTGTGTCAAATTAATGGGATCGATTTATTAGAATTTGATGTTGCTGTCGAACTCAGAAATTGAGAGAAGAAATTGGGGATTTTTGTTGAATCGGTTGATGAAGAGATGAAGAAGAAATAGAAATTAAGGTTTTGTCTCTGTAAATGGAATCGGAGGAACATGTGATGCAGTGAAGATAGTTGATGGAATTAGGGTTGGATTTGAGATGGGTTCTGGATTCAGATCGAGAATTGAAGATAAACAAGAAATGGGTCTGTATTAATTCGTTAAAGTAGTGAAGAATAATAGCACAACATCATAGCACAAAAATATATTGTAATATTTTGATCCATACACTTTGTTTCGTACAGTCACATGCTCGGTGAGTATGTGTGTATGTCGGTCACTACAACTATATCAATGACATCCTGTATACAAAGTCCAACCGTCCTTTGTTTGTCTGTGTTTCAATATAAGTACTTGAGTCCAGTATTGATATATGTATTTGTTGATTAACATTGAATGTAAGTATTGATTACCACTATGGTACGTATCAGATGTAAAGCTTCCGCACCGCCATTAATGGCTTCTTTTTAGATATGAAAATTTCTCATTTTCTTCTTCAAATCTTGCTTACTTTTCTTTCAGATTTATCATCTACTTCTCATTGTTAATCTTCAGATTTATTTTTCCTTCTGATTTTTTTCAATGGCTGCTTATGAATCTCGTATTACAAATGTTCCACTCAATCAAATTTCAAGTATTCTTTCTTACAAACTAAAAAAAGATAACTTTCTCACCTAGAAAGCTCTTCTTGTTCCATTACTAGAGCTATACAAAGTTCTTGGTTTTGTTGATGGAACTCTTCCATGTCCTTTGTATTTGGTCAATAACGCTGTAAATCCAGGCTATACAGCTTGGCATGACGATGATGATACTCTCATTCTCTGGATTCAGATGTCCATATCTGAATCAGTGCTACCTTATGTTGGTGATGCTGAAACTGCTAAAGATTTGTGGGATAATATTGAGTCAAGATTTGCTAAAAGCTCATCCACAAATTCTATTCAACTTCGATTGAAGCTACAATCCTTGAAACTTGGATCAGGTACTATCTCTACTTTTCTTGGAAAAATAAAGAAAGTCACAGATGAGCTCTTTGCTGCTGGATCTAGGATTGCTGATGATGAACTAGTTGTTCTCATATTAAATGGATTAGGTCCTGAATATAACTCCTTTTCTACGTCTATTAGAATCAGAAATCCTCATGTCTCTTCCAAAGAATTACACAATCTGTTAATGAATGAAGAAATTGTTATTACCAGTAAACACAAGGATTTAATGTCTGAGGCCAATGCTAAAGCCTTTGCCACAAACACTAGACCTCCATCCAATTTTAACAGAGGCAGTGGTAGAGGTTTTCCTACATTTTCACAACCATCACCTTTTCCATTCTCATATCCTTGTAGATCTTCATTTAACTCTTATCCTAGAGGTTATTCTCCATTTCAAATGTATCCTACACCTCAGTTTGCACCAAACTTTCAAATGAGACCTACTCATGGAGCATCTTCATCCACTCCTACTCCTACTACTTCAAATCCTTCATCTGAACAACCTTGGCAAATTGCAAGAAAGATGGTCATCAAGCTAATGAATGTAGACACATGTTGAATTTTACTTATCAACATTCTAAAACACCACACAACTTGAGTGCTATGTTAGCTACATATAACATCATGGGTGAGAATCCTTGGTATGCTGATTCTGAAGCAAATAATCACATTACTAATGATGAAACTGAATTGCTCAACTCAACTCCTTTTGGTGGTTCTGAAGAAATCCAAGCTGCAAATGGTGAAGGTATGAAAATTACTCATATTGGAAATACTTCTAAGTTAGCTACTGCTGCTAATTTTCTTCTTAAAGATGTTTTACTTGTACCAAGATCATCTCAAAATCTCTTATCTGTTCACAAGTTTACAATCGATAACAACCGCTCAATCACTTTTGATTCTCTTGGTTTCAATGTTAAGGATCTCTCTCTGGGAAGATAATTTTCCAAAGGCCACATAAGTATGGACTTTATCCTATGCACTTTCTCAAAAACAGTTCACACAAAGCTTTCTCAAGTATTACTACATCGGCAACTACATGGCACAGAAGACTAACTCACCCCTCCTTTCAGGTGTTACAAAAAGTTTGCAAAACTCTAGACTTGTCTAACATTGTTAAGACACCTCTATTCGTAATGAGTGTCGATTAGGTAAAAGTCACAAACTACCTTTTTCTGTATCTACTCATATAACTAATAGACGCATTTATGTGTCTAATTTGTCCTCAATGTTTCGTATTGTTAGTACTCGTTTTTTTCCTTATTATGGTGTTTTGTGTGTTTGTAGGTATTTTTGGAAATAAAGATTGTTGGAAAATTCAAATTCGAAAAGTTGCTCTAACACCCCCCGAAGGACACGTGTTATTCGGACTCCTCGGTTTGGATAAGGGGCACCTCGGTCGGGCACCTGCTATTCGCACCCCCAGTTTGGTTAGGGGGACACCATCTTCATCATTTCAAAAAATCAATTTTGGCGGGAAACTATGGCAGAACGAACCAGATTAGGGTTCGGATTTTGGAGCTGTTTTAGAGAGATTCAATGGATGATTTTCTTTGGAATAGTTTGATTGAGCGTAACAGGCGTGGTAGGATTGTTTGTTTCCATTAATTTTGGCTAGATAATCCAACAAAAGAAAACATGGCGAATACGTGTGATGTTGAGATAATCACGGGTTTGTACGAGTTTTTCTCGTGTTTGGATAGATATTGGTCGCTGTAGAAGCATGGGGGAGATAAATAAGGATGTTTAACAGCTGCAAACACGTGAAGAAGTAAAACAGAGTAAGAAATCTCGGTTATTTTCGTTTAGAAAAGAGAAGATATTCTCGCATTAAACCGAGATTATTTGAAGGATGTCGAGTATAAATAGTCTGTTGAGGTAGCAGGGGAGCGGATGGAGAGTTTGGGGAGGTTTTGGAGCACAACAGAGTGAAGATCAATCGAGTGGCAGAATTGTTTTCTGCTGCTGTTACACCAAGAACACGAAGAACAGACGTCCAAAGACCGTCGTTCTTCAACAGTGCTAACGACTCGCTTATGTGGGTCGTATATTGGAGGCAGACTTTAGGAAATAGTAAGAGCAACATTTAATATTTATCGATCTCTGTAACAGTGGTTTGTGACGCTTTTCATGCGTTGCAAATTCCTGGTTTATTTGATATCTCTCATTTTCATCATTTGTAAGCGCCTTTGAGCAATAAAATCATATTTTGAGCGTTTTTTTCAACATGATGAGCTAGACCCCATTACTGGGACGACGGAGGAAGACGAATTTCATACATGGGTAAAATTATTTAATTCTTTTTTAATACTTTTGCATTAATTTTAATTGAAATATGATTTGAATTAATTGGTTGTCATTTAATTTGATGATGTATGCTTAGCTTAAATGTTTTGATACATCATGCTTAGGATTTACAACCAATCTTTTGAGAATCTATCTTGGCAAAAATAAGAGTCCATGTTTTTATTTGTTAAGCGATAATCGTTAAAAGAATTAATATTTGAACCTTTTGTTATGAGTTTGGCCGAATCCTGAGTCCCAGCCCATCTCTTCATCCTATGACAATATTTGTATATATTTTTCTTTTATATTCTTTTATTAATTCTTAAAATTGATCTCGTCAAGTCCGAGTGAACGACAACCTTACTACCACTTTCTACAACATCATTGAAAATAACCATCAATAACCAATTCTCCTTTAGAACTACTTCATATGGATTTATGGGGTCCAAGTACTGTAACTTCAACTAGTGGTTTCAAATATTATGTCAACATCATAGATGATTACTCCAAATTCTGTTGGATATATCCCTTGTATGATAAATCAGAATTCGGAAAAATATTCTCATTTTTCAAGTCTATGGTTGAAAACTTGCTTCATACTTCTATTGTAACCATAAGAACGGATGGAGGAGGAGAATTTTTACATAATGAGCTACAAGAACTCTTATGTGTTAATGGAATCAATCATGAGTTTTCATGTCCTCATACACCATAACAAAATGGTGTAGCTGAATCTAAGCACAAACATTTAGTGGATACTGGTAGAACATTTCTTATTCAATCTGGTTTAACTGATGCATTTTGGGTTGATGCATTTCAAACAGCCAACCATGTCATTAACATACTCCCTGTTAGAAGTATTGGCTTTATATCTCCCTTTGAGAAGCTATTTCATCAAGTACCAGATTATTCTTATCTGAAATCTTTTGGTTGCTCTTGTTATCCTTGGTTAAAACCTTATACATCTCACAAGTTACAACCTAGAAGTATTCATTGCATCTTTATTGGATATAGCTCAGCTCACAAGGGATATAAATACTTAGATGCTAAGACTGGAAGAATTTACATATCAAGACATGTTGTCTTCAATGAGAATGATTTTACTTTGGTATCTAGTTCAGTTTCAAGTCAAATTCACAGTTCTCCTCAGTATGCAGTTTCTTCATCAGTTCACAATGTTTGTTCTACTACTCCTACTGCTTCAGAAGTTATCACAGCTTTACCATCCACTTCAGAGAATATCAATACTTCTCCTACAATCACAGAAGATGAGCTTCAAGTTTCTGGTATTTCTCCTTCTATATCTGCCATTGATTCTGATGCTTCAGTTAGTAACACTCATCAAATGATTACTAGAGGTAAAAGAGGTATTTTTAAACCCAAAGTATTCAATACTAAGTATGTCTTATCTGCTAATTTGGTCTCTGAAATACCACCACCTACACCCACATGTTTTTCTAAAGCCTTTAAGAATCCAAAGTGGAAACATTCAATGTTTGAAGAACACACAGCATTACAAGATGCAGGTACTTGGTCTTTGGTTAAACATTCAATGTTTGGACTTGGACATTGGACTTTTTTTTTTTTAAACCCTAAGGAAGGGTTATTTAAATACAAACTACACAGGGAAGGACGACAATTACGATATCGTCTCGGCCCCTCGGGTTCGTACATGACATAGGAGTCGTGGCCCGAGTCGACTTCAACGGTTTATCCCCCGTCTGGAACGGGAGGTAAGAATTCTAAACACCCGCGAATCCCCGCCAGCGGGTTTCTTCGGATGATTTCGTGTGAATATATGTCGAGGAACTGAATCCGGCTGCTTTAATTTCCTAGTAAAGGGCAAGGACAGGCCATACAAGATAAGAGTTCGGATTTCATCACCGTTCTCTTCTTGCCCGCCTTAGGAAAACGAAACCAAACACGAACCTAAGCCTAAAATTTTGACTAAAACGAGACCGATAGGGTAACGAGCTTAATAGGAAAGTCATTCGAAAAATATTGGTTACTCTTTAAGCATACTTCGAAGTTCATGATGGTTTCTGTAAGTTGAATGCGTGACTGCGCCGCCTTGTAATGCGGTGAGGCCTTGGGTATCAAAGCTCCACGCAGCTTCCGTCGCCTCTATTCAGCTTATTTAAACTCGGATTGATTCCAGAGGGGTCTGCTTAAATTGTAACGAATTCCCTTTCGAAGGATTAGAAGCTGGTCTAGAAACAATCTAAGTGGAGCCATCATGCTTTTTGTTTGCTAGAAATCAGTAGGTTTGTTGTGGTCGAGTCAGCCTTGTTTGTGTTTGTGTAGAATTCCCTTGCAGTTAGGATGTCAAACTGGTATTATAATAGCTATAACAATGAATATGAATATCCAACTGAACAATATGGACATCACTCTTTTTATGACCAGAATGTGAATAGTGGTTGGGAACGCCAATCTTTTGAAGATCGTGGCTCATACCACGGTGAGCCCAATTACTATTCACATGAATACCTACTCATACGAGCAAAATTCCTATAATTCCTCTTCTCTAGATGAAGCACGTAGGATACTTGAGTCAACGTGTAAGTTAACTGAGTCAACACGTGAGTTTGCTGAGACAACACGTAGGTTAGAGTTAGAGACGGAAGAAAGAATTGCTCGAATTACTCTTGATTGCCAATACATTCTTTCCAATATCACCCGTGAAAATGAGAACAATTTTTATAATCAGGATGACGAGGTTAGAATTGGTAACACTACTTGTGTAGATGAGGTTCAACCATTTTCATGTTGTTATAATGATGATTATGATAGTGTTGATGAAGAATTTGATAAATAGGCATAGTGATCAGGAAATTGTTACCCAAATTGAGCTTTATAACGATAATATTATTTCTAGTTCAAATCCAAATAATTTTAATAATTATTCACCTATTCAAAAGGATAAGGATTTGACTAGAGATACCCCCGTTTTAGACGATGTAGTATTCCCTTTTGATTACGAAGCCAAGGATGGTTTAGAGAAACGAGTATATTTTGAGTCTAGCGATTTAGAAACAATAGACTTAGAAAAAGAAAATGAACTCGTAGAGCTTTTAAATATGAGTGAGGATGCATCACCTGAGTATAACCTAGAAGAAGCAATTGACCATTTTCAGGATTCCGATGATCTAGAAATTAGGGAAATTGTAGCTAGTCTATCTAGAGACACCCAAAACTCTAAGTTTGGGGGTGATTATCATTCTCCCTGTGCCTTACCTTTAGCTCTTACAGAGATCCCTCACTTGGGACTTGACATATGTGCCTCAACCATTTTACAAGATTATCTTCATACACATTTTCCTGAACCTAGTTGTGTCCATAAAGAAGTTCAGTTGTTAGAAACCCATCCTCTGGTTGATGTGGTTAACTCAGGCTATGATACCAAAATTGACTTTGTTTTCCCACCAAAAACTTTTCTTTCAATTGTGGGAACATATGAGTTACAAATGTGTCAGTTATTAAGTTTTGAGACTAAACCTAATTACTCTAGGATATTAGGGTCGACACATTTGCTTAAGGAAGACCACCAATCTTATTGTGGTCAGTCACTGTAAGTCAAAACTGATTGACTTAAAGGATCCTCAATTATTCGGGTTATTATTATGTGCTTCTAAGTTTTTATTTGAGTTTTTCCAGACTCTAGAACCCGAACATTCGGATCTAACTTATGAGGAAACGCAACCTATGAAAACTTTTTATCTAGACCCTTTTATAGAGCCTGAACCTGAGCCACAACTAGATGTAGTTGTCTTAAACAAAAAATTAGATAAGGGTATCTTCCTGGTCTATCGCAGTCTCCTCTTCTTGTGGTTAGCACTTTTTGATCCAGATGACCCGCAGTTATTCCGGCTGTTGCTATATGATTCTTCGAGGTAACTAATCCTTTCCAATGTCTGGCTGAAGACTTTAAACTTAGCACTTCTTAGGAGATAACCCATGCTCATGCAACACGGTAATATCTTTCCTTAACTCTTTTGATCCAAGTGGTAACAGTTTCTCATTGTTCATGCTTTTAATTTCATCTTTAGAACATTGATGACAATGTTATATTTAAGTTTGGGGGTATGGGAGAAACCTTTTAGTTGCAGTATTAATAAATAAACTCCAGAGACTAGAAATTTATGCTTATTAAGGTCGGCACTAACTAATCTAAGTGGATGGGAACATCTTGGTTGTAGGAGTTGAGGAACCAATCTGATTAGATGGAAACATCTAGAAGAGTCTATTCATAAAAGCACAGAGCTCAGGTGTTAGAAAAGAAAACATGGTAGTTTCGCCATATCCTCGTGATGGAAACATCGAAAGAATCCTGATCACTTCTTTTGTTTTTCTTTTTATCATTGCTAGGGTGAAATAGAGTGACTGAGACACAAAAAAAAAAAAAAAAAAAAAAAATATTGAGACCAAACCATCAGACCAAACGAAATAAATACAATAAATTCGACCACTGGTACCCTTGTATATGCCAGCTGAGTTGACCTAGAGTTAGGATTATCGACCACTGGTTCCCTTGTATATGCCAGTGTGTTGATATTAGTCCAGACCAGTATCTTAGTCCATTAGGATAGGTTCACCTTAGTCGACATCATCCACGTTTTTCTCTACATCCATCTTCTTAATCTATCCATGTGATTGGTTGACTCCGGTTTATGATGTCCAGAAACTATCTGAGTAGAGCTCTGTCACTTTATATGAATTTTAGTATGCTTGAGTGCAAACTCGTGTACAACAATTGGAATTTCGCATCATGGTACTTCCTCCTATACTCAATGATTGTATGCCAACCAAGGAGATTCTTTAGTGCCTTCCAAGGTTCTGCGTAAATAGATAGGGTCAGGAGTAAAGGTTTTGTGGGTACACCTCTGGTAAACCCTCCGGAGACAACACTCCGCCACTAGGGCCACCTAGGGGTTCAAATGATTTTTATTTTCTAGAATAAATTTGCTCGAGGACTAGCAAATAATAAGTTTAGGGGTATTTGATAGACGCATTTATGTGTCTAATTTGTCCTCAATGTTTCGTATTGTTAGTACTCGTTTTTGTCCTTATTATGGTATTTTGTGTGTTTGTAGGTATTTTTTTGGAAATAAAGATTGTTGGAAAATTCGGCTCGAAAAGTTGCTCGGAACACCCCCGGAGGACACGTGTTATTCGGACCCCTCGGTTTGGATAAGGGGCACCTCAGTCGGGCACCTGCTATTCGCACCCCCAGTTTGGTTAGGGGGACACCATCTTCATCATTTCAAAAAATCAATTTTGGTGGGAAACTATGGCAGAACGAACCAGATTAGGGTTCGGATTTTGGAGCTGTTTTAGAGAGATTCAATGGCTGATTTTCTTTGGAATAGTTTGATTGAGCGTAACAGGCGTGGTAGGATTGTTTGTTTCCATTAATTTTGGCTAGATAATCCAACAAAAGAAAACAGGGCGAGTACGTGTGTTGTTGAGATAATCACGGGTTTGTACGAGTTTTTCTCGTGTTTGGATAGATATTGGTCGATGTAGAAGCGTGGAGGAGATAAATAAGGATGTTTAACAGCTGCAAACACGTGAAGAAGTAAAACAGAGTAAGAAATCTCGGTTATTTCCGTTTAGAAAAGAGAAGATATTTTCGCATTAAACCGAGATTATTTGAAGGATGTCGAGTATAAATAGTCTGTTGAGGTATCAGGGGAGCGGATGGAGAGTTTGGGGAGGTTTTGGAGCACAACAGAGTGAAGATCAATCGAGTGGCAGAATTGTTTTCTGCTGCTGTTACACCAAGAACACGAAGAACAGACGGCCAAAGACCGTCGTTCTTCAACAGTGCTAACGACTCGCTTATGTGGGTCGTATATTGGAGGCAGACTTAAAGAAATAGTAAAAGCAACAGTTAATATTTATCGATCTCTGTAACAGTGGTTTGTGACGCTTTTCATGCGTTGCAAATTCCTGGTTTATTTGATATCTCTCCTTTTCATCATTTGTAAGCGCCTTTGAGCAATAAAATCATATTTTGAGCGTGTTTCCAACATGATGAGCTAGACCCCATTACTGGGACGACGGAGGAAGACGAATTTCATACATGGGTAAAATTATTTAATTCTTTTTTAATACTTTTGCATTAATTTTAATTGAAATATGATTTGAATTAATTGGTTGTCATTTAATTTGATGATGTATGCTTAGCTTAAATGTTTTGATACATCATGCTTAGGATTTACAACCAATCTTTTGAGAATCTATCTTGACAAAAATAAGAGTCCATGTTTTTATTTGTTGAGCGATAATCGTTAAAAGAATTAATATTTGAACCTTTTGTTATGAGTTTGGCCGAATCCTGAGTCCCAACACATCTCTTCATCCTGTGACAATATTTGTATATATTTTTCTTTTATATTCTTTTATTAATTCTTAAAATCGATCTCGTCAAGTCCGAGTGAACGACAACCTTACTACCACTTTCTACAACATCATTGAAAATAACCATCAATAACCAATTCTCCTTTAGAACTACTTCATATGGATTTATGGGGTCCAAGTACTGTAACTTCAACTAGTGGTTTCAAATATTATGTCAACATCATAGATGATTACTCCAAATTCTGTTGGATATATCCCTTGTATGATTAATCAGAATTCGGAAAAATATTCTCATTTTTCAAGTCTATGGTTGAAAACTTGCTTCATAATTCTATTGTAACCATAAGAACGGATGGAGGAGGAGAATTTTTACATAATGAGCTACAAGAACTCTTATGTGTTAATGGAATCAATCATGAGTTTTCATGTCCTCATACACCATAACAAAATGGTGTAGCTGAATCTAAGCACAAACATTTAGTGGATACTGGTAGAACATTTCTTATTCAATCTGGTTTAACTGATGCATTTTGGGTTGATGCATTTCAAACAGCCAACCATGTCATTAACAGACTCCCTGTTAGAAGTATTGGCTTTATATCTCCCTTTGAGAAGCTATTTCATCAAGTACCAGATTATTCTTATCTGAAATCTTTTGGTTGCTCTTGTTATCCTTGGTTAAAACCTTATACATCTCACAAGTTACAACCTAGAAGTATTCATTGCATCTTTATTGGATATAGCTCAGCTCACAAGGGATATAAATACTTAGATGCTAAGACTGGAATAATTTACATCTCAAGACATGTTGTCTTCAATGAGAATGATTTTCCTTTGGTATCTAGTTCAGTTTCAAGTCAAATTCACAGTTCTCCTCAGTATGCAGTTTCTTCATCTGTTCACAATGTTTGTTCTACTACTACTACTGCTTCAGAAGTTGTCACAGCTTTACCATCCACTTCAGAGAATATCAATACTTCTCCTATAATCACAGAAGATGAGCTTCAAGTTTCTGGTATTTCTCCTTCTATATCTGCCATTGATTCTGATGCTTCAGTTAGTAACACTCATCAAATGATTACTAGAGGTAAAAGAGGTATTTTTAAACCCAAAGTATTCAATACTAAGTATGTCTTATCTGCTAATTTGGTCTCTGAAATACCACCACCTACACCCACATGTTTTTCTAAAGCCTTTAAGAATCCAAAGTGGAAACATTCAATGTTTGAAGAACACACAGCATTACAAGATGCCGGTACTTGGTCTTTGGTTAAACCTGATCCTTCTTACAATGTTGTGGGATGCAAGTGGGTCTTTAGAATCAAGTATAATGCAGATGGCACACCTCAAAGGTTAAAATCTAGACTTGTTGCTAAGGGATTTCATCAACAAGAAGGGATTGACTATACATAAACTTTTAGTCATGTAGCTAAGCCTACAACTATTAGACTCATACTATCTTTAGCTGTAAACTACTCCTGTCCCATAAAGAAATTGGATGTGAGCAATGCTTTTCTACATAGAGATTTGGAAGAAGATGTCTACATGTAACATTCACCTGGTTTTGTAGATCAAGACAAACCCCATTATGTCTACAAATTGCACAAGTCTATCTATGGGATCAAACAGGCACCAAGGGCCTGGTATGATAAACTTCTCAACATTCTTGTCTCTCACAAATTCAAGCCCTCAGTAGCTGATTCATCATTATTTGTTCAGAAGATTGGGTCTAGGATTACCATTATCCTAGTTTATGTTGATGATATTCTTGTTACATGCAACTCAAAGACTTTGTGAATTCTTTCATCTCAACACTTCAATCTTATTTTCCCATCAAGGATTTGGGTCTTTTGCACTACTTTCTACGTCTTCAAGTTAAAAGAGATGTTGATCATCTTTTTTGTCTCAGACCAAGTATGCACTTAATTTATTGGAGAAATTTAATATGACTGGTGCCAAACCTTGTAGCACTCCTATTTCTCCTTCTTCACAGATGTCCAAGTTAGATGGCACTTCTTTGTCAGATCCAAGTATTTACAGATCTCTTGTAGGTGCATTGCAATATTTAACTTGGACTAGGCCTGAAATTGGCTTTGTTGTAAACCAGGTATGTTTGCATATGCAAGCTCCTACTGATACACATCTTATAGCTACAAAGAGGATACTCAGATACATCAAACACACTCTGGATTATGGTCTTCTCTTCTCCAAAGGTCTCTCAGCTATTCATGGTTTCAGTGATGCTGATTGGGCTGGTTCAATTGATACCAGAAGATCTACTGGAGGTTACTACACCTTTTTGGATCTAATTCTATATCCTGGTCAAGCAAAAGACAGAATGGAGTTGCTAGAAGATCCACTGAGGCAGAGTATATATCCTTAGAAAATACATCAGCTGAGATTGTTTGGGTTTGTCAGCTTCTAAGAGATCTTTATTTGTTTCTTATCATTTCATGTGATAATCAGAGTGTTGTGTCGCTTTCATCTAATCCTGTCTTTCATAGCAAGATGAAACATCTTGTTATTGATTATCATTTTGTCATATAATTAGTTCACAACAAGAATTTGCAGGTCACTTATCTCTCTACTCAGGATCAAATTGTGGATATCTTCACCAAGGGATTGGCAGGACCATGTTTTGATCTTCTTCGACATAAGCTGAAAGTCACTTCTTGTAGGAGCATTCAACTTGCGGAGGGGGTAATAACACAACAATATATTGTAATAATTTGATCCGTACACTTTGTTCCGTACAATCACATGATCAGTGAGTACGTGTGTATGTCGGTCACTACAGCTGTATCAATGACGACCTGTATGAAAAGTCCAACCGTCCTTTATTTGTCTGTATTTCAGTATAAGTACCTGAGTCTTGTATTGATATCTGTATATGTTGATTAACATTGAATGTAAGCATTGATTACCACTAAATAAATGTAATGCTGCTGTCAAATTGTGAGCAGATAAGAACAATACTGGATTCAGTGGGTTAGATGGATGTTGTTGATTCTGAAGATGAGAATTGAAGGAGTAACTGAAGCTGTTTTTGGGATTGAACTAAGCAGTGAACGATGGTGTTTGAAGGAGGGAACAATAATGTGAAGTCGAGACAAGGAGTTTAGAGAGTTGAGGTGCAAAGACTGTGAACAGATGTGAAGAATTAAGAAAAGCTCAGATCAAGAAATTGAAGCTCCTGTTGCTGCTGATTCGAGAATGGGTTGTGAGTGAAATTGAGTATAGATGTATGTATATGGAATTGTTACAGGGAAGTGAAGAAAAAAGAGGCCTGAAATTGGCCTGGAAACATCAAAATACAGCCAAACCTCGGTTAAATTTTCACTCCAGCGAGTCAACTCGGTACCAGAGATGAACCGAGCCAGGTGAGCCGATGACCGGTCCACAACACTGAGTAAGACCTAGTAATCCCAAGTAAGAAAGCTAACTCGGCCGACTTCACCTTCTGCCTTGACCTTACTGACTAACGGTTGACCAATTGACCGTTAACTTTGACGGAATCTGACGAAATATTCTGTTATCGAAGAAGAAGATTCCAGCTGACCTGCAGACACTTACCGTTGTCGTTTCATGCCGGATTCCGGTGGTACCAGGATTCTTCCGGCGACCAAAAATAACATAATTTTGTGTGGACTTCTCTCATGGGTGTGAAAAATTGGGTTTGGAATTGGATGAAGAATTGAGCTTGGATTTGGAAACAGAAGATGGAGGATTTGATAAAGACTTGAACTTGGAAATTGAATTGCTAAAGGAAAGGGAGACTATTCCTAAGAGGATTGCAAGCAAATTGAAGCCTGTAAATAGAGAAGTTCTCTACTTTTCTATATACACTTTTACACCTTTACACACACAACACTTCTTTTTTATTTATTCTTTGTGTGAACTTCTTAGCATGAGTAGCTAATTTTATTATTGATTGGGGATGAATTCCTAGTTCTTAACATGCTTTGAGTTTTGTTTTAAATCTACTTTGAATTTTTCACATGATTATCGTTTGTTTTTGCTAATAAGAATGTTTATGCTTGATTAATAGATTGTTTAGGTGGAAAACTGAATTGATTTGTTATTCAACCTAAAGCTAGTAGAGGTTAGGGAATACGTAATCGTTTCTTGACTTTTTACATAAGTAGAAAACACGAAACCTTGCAGAGGGATTCTGTGGAGCAATTGTGTGTGAAAACAACGCTAGAAAGTGGACCGAGCGAACCAAGTAACTACTAGTACTAAACCTAAATTCATAAATCTTAATGCGTTCGAGGGAATTACATCTTGTAAGCGAACCTCAAGGTGGTTCTTTTGAATAGAATCTGATAACTAAGCGGACCTGTTACTCAATGAAACAAGGAATTTTGGGATTAGCTAACCGAACCTGCTATCCTACGGTTGGTGATAATTTGTGACTAATAAAAAGTGGAAAAGAACATAACTTGAACCATTATTTTGCAATGAAGAACGATTCCTTGATCTTGTGACATTATAAGACAACTAAAACCTCTTTCCCATCGTGGGAACAAACTTAACTACCACCATATTACTTGTTAATTGAGTGGAAAAATATTCACTAATTTGTTATGGTTACGACACGCATCATAGTGTTTCTTCACTTGTTGGGTACATAATATTTGCATCTCTTTTCCTTTGTATTCTAGGGATCATCACCTTTGGAAGGAATTAAGCACAAAACACTTGCAAACCACACATGTTCATCACCACAACCATAGAAACAATCTTATATACCACAATTTGACAATCAAACTACGATGGAATGTATACCAAGTCTCTTGTTCAGGTGCATTCAATTTCAAGAAACATTTTTTTGGAAATAAACTCAAAAACAAAGTAGAAACAAATGACTTGAAACAAAATAGCTATGTACGGATGCAAGCAAAATAGCTCTATGGTTTAGGACATTTGCTTTATTACAACATTCAATGTTACGGTGGATAATTGGTTTACTACAAATAAGGTATTTTTTGACAGTATTTCTCCTGATATTGGGAATGCAAAGAAAACAAATCTCCATAATGGTACAGACTGTGAAGTGAGATTAAAAGGATTTATGAATCTACTTATTACTTATGAACTTAACATTATGAAGTTATTTGTTATTATAATATATGGCATCCAACTCAAAACCAATTGGCAATGAATGGAGTGGCCCTTAGGATTATAAACAATATGATCTTAGATAACCCAGACAATGTGGGACTAATAATCTCAACACGCCCCCTCATGTGTAGCCTTATTGGGTCTAACACATGGACAATAAATCAGCTCATGGTGGGTCTAAAACGTGGACAATAATTCAGGTGACACGGAGTAAAGGTGTGGTCAAATGACTCAACACAAATAGCCTGCTCTGATACCATGATTGAATATGGGCATCCAACTCAAATCTAATAGGCGATGACTGGAGTGGACCTAAGGATTGTAAACCGTGGGATCTTAGATAACCTAGACTATATGGGACTAATAATCTCAACAGATATTTGTTATAGAAAGACGAGGTTTGTCAGAGCAATTGAATGTACTTTCTTTCCATCTTCCAGATGAGACACAACTACCTTGCTATGTTGTGACGAGGCATCAAGAGATAACCCTGGTATCTCTGGCTACAAATTTATTGTTAGATATCATTCGGGACATTTTGTTGCTGTTGAATGTGGTTGACTTGGTGTCTCCATAAATTTCACCGGTGAAGTTATGGTAAGTATATGTGCTCTTGAATGGGCTGCGAAGCGCCATAAACACCAGGTAATTGTCAATACTGATTCTATTGTTGCAATGTCTGTTTTACGAAGCACAGATTTTCGTGGTTCGTTTGGAATAGATGGAAGCTCATTCGCAAACAGTTTAAAAAAATCACTTTAATCACGTCTATTTGGGAAGTAAATTTCTTGGTCGATTTCTTTGCGAAGAAGGGGGGTTCATTTACCAAGAGGTCAACTAATCAAATTTTCTACTCAAACTAAATCTATGCATGGAATGGAAATTGTAGACATTCCATTTTACAGATTTGATTGATGGTTCCATCTGTGTATGTCGTCTTTACCTTTTAGCAGACTGTATTTTTGTTTTTAGTTTTGGGCTTGAGTTTAGTTTGCTTTGTTGCCTCTTTGGGCTTGGTGGGCTATTTTGGTCCGTACTTTGTTGCTCTATCCAGTACTTTTGATCTCCTTTTTTATTAGTAGAAGTTTCATTCTTTTAAAAGAAAAAAGAGTTGAAACACAAAAACAAAGTAAATGCAGAGGAGTTGAAGCATTTAAAGAGCTGAAAAATCCCTCAACACCTCTTTTGAACAATTCGTCTTGATGTCAAATACATACACTAGGCCTTTTGATTCCTGGACTGCTTCTCATCAATCCCACTCTTATAATGCCATTCATGAATGAGAAATCACTCCCTTTTCTTTTCTCTCCTTTGTTCTTTTGCAGTCATGCGCCCTCCCTTGTTAGTACAGAGTTAACCAGTTTGTTGTTGTTTTAAAAAAAAAAAAAAAAGCGTATTAAAATTTCCAAAAAAAAAAGGTTACCAACGATATTTTAATTAATTCTTTTTGATCATCGTATTATTTTAAAAATAGTAAAACACAATAAATAGTAAGAAAACAAAGAACGTTAAATACGGTCTAAGTAAGGTGTATCTCAGAAGATTAGGTTAGGTTAAGTAGTGACACAATATGGGAGATTACAGATTAGAAAGAGTAAGTAAGAGAAAATATAGCCGGTTTCATAGGTCAAGAAGAATATTTCCTATCCTCCTTAATTACAAACACTGAACTTATCACAAAAATCTCCCCCTATAAATATATATCTCCATCAGAGTGTTTTTTGTACTTACAAATTATTATTCAAAACCCTAGAAAGAAACTTTTCTTGTTGTTTGTGTTTGTGATTAGAGGAAATTCTGTCAAAATGTGTCCCGCCAATATGGTGGTTTCAACTGATGAGAAAAAACAAGATTCATCAATCAAGAAACAACAACAACCATTGCAGATTATCAATCTCGATCAGTAAGTAATCTAAAGAATTATATCTCTTTCCGTTGTTATTTTTGTTAACAAGTGATTACTAGAAAGAATGGTTTTGATTATTATCGGTATCTTCTATGCTTCAAAAAAAAAAAAGGGAAAATTGGGAATATGTCCCGTTTTTACTAATTCGTTTGGGGATCTATCCCATAACGAAAAATATTAAGGAATATATCCTAGAGAGAGAAAGAAACCGTTAAATGATTATTATGCAGCATGTGCGGCTTACATGTGTGCCACTTTTACACTTTTACCCTTATCAAAATCAGAAGAAGCTTTTTATCTTCTCGGTTGAGAAACATTTTCAGAGAATGGAAAACTGGGAATATGAAAAACAAATGGTATATATAAAGGTTACATGAAACATTATTAAAATGAAGAGTTAATAAACCTCTGCTAGGTGTCCACTTGAAGAAGGTTCTACTTCTCTCGTCAACCTTCACTGGCCATGTTATGTATTCATTATTATTACATATGGCTTGAAGCGTTTTCACTTTTTGGAGCATAAGAGAGAATCAGGGATGATAACAGAAGTTCATGCATCGACGTGTAAACGATAGAGCAATTCAATTCAATTGAACTTTTGAAATCTGATCTTGGCAATCCTAAAAAGCAATGGATTATCCAAACATAGTCTATAAACGTAGAAGATAGAAATAATTAACTAAACCTTGAATTCCAAGCAGCAGCAGAGTCCCGTAATTATCCATCGACGTGTCTCAGATTATCCAAACAACAAAAACTCCACCATCAGATCTCTAGGTAACGTACCGTTCAGCTAAAGTTTGAGGGTAAAAATGTGAATGCTGCGCACGTGTAAGCCGCACACATGGAATGTTAGTCATTTAATGGTTTCTTTCTCTCTCTAGGATATATTCCTTAATATTTTCAGTTATGGGATAGATTCCCAAACTAATTAGTGAAAATGGGACATATTCCCAATTTCCCCAAAAAAAAAATGGTGATTAATTTTTTTAATTGTTTTTATCGTTATTGTTGTAGGGGTGATCCAACAATGTTCGTTGAATATTGGAAAAAGGCAGGAGAAAAGAGTAGTATAATGATACCAGGATGGCATAACTTGAGTTATTTTCCAAATAACAATGGTGGTAATGTTTGTTGGTTTTTAGAAAAAGAATTTAGTGATGAAGTCAAGAAACTGCATGAGTCAGTTGGCAATGCTGTTACAAAAGATCGTTACATTGTTGTTGGTACTGGTTCAACCCAATTGTATCAAGCTGCACTTTTTGCTCTTACTTCTACTGATGATAATGATCATGATTCTTCCTCCAAACCTATGGATGTTGTCTCCGCTGTACCTTATTATTCGGTACGTGCGGTTTATCGTTATAGATTTTGTTCGTTAATTCTTGGTTGATGTATGATAATTCGTCCATTGGGTATGTATGCCTTCAATTCCATTTACTACTAGCTAGATACTAAGTATCAAAGATATCCTACTCCTACCACATTTACTGCTTCAAATGCACGGATTCTGCACGGTTTATCGTTTATCGCTCCAACGGTTTATCGTTAAAGATTTTGTTCGCTAATTCTTGGTTGTTGTTTGATGATTCATCCATTGTGTGTACATTCAATTTCAATTACTACTAGCCAGATATTAAGCATCATACAGATCCTACCACCTTTAATGCTTCAAATGTTAGGATTCTGCAAGGTTCAGTGCATATCCATTTTTGGTATATCCTTATATGCCTGTGTTTAATAATTAATGGTCATATTGCACCTAAAAGCGCAACCCCTTTTTTAGGCCGGTATGGTTCATGTACATGTCTCACGTCTGTCAACTGGAGGTATTTTTTGTCATACAGTATGCCGCTGCAGTTCTAAGGGCAGGCTCCCTGAGTATTGCAGCAGGCGATTGGTGCTTGCAGCAGGTGACTTTCGATGAAGTGGACCTGGTCACTAATGTGGGGCACGAATTAATCACGTGCTGAGCATGTGCAGTCTGATGCTAATATAACAGGATCAGCAAAATTAAACTTGAATCAATCATATAAAACCATGTGGTTTGCCAGTAACATGTTTTATGTTTGTATAATTGTCTACTTCACCGTGATCTATTGCGCATCAAGTTCTTCAACTGTCTATACATGTTTCAAATGATTGAACGCTCTTTGTTCATTGGATTAATTGAGAATCTGTTGTTTATAATTGCAGTCATATCCAGCGGTGACGGATCTTCTAAAGTCAAGGCTATACAAATGGGGTGGTGATGCTTACAAATTTGATGACAAAAATGAACCGTACATTGAAGTTGTTTGCAGTCCTAATAATCCAGATGGGCATACCATGGAACCAGTGGTGAACGGAAACGGAGGAAAATTGATCTATGATCTCGCATATTATTGGCCTCAATATACTCCTATTACTAAACCAGCTGACCATGATATCATGTTGTTCACTGTCTCTAAAAGTACGGGTCATGCCGGCACACGTATCGGGTATGTAAAGACTCCCACTATGTCCAGTGGTTAGTTACTCTTTAAGGAAACTGTATTTTTTAAATTGTGTATGTTTTCTGTTAATAGGTGGGCTATTGTCAAGGATGAAAAGATAGCAAGAAAAATGACCAAGTTCATCGAGATCAGTACAATTGGAGTCTCCAAGGACTCCCAATATCGAGCTGCAACGATCATGAGAGCTGTGACAGAGAGTGGGCAATCGATATCTTTACAGCTTGCTGGCAATTTCTTTGAGTTCGGTAAGACAATCTTGGTAGATAGGTGGGAGAGGTTACGGAAGGTCGCAGCTGAAAATGGAGCTTTTTCCTTGCCTAAATACCCAAAGCAGAGTTGCAACTACTTCGGAGAAATAAGGGAAGCCCATCCAGGTTTTGCATGGTTGAAATGTAACCTTGAAAATGTAGAAGATTGTGAAAGCCTTATTAAGGGTAATCTGAAAATTTTAGTAAGAGGAGGGAAGAACTTCGGGATGGATAATAAGAAGTATGTTAGGATTAGTCTGCTAGATCATGAAGACAAGTTCCAGATTTTATTAGATAGGTTAGCTACCGTCTCACCATCATCGACTAAAATCAAGGCATGATCAAGATTAGCATGGATAGTCCTAAAGGCAAAGAGTCTTATTAGCCAGATGCTCCTAGAGGTCTTGACAATAATTCGGGCCTCATGGGGAGAGAGGATTACTCTCAACTTAATAATATTGCATGAATAGAGAGTGCTTTGTTTTCCTCATTGTTGTTGGATTAAGATCTTGGATTAAATGAAAATCTAATGTCCTTTTTGATGAGTAGAAATTACTTCAAAAATTAGTATTAAACAGAAACAAAAAAAAAAAAAAAAAAATTAGCTTTCCGAGCTGCTAGCTCGCAAATCACAAGCTTCTTCCAGGGCTAGAAGCCTAGTGGTTGTGTTCAAACGATGCAGTTCA